>JAWWTY010000156.1:52399583-52454071 GCA_035222235.1 Margarornis squamiger
GAATTGTGAGAGTAATCCCAGAGTAATTTTAGGGAATTACAATTTAAATAGAACTGCATTCAAAATTTGTAAAAAAAAGCATAATGTGAATAATAATAATCTAGCTCTCGTTAGTATTTTTATGTTTCATATCAAAAGTGTAACAAGACCTTAAATGAAAATGTAACATGACTGTACTGATTGTAGAAATACACCAAGATCTCCTCCAGGGCAGGAGCTCCGGGGACCAGAGCAGTGTGAATAAACTGTATAATCCAGCTCCCACCCAAACTGATTGCAAGAGGGAACTTTGCTGTCTACAGAGGGAAACTGAGGCAGGGAGAAATCTAATCTTTGATTAGTGTTACAGAGGCGATCCCGGGCAGAGCCAGGAACTAAACTTAGCCTGCTGAGTCCTGGCAGCAGCAGCTCTTTCCCTGGGACTGCATTCCTCCCCCAAATACCGTAGTGCAATAAATAGCAGTGAGCAGGGGAAGTGGAAAGGAGAACGGGGAGAGCTGGAGGCTCTCCTCTGAGACTGGTTATGACCTGGTGAAGCAGTGAAATGGCTAGGGAGGAGGATTCACAGCTGGGAAAGATGTGCCTCCCTCTTCTGAACAGTGCAGGAGGGTGAGAGTGGAGGCAGGAAGGTCAGGGAGGAAGGTGAAGGTGATGAAGATGACTTCCAGGAACAAAGAGATGTATTTTCAGCTTCCTTCTGAAAGTGCTCAGCCCTACAGGGATGGACTTGAGATCAAGCACAGCCCTGTTCAGCACAGGGAGTCGGTGGGCACCGGGCAGTGGACCCTGGGCAGGCTGCCTGGGACAGGAACAGACCCTGAACTTCTGCATTGCTAATGAACACTGGCTTGCTCCTTTTTACCTTTTATAGTTGCAGCAACTCCTGTTTTTCACCCCATGTTATCTTGAGCATCCCCATCACATCACAGCAGCCTCCACTGCAGTACTGCCTGACACTCCAGCCTCCCTTTTTGGATCCCCACCTTCCTCCTGTGTCTGTATAATGCTGCTTATGCCACTGACAGGGATAGAGGTGGCAGATGCACACCAGTTCTGGGGCTCTGTGTGTACTTCATGGCCAGCCAGCCCACACGTACCACTGCCTCTCTCTACTCAGGCAGCCTTAAGCTCATCCAATCTCTCCCCTTTAAAGAGTCACAGATGATTTCTGGAAACTTCAGGAACTTTAACACCTTTTGGAACTGGCTGGTGGGGTGAGGATTTATTACCAAAATAAATCTGCGCAAATCTTGTTTCTTGAGGAAACAGTGATGAAAAGGAACGTTAAATTGGCAAGAAAGCACTAGTCCAAACTCTGCCTGTAGATCATCATCATTTCAGTGCCAACAGCACGTGCATTTCTGAGGGCTTACTTTCATCTGAGGAGCCTCATAGAAGAAGGGAGACCTTAGGAAGGGAGGACTGGTGGTGAAGGTGTGGCTGGCCTGGCTGTGCCACAGGGAGGAGTGGGGAAGGGAGTCATAACCTTTTAAAAATGAGCAGCCAGATTTCTGAATGCATGTGTGCTGAAAGGAAAAAGTCACTTTGTTTTCTCTCCCTCCCCTTGTCCTACTGAAAAACTCAGCTTGCAAAAAAACTTCTCTGCAAATGGAAATACAATTGCCACATTGCCCTTTGCAAGAGAAACAACGTGACGTTTGACCACACATGGAATTTCCTTAGATTTGGGCTCTGCTGTGAGACATATTTCTCTTAGGCTTCTTCTGCTTTCTAAATTAAAGGAAAAACTATCAATGGTGGTTTAATTTTCAGCTCTGCAGCCTTTGGGCTTCTCTGGTCTATTCCATGTGAGTTTAACATCTTGTCATTGATAAGGTTTTGAAACTTTTAACTATAATATTGTGATAAAATGTAATTCACTATACACTGATACTGTACTTCAAGAAGGCCAGAATCCCTGATTAGTCCACATTAGCTGCTGCAGTAATGGCCTGGGGATGGCCCTTCAGCACATCTGGATCTGCTCTGCACAACATAATGATGATTTTATGTGCCAGCACTGTTGATTAGCTGTAAACCAGGGTTTCGGAGGCAAGTGTTCACCTGCTACTACTCATTCCTTTCATATCTGTGGATTACTAAACTGATTGGTGAGGAATGGATGTAGGATAAGGCAAGAATACTGGCTTGGTTTTGTGCTGAAGGGGAATAAAGGGACAGTGTGGAGAAGGCATCTCTGAGAACTGCATAAGACAGCCCCAGGGAATGTTGAGAAGCAGAAACAACCTTGGCTCTGCCCTAAGATGAGAGTTCTTAGGTTTGTTTAACTCTGTATGAAAATGCCAGGATTGCCCTCACTGCTCCACTCCTGCGTGCAGAAACGGGAGGGGGAGAAATTCAGTCCTCACCTTCTCCCTGGATGAGCGAACTGGAAGACTGAAAAGGAAAAAGCAGTTTCATCCATCAAATTAGGAAATGGGAAGGAAACTTTCCCCTACAATTCTAAAGTATAAAATGTTTTATCTGGGCTTCCTGAATGCCTCCAGCTCTCAGAGCAGGCTGGAACATTTGCCTGTATGTTGAAGTACTTGCTGCTGGACTGTTTAGTATCTCAAGAATGGTTGTAAGATGTTTCAGTCACAGAAGTGATTGCAGCTCACCAGAGAGCAACCCCAGCCAGGTGGACACCAAGCAAATCTCAAAGCGGCTGCAGCTCTGTGGTGAGGCAGCCAGCTGCAGCCAGGTTGTTGGTGAGTGTCCAAAGGGCACTCCTGGACCAGCTGCAGCACTTCAGTACACTGAGGCAGAGGTTTTGGTTGAGTGAAAAGATTTCCAGCCCCATTTCCACCAGTCTTGCAGCAGCTGTACCTGACCAAAACCCCAAGAGACCAATGCCAAGCATACCATCAGCCCGTCTCACAAAAATATTTTTCCGTACAATCAGACTTTTAATAAAAAACAAAAATAAAGATTCTTACACTTTTTATGAGCATTGAATGGAAGCACAGATTTTTTCTCTTCTCTTTTTTTTTTTTTTTGATAGCACAAAGAAAATTAGTGTTATTGAGATTTCTTTGTTTTTCAAGCAGCACTCCAAATTGACAGCCTGATTCAGTGGTTTCTCCTCTTTGTCCCTTGCCTACTGTGGAACAGGGACCAGGCTCCCCTGCCACCATGTCACAGCCTCTTGGGATGACCCTAGGGAAGTCACTTAGTCCCCTTCCAGGATTTCCTCATCTCTATGCTGGCAGGGGAGTTTTGATTCTCCCCAAGGGTCTGAGTGCCTGTCACCCTGCCCTGCCTGGCTCAATCCCAAGGTTCTGCAGTCGCTGCTCTGCACCTTAGCCCAGGCTTCCCACCCCTGGACCCAAGAGTCTGACCACACCAAGGTGTTCTTGAATATCTTCATGAGACAGCTGGAGGTGCATGTAGTGAAAAACATCAACATCAGAGAACCTAAATCAAATCTAATCCTGTTTTCAATAAAAACTGCTTGGAAACACCACTTATGTGCTATCTGAGCAGCCACAGGCAAGCTTTCCTTTTACTCCATCAACATGACTCACCCACAATGTGATTTACAGAGGTTACTTGTGTGGTAATAATCTGCTTAATTCACTATTCCCAAGGAGTCTTGTCCTCTTTTCAGAAATTGCCAACAAGGTCACCGCTTCCGTTAATTGTAACTGTGTTTATTGTAAGACAGAGGCGGCTCCAAATGACTAAGAATGGAAACCCCTCCCAGATCATTCCCACTGTCAAAAACTAGTGACAAATGTTGGCAGAAAAGCAAATGAAAGCGGGTTGTAAAGTGCACCATGTTACAAACTTCATAGATACCCTAATGAATAATTTTCCATACTGTTCAACTCCGATTTCATTATCAATTCCTTACTCAATTTTGTCTCACAGCATGGCAGATCTTCAGTCAGTGTTTGGGGGATAGCAGTTGCTTTGCTGAAGAAAAACAGCTGGACAGATGATCAGCTGGAGGATTATCAGATCAGATCTCCCTCGTGCTCTGTTTCTGTTGCTGGTCATTCCCAAAAGCACAGTTTGGTCCTGTTACAAGTTTGGAATTAAATCCCCATCTCTTATTTGGCCAGTAACCTTTGTCCAGTGACAATTTTAATGTCTTATTTTCAGTTACTGTAAGGATCTTGCCATACTTGACATAGCACTGAGCAGGAAGAAAGTCTTGGAGATGAGAATGGAAATGAGACATCATTTCTTTGAAGGTAGGACTGTGTTTAGCTGTTGTAAATATTCTGCCTTGCTAATGTGCTGTCTGGTATTGCTTTTAATATGGGTAGGTGAAGGTGTGGTCTCTCTCTGACCTGCAGTGGACAGAGGATGCTCTCACTCCCTCAAAACAAATTTCAGAGTTTCCAGGATGAGCCAATAATTCAGTGTGCCTGACACCTCACCTTTCTCTATCACTGAATGGATATCCTTGATCACAGGCAGCTGCAATTAGTCCCCAGAGCACTGATGGTACATGATGAACACTGTGGCTTTTGCCTTCCTAAAAGTTGACACTGTGCCTCTGTAATTGCCCTTGGGATTTTCCAGCCTGAAGCCTTTGTCAGCTAACCTTGGATATACAAGCTGTCTAGGCAAGTTATTGATTCCTCTCATCTCTGCCTCCCTGACCAGTTAGACTGATTTATAGGAATTTTGGTAGGAGCCACTAAAAACCTGGCAGAGCTCATTAATCTGTGAATCTTTTAAAGACTTCCCTTATTGTAGAGACCATCTGTTTGCCTGAGTGCTATTTTTGCAGCTGCCAAATCAGGTTTGCAAGTTTCTCACCTTCTTCTCAAACCCACCACATGATACTGTAATATTTATATTCAGAGCTTGACACTTTTTCCCACCAGATCTGTGCAGGGCAAATGCAGCTTCACTCAGCTGTGCAAGACTCAATCCTACTAAAATAAACAACAATATCATTAAAACCAAAAGCAGCAAGATCAGATTGAATCATATCATTTTTCTTGGCTTTTTATGTTCTCTGGGAGACTATTCTGTAACAACTGGAACTTCTGGAGAGGGAACTCCCAATAACTCTAATAGCAGCTGTGCATGAAAATTTACCATGTATGGATGGGAAAACAGCTTTGGCCATGGTCCCCTGTGCTGGGTGACTCCTGCATAGGCAGCCAGCAAAGCTGGCTCAGCAAACCACTCATGTTTGTCAGCAGACCCCAGAAGCTGGGCTCATGTTATTGTGCTCACCTTTTCTCCATCCTTGTGCAGATGCATCTCACTAGAGCAGTGTGGCAGGCTCATTTTGGCTCATTGTGTTAGGAGAAATTGTGACCAACAATAAAGACAGCTCAGAATCCAGTTCTGTCTTTCAGACGTATGCTTTTCCTCACATCATTTCAGTGGTCTTTCACAACTCTTCCCCAGAGAATGCAACTGTTTGTAAATTAAGTGGGATGAAAATGCCACAGAGATTCAGACTATCCATTCCTTTCTTCTTTAAGATAAATCCTCTTCCAAGCCTTTGATCTTCTTATTTTATTTACTGTATATGTGCACATTTGAATAAAATGTTTTCTCTGTGAGCCAGTGATTATCACTAGTAAGGTTCACATTTCTTGGAGATAGCTGGAATTTCTCTCCCATTTTCTCTTTGAATGTGCAAAATTATTTTCCCTGCTGCTGGATTGGTGTCACCTGACATAGTTAATCTTCTAATCTTCTCTCTGGGGTGACATCAGAGGAGATGATGGAAATATTTCCTTTCTTGAATACAAAGCTCAGATTCAATTGTGACTAGTGAAAATCTTGCTAATAAAATAAAAATAAAAAAACCCACACAAAAACAAAAACAAAAAACCCAAACCACAAAATGCAAAATGATGGCATACCTAGTTATTTTGAAGGACTGCTATTCTGTATTTGTTGTTTCCTAGAGGGCTGTTTTAGCTGTCAGCTGTATCTTGCCTTTTTCACTCACTCTCCCTTTACTGGATGTACCCACATGAGATCCTGTCAGAGCATCAGCTCCTCTTGTGGTTGCATTATTACACTCCCTGTCCATCACGCTGAAATGTGAACAGAATGTGTTAGAAAACAATAATGAAATAAAATTCCAGTTATTGGGACTTCCTGGGCTCTCTGCTTTTTGTCCAAGTCTGGTTGCTTTTCCTTCTGCTGATCACTGTAGAGAGGTTCAGGCCCATCTGACCAGCAGCTCAGGAGTAATTTCTCTGCTGCATTTACACACTGCACAGCATCCCACTGGCCCTGGATTTGGCCCATTGGTCCCATAGGTACATCTGGGACCTCACAAAGGCCCTGCCAGTGACTCAGGAGATGCAGGGCTGGCAGTGGGGCTAGTGGTGGCTGATCAGCACAGTCCCGTCTTGCTTCTCTGCACTTTAACTGGGTGCAATTCAAAAGCTGTGGTTAATTTTGCCACTTACATTAGAGGGCAGAAAGGCATGTGCTATCCCCACCAGTTGCAGGGCTTTTCAAGGGGGAAAAGCCTGTCTTATCTAACAAATTCTTAACATTTTGGGCTCTTCAGTGCTCTGAGAGAAGGTAATCCATGTCCTGATGCCAACCTGCTTATATCAGCCTGCAGTTTCTCTTCTAGCCCTATCCCTCCCCTCCCCCTACCCAGGCTGTGAATCCTCTGTACCCAAGTCAGAAATCTCTTCACAAGGCAGGAAAAACCCCTAGGGAATTTGCACAAATTAGAAGGGAGAAGCGAATTTCAGCCTTTCTCTATCTAAACTGCACAGAAATCACACTGATGCAAGATATAAATGCCTGCCAAAGCAGGCAGTGAGGCACTTGCTTCAATCTCATGGAAAATTGAGGATTTAATAATCAGATCTGACTTGATTAGCTAAAGAAATAATTGTCGTTTCTCATGATTTCCCTCTGTCAGAAGAGAGAAAGTCAGAGGGAAGGAGAACAACTTACCCATGCTCCTACAGCAGTGCTGAGCTTAGCAAAGCCCTTCCACCAGTGATGTCACCAGGCAGCCAGCATCTGGCAGGGCCTGAGATCCCACAGTGGGAAGCAGAGCTCCCTGCCTTTTCCTGTGAGGTTTGGATGAGGCTGGCTCTATCTGTGTCTGAGTGAGAGGCAAGTCAGCAAAAGCAAAAGCTCCGGTCCAGCTGGGAGACTTCAGGTGGATGGGGCTCTTTTCACGGTCAGATGGCTCGTTCTGTCAGGTGGTGGGAAAAATTATGACCTTCCCATGGGACTTAAAATTCAAGTCCAGATTATCCTAGGCATTATGTAGGTTAGAAAGAAAGTCCCATTACATGTCTTACTCTTGCAAGTGACAGTATTTGGGCACTAAGGTAGCTGTGTACCTGTGTTGCAGTAGGTGCCCTGCACTCAGGTTTCCCCACATATACCCTCTTTCCCCAGGCATATCAGCTCATGTCCAGTTTTTTTGTATCTCAAAAGGCCTTTGCACTGTCCAGATTGCAGCTTATTCACAGTATTTGTGGCATTAACAGTAAATAGGACATTTGTATTTCATAGAATCATAGAATTGTTTGGGTTGGAAGGGACCTTAAAAATCATCTTGTTCCAATCTCCCTGTCATGGACAGGGATGCCATGCACTAGATCAAATTGCTCAAAGCCCCATCCAACTTGGCCTTGAACATGCCCAGGGATGGGGCATCCATGACATCTCCGGGGAGATATTTCTTCCTGGAAATCTCCAGAGAGGGGTATGGACACCATAGCAAGCACTTAAGTATTTCAAGATGCATCAGGGCAATGCAACTGTCTTCCACTGGAGACCAAATGGTCCAGGCAGAACTTCTTTATGAAATACTGCAGTGACATCCTTCCACACAGTATATTTACCACCCCACTCCTTGTACCTGTCATGGATTTTATGCAGACAAATATCTGTCAGGCAGTGGAATGAAGAGGAGAGATTTATAACTGGATTTCACTGTGTGTTGAGGGATAATCATCCTTCAGGTGCCTTGGAAAGCCCAAGCGAG
Organism: Margarornis squamiger; assembly: GCA_035222235.1. NCBI lineage: Eukaryota > Metazoa > Chordata > Aves > Passeriformes > Furnariidae > Margarornis > Margarornis squamiger. The sequence goes on from JAWWTY010000156.1 coordinate 52,407,535, forward strand.
AGAAGTTATTAGCAAATATTTAGCACATTTCTGACACTAGTTTAATACCTGCTGAAATAATATGTACTTTACTTCTCACCTTTTTATTGTTTAGTTCAATTTTTGGCTTTTGTATTTTTTGCCATGACAGACACCAGGCTTATTCATAAATTCCCAAAACTTTCTCCTTCAGGCTTAAATTTTTCAGGCTTTGCCTTTCTCCAGAAGCAAACATGGCTCTTTTCAGGCTGAGAAACAGAGGAAGTTAAAAGAAATACTCAGTTTTATAAAGTAAAAATAAATTATAATTTATCAAAACACAGCATTATGACTAAAGTATTCAGGGATCAAAGCTAATTTTTTAATTGGAGTACCTAATCCAACATCAAAGGAAGGCTTTTGTGAGTATCATTATAAGAATTAGGTCTTCTGATTTGTTCTACTTTTGACCCTGTGGATAACTTCATGCTTTAGCATTTCACTGAAAAGTTCTCCCAAGGCCAAATCCTAGTAAGGGCTCTGGCAGATGGTCTCTTGCCAACTTTGTTGTAATAGTTTAAGATGTATTTGTCTTCCCCCTTCAATCTCCTCTGCCCACCTTCCAGAAGATGCTGACCACCTGTAGCAGACTTAGTCACAGACAACATAACGGGGGTGACTGAGGCATAGGTTTCTTAAATTGCTCTCATTGATGAGATAGAGCTAAGACACCAGCCTGGGATTTGGCCTGGCTTCCCTGCAAACACTTGTCCAGCTCTGCTGGAGAGTTCTAACTTTCAGTGGAGGAGCACTAGCACACAGCTGTGAGAGGTAACTTCAAAGCCAGCTGCAGCTGTTTGCTCTGTGAATACAAGGAGGAGTGGTGAGCCCTTGATCCTACAAATACATATGCATGTGTTTAACTTTATAACTGTGAGCAGTTCCAGGAACTTCAGTTAGGCTTGAAGTTAAATTGGCACATAAATGCTTGCAGAACTGGGAGCCTGTGTTTGCACAGGGTCAGACTAAGAAGACTTTGATTCTCACACGTTGGAGCAATATGTTTCTGCAGTGAAATGACATTGAAAGAGAAGTCCTCCAGTCTGGTTTAAGCCTTCTTCCCTTCCCAGTTGCATACTGAGATCAAGACCAGATTTCTCCACATCTCCCTGTCTTTCAGAATAGCTAGTGGCCACTCCTCGGGTCTGTGAGTGGCACTAGGATGGAGAGGCTAAGCATGATGTGCTGCACTTGTCCTCCTTGTACAGCCTCTTTGGCAGAGAGCATCGCCTGAGTCTCTGTTTCTTCTCAGAGCTGCCATCCAGGTAAGCCTTACATCAGTGAGTATGTCCATGCATGTTGCATGAGCAGACCTAGGAACAGGCATTGACAAGGGCTGTCCCTGACAGAATTGTGCCAACAGATCTTCCTGCTGGCAAACCCCAGTGGCCATCGGACACCTCTGGCTCTGCTCGCCCAGCCTCATGTAGGCAACCCGAGGAATGGTTTGGGGAACGTGTCACTATCTACATTTGCAGCTATTTTAGCTTCTTAGTCACTGGCCTGACATCCTGAATTGAATCCATGGCTAGCTATGCTGCTGAGTAACCAGCAGAGTATTAAAAGGCTTCTCTTCAGAGAGACCTCAGGCAGAGCCAGCAGTGTCAGCATTTGGGTGCTTAGACTGAAGCACTTGAGTGAAAACAGCCCAAATTTTTCAGAGGTGCTGGGCACACTGAGCTCCTAGTATACTTCACATAAATTAGGCCTCTTCTCTTTTAAGGCATTTTGAAGAAATGGGCATATACTGGTGCTCATTTCCTGGAGGTGCTCTGATTGCTGGAGACCCCACCATGAAACCCTCCCTTGCCTCCCCCCTCCTTCCAGTCCCTCCTCCAGCTCTGGATCTGAAACCCGACATTTGTGAAGGGCTCAGACACTGAAGTTCCGTGTTAGGCAAAGCCCAGACTGTTCCTGACTGTTACCAGAAGAAAAAGTGGCAGCAAACCATCCCCCCCCCACCGCTTCCCCCCGGGTGCTGAGGCACCCACCGGGTCCCGCACATCTCCTTGCCAAGCCTCGCCAGCTCTTACGCTGCCAGAGCCTTTGCTTGCACTTCATTAAGGTGCCTAATGAGCACACCAGTGTGCAGGGCTACTCACTCCTGACTGGACCAGTCTGGGAATCTCATACCAAACAAAGCCCACAGAAACATTTCCAATGATTAAAAAAGATAAATTGTAGGAGCAGCCACTAAAGTGGTTAAAAGTGGCATGTTTTAAGCAAGAAAAGTCACGTAGTTACAGAGAAATTTGCACTCACAATATTATTAGAAACCATGATACAGCCTTTGTAACAGTGTCACAAAACAATTTCCCAGATATTACAATATAAACAAAAGATTTTTTTTCCCTTCCCCCCTTAAAGAGATACACACTGGCTTCTGCCCCCTTTCCAGCAGTGAGTATTTACACACGGACCCTTACTTAACCTGCAGAGCGAGAAGGTACAGAGCACGATGTGAGAGCCTATCCCCCAGCTCCCCCCGCAGCCCCCCGGGGGACAGGAGAGCCCTGCGGTGCTGCTCCCACCACCAGCCCCGCCGCACAGCAATTAGCTCGGTTCTCCAGCGCAGATTTGCGGCTTAGCTCTTAAAAGCCGTTTCATAAATATTCGATGGCCTTTCCGACAGGGTAATGTGCCTCTGTGACATTAAAGAGGAAACTCTGCGAAGGGGAGGGATGACAACAAATTTATCCACCAATAGCACACTCTTTTGGCACAAAAGCACATTCTTATCTTTACATCCCATAATGAGAAGGCAGGGACGGGACTGTTGCTACAGCTCTCTGGGTGGGTAGATGTACAGTGCAAGAGAAGGGTGGCTACAAACTGTTAGATATTTTTACCCCTTGCCTTTGCAAACAGAAGGACCTTTGCTTGCGGTCCTGCAGTGGTTTTCCTAAGCCCCCGGTGAGGAGGACTTCTCTCACGATGTCAGACTGCGAGGGACTGCCTGTGGGTAAGCGCCAGATTTATATTTACCCCGGTGTCCTGCCGACTAGTTCACATTCTCAGATTGCAAAGTCACACGCGAAGCTGCTTGCTTTTGAAGGGAACCGGAGCCGCAGCAGGGAGAGGAGAAACTCCCTGAAACCACGGCAGATCCTGGTGCGGTGCCTTCCGAGTCCGTGGTGGAGGGCTGGTGTGGGTAGTAATGCCTGGATTCCCTCTAAAGGCACAGGGGCTGGGTAGGAGGACGGGTTCACTTATTCAGACAGATGGTGCGAAGTGTCGATGTCCGGAGAGATGATGGTATCGATGTGCGTATTCTCGAGCTCGCTAAGGAGAGTTTCTGGGGATGGGTCCTGCAGGACCAGGCGCTGTGTGGGTATCCTGTTTGTTCTTTGATAAACCTTCCTGGACGGTAACGGACGCAGCAGGGACAGATAAATGTAATGCAGAGGGTTTGTTTGCTGAAAGGAAATAGAAATGTACCTTGTTTTCAAAATAAGTGCCTCACGTGTTTTGCCTATATCTGGGAAGGAGTCCTTTAACAGCACTTAGGGCTGTATATGTCAGACTTCACTGAGCAGAAGAGCACGTCACCAATAAGCATGTTTCTCAGCTGTTTTGGTTTTTTTTTTAAACTTCTATAGGAATTGTAAACCCTCTCTAGACCGCCTGTATGAAAGGAAATGCTTGTCAAAATGCTAGCCTAATTCTCTGCCGAGGCATACTACTAATGAAGAGATGGACCACTGGAAAGATATTTTATCTTTCCTTTTACCATGGCGAACATTTGTCTTTTCATATATGTATATATACACGCACATACTCCATAGCACTCAGGTTACACTGATCTGTGGAGGCTGTGTGTCAAAGATGAGGTTCTGGGCTAAAAAGTAGGGCTGAAGAAGGAGAAGGCTGCTGCAGTGTTTATCTTTTTTCCTCCTCTCTCTACTTCCATTTTACAAAAAAAAATCCCAAGTCCAAAACTGCACACTCATAACCAAAGTGGAAAAACATTAATTATGTATATGGCGCAGAGTGAGCTGCACCAAGCACAATTCCCTGTGCTGTTCCTATCGTAGTCTAAAGAGAGGAGAGATGAACATGAGTATTTTCTGCTTACCTTTTCAAAGGGTTGAGCTGTTAACCACCAAAACTTCCCTTCTCCAGGCTTTGATTTTAAGGGCCTGACCTGAGTTTGCTTGTTAAGCACTCTGAGTTGAGGGTGGGATATTTCAGGGTGACAGTGACAGTACTGAGCTGGCATCTGATATTAATGATGAAACTGATATTGAGCGTGCATGGCATCTTGTGTGCAGAAGTTACTGATATCTCAATTACCTTTGCTGCTGAAAGGACCTAGGAGTTTTCCTCCAGAAAAACATTCATGGATGGATGCATAATTTGAGGGAAAGAAGCAGTTTGCTATGGGTAGGAATGAAAAGGAAAGATGAAGTGATGTTTGGATGTGGATGTGGATCAGAAACATGCCAGCAGACACAGAGGAAAGGTTTTTTTCTCTCTGTTCCCCCAATAATCCTCCCATGTCCCCCAATCCACAGCTGGCACTGTCTCCAGCCCTGCTCCCAGGCAGCAGGGCTCACCCTGTCCCATGTCAGACACAACCAACCGATCCCGATGGACACCTGCTGCATGGACCTGCATATTACTCTGGTTCCTGTATGTATAGATGTGTGGATGCTTATATGCATACACAAATATACACAAAACCAGAACTGGAGAGAGAGAAATGGTGGTACTCCATTGCAGTTTTTAGGCAATCTTAGTGAACCAGTTGCTGACAGCTTGCTTTTCATGTCAAGGTATTTTGAAATAATTCTCTTTGTGGCTATTGCTTTTTGACTAGCTAGGTCAAGGTTTAAAACTTTAGCAGTAAAAACTGCATAAAAAGGGGTTGCAAAAAATAATCATCAAGCTTTCTAGAACACTGATTAATGTCAACTACTGGAGAAATACTCCTTTGCTGAACCCAGTGCATGTAGTAAGGCTAGCACTGGACTTTTGAAATCCTTGGTTTCGAATGCAGACAGATAATATAGCTGCAAAAAAGTTGCTGCAATGACAGGTATCATTAGCACTGCAATGTGGCTAGAATCCAGAGCCCTGCTTATAACACAAACCGTACAGCCGTATGCATGCGCCCGTGTATACACATGCACGCAGCTATAAATAAATTTAGCCAAAGCACGATATTAGTGTCAAGTCTATGTATTGCTTCAGTAGCCTCTTTGCAAAGGGTATGCCTCACGAACAACCTGGAGAACTGCACTTTGTAGTTACAGGAAATTAATGCCAGAGTTTTAATACTGCTTTCGGCCTACACAAGAATGTAGCAGGAACAGCTGCGTAATTGTTCTCTTGGACAAGCAAGTCAGGGGGAATGGCTGAATACAATCTTTGAATTAAATACTGGATATTAATGGGTTGATACAGTAATAATTTTTTAACAAGAGGCTTTATTCAGTAAGAGTATTCTATTTCTATGCTGGAAAGGGTTATGCAATTTTTCATGATGAAAGCATTGGGTAGTTTTACATTTTTGGTTTGTGTTCAATTCCAGCATGGCTGCACTCTTTTCACTGATGTGGAACGGAAAATTAAACATGTGATGAAAACAAAGTTTTATTTTGGTGTTTGAATGTAGCTCAGAAGACACAAAAAAAGGCACGTAGATGTTAGAATGGGGATTAAATGTAAGCAAGTGCACAGTCATTTTGGACTGAATTCATACCAAAAAAGGCATTTTAAAGCACCACTATCAAAATGATGTATTAGTGAACAGAATTCTAAAATTTACACTATTAATTTCCCATTATAACACAGGGAGATAAAGAAAGAAAGATCAGTCACTTCAGAACAAATGTACTTCTATTTCGTCCTCATTAGCAATTATTGACATACTGATGCTATCCATTAGTGCCAGCTACATAGATTTCCTGTCACTCCTACATGCAGATAAAAGAAAAGCACATCAATTATTTAAGTGCTTCCTCTTGTGTGTATTATTTTTCTCTTGTAAAGAGACGTAGTTCAGTCTCTGAACGACTGAACAGCTTTTCACGCATCCAGCATTTTGATTAGGAATATATGAGTCATGATGGTTCTGGTTCTTAACAAAATCCTTTAGACTTCAGAAAAACCTCTGAAGTCACGCAAAGGTTCTTAAAGTGCCTCTTTCCTTATTTTCTCCTTTCAGCCACAGACTGACTTTGAATAGCACGGGTAACTTTTTGTGGATAACATCACTGTTGCAATAACACAGGGTTTCCAGCCTTAATAGATGAAGATTATATTGCTGAAGAAGGACACTGGGAGTCTCACATATGCATATTTTCTCTATTATTTACTGCAACAGTTCTAAGAAGAGAAGCAACAGAATTGATGTACCTTGTTCTGCAGCAGGTGGCATAAGAATCTAACTGAATTTCCTTAAAATTTGTCCCAAACTTTTATTTGCCTTGTCTCAAAAGAGGAGGAAACAAGACCTTTCATCTGAAGTATGTTCCTGACTCTTCAGCTAAATACTTCCCTTCAAAGCTAAAATTACACATTTCAAACATATCTTTAAGACACACTGGAGCCAATTTGCTAAAATTAGTGTTTTCAGAATCAGGATATCCCAGAAACCAGTGGGAATTTAGACTTCCTGAAATGCAACACATATTCTGCACTGTCATGGGGAGTCCATTTATCTCAGCCAGAGAGGCTGTTAGTGAGCAAGACCTCCAGCTCCCGTGCTGAGCTGTCTCTAAACAGATGCTAGGAATAAAATATGGCACACATACATTTCTGTAACAAAAACCCCTGACTCAGCACATGCATGAGCAGTACTCCTGTCAAAATTCCCCTGCTTTCATGTACCCATATTAGAATAGAACTGTGCTTTAAATTAGTACTTCATCAGATTTGGTAAAAAAATGACTACATTTTTGCAGATAACTCAATGTTTCCCTTAGGGATGGGCCACCAGTTCTGTTTTGTAGTCTAGACCTTAAATAAAAGGTCTTTAATTAGACACTGGTGTTGCCATGTGGCTTGTCCCAATGAATATTACAGTTTGTAGGGTGAGATCCTAAGCAAAAGGCAACACCCTGACATCACCTTGCAGAGTTGCTGTGCAGACTGCAGCTAGTGCTCTGGGATAAGCAAGGAAGTGGGAAGGTTCTTTCAGCATATCAACCCACTTACTTGCTGCAGGTTAGAAAGGTAATGGTATGTCTTAGGCATCTTAAGAGAGTGGTCTGCAGGATGACTGACAACTCCTGACAACAGCAAGCCCACCAGCACTGGTTTGCATGCTCAGAGCTCCCCCATCCAGGGGAATGTGAGCCCAGGCGTGTGTGCTGCGGCTCCCACACCTCAGACCCAGCTTTGCACAGTGAGGCACAAGCAATCTTGCAGTCACTGCTCTTAGAAAGAAACAAAAAGCAAGCCATATATTTGGGATAGAACACAGTGAAGCCTGGATGAGGAATGTCTGTGAATGACTCCAGCGCTATCACTGACGCCGAGCAGCCTTGCTCAGATCACTGGAGTTAGGTGCCACTGCAGATTGCCTGAAGTTTGTCTAGAGATTTATTCTGAAGGTCTATGAGTCCAGCCTTGCTCTTGGCTAACTTGTACCTACCACTGCCAAGTCATTTAAAAATGCTCCTCCACTGCAATGAACATGTCTGAGTCAAACATCTTAAAGAAGGAAGGTAAAAATGTCTGATGGACAGTATAAATCTCAAGAAAAAAGCATTTTCAAATGTCAGCATTTACCATTTAGAATCATAGTTAATCATTTAGGTTGGAAAAGATCTTTAAGGTCATCAGATTCAACTGTAAACTTAACACTGCCAAGCCCACCACTGAACCATGTCCCTATGTGACACATCTACACCTCTGTTAAATACCTCCAGGGATGGTGACTCAGCCACTTCCCTGGGCAACCTGTTCCATTTCCTGACAACCCTATCAGTGAAGGAATTTTTTCTAATAGTGGGTTGTGCTCTTGCTTCAGCTACTGATTGAACCAGGCCCACTGGGGAAGACATCATCTCCCTGCACGTGACTTCCCACTAGAGAGCATCCTATCCATGAGGCAGTGTCATCTGGTTTGGCTGAAATCCCAGGGAATTTCCTGCAGCCCACGTGGCTCCTTCCTGCTCTCCCCTCTTTTCCCAAGAGCTCTCTGCTCACCCAGGCTGGCAGCCTGTCCTCTACCTGCTCAAGCATGGGGGAAATATGTCCAGCACTGCCTTCAATAGCAGAGGCTGGGCATTCAGGGGGCAAACACTCATGATGATGAGGCAATCATTATTGTTTAAGGCTTTAAAGAGTTTTTTGAACACAAAGATCAGGAAAGCATGCAAGAAAAAGTGAGTGAGACTGGTGCCCCAGCAACCCATGTTCTGCAAGAAAACCCCCAGAAGCAGATGTGTGGTGACGGACAAACCCCATGGAGGCGCCAGGTTGGGGGCCTGCCAGACATAAGCCTGGAGAGCCCTCTCTGCTCATTTTAAGGCAGCACCATGAGCCAAAATATGCAGCCAACAGTCCATAAAGAATTAAAATTGCCTGGGTGCAGCTTTCACCTGCTTCACAGGCTGGCAAGGGTTGAGCCTGGGATAAAGCACTCCCTGCTGAAGAGGGACTGCTACCTTCAAACAGGGCTTTCAAAGCCATGGGGTGCACAGCCTAACCATAGTCTCTTACCTTTCACCTTCTTAGGTCTTTTGCTGGGGGAAAAAAGGGCTTTTCCACTTGGGAGAAATCTGAGACTTTCCCAATACACACAGCAGTTGCTTCAGTGCTGGAAAAGGGAGATAATCAGTGGAGAGAATCAACAGAGGGCTGGAGGGCACAGAGCAACTTCCCATTTACACTTGGGTAATATGCCACAGATGGTAAAGGTGGTTCTTTCTCATAGAAACCAAAGACAAAAACAGCTGCTCTTTGTTGCAGCCAGGCTTGTTAGCAAGGGTTTAGTCTACCTTAGGCAAACAGTGTACCTGTAAATAGCTGTGTAGTACAGCTCCCTCTGCTACTCATAAAGTTATTTCTTACAACTAGGTTAAAAATTTGCAACGTCTGAAATTCAGAAAAAGACAAACTCTGCTGCCAACTTGTTTTTATTCCTCTGACAAGGGTGTCCTGCTCCTAGGGCTTGGTGGTGGTTTGGTGGAGCTGACTATGTTCCAGGAGTGTCCTGAGCACAGGCACAGGGTTAGGCTTCATCTCCAGCCTCTGCATTTGAAGTATGAGGTGAGGTCTCCTGTGGACTAGGCTAACTGGCTGGCAGGCACGGGCTGTGTATCCTCCTTGTGTTTCTGAAGCCGAATGTGAGTATGTGTGCTATGGGTTATGAGGACTCCAGCTGAGGGTATTTGAGCTAGCAGAGACATCAACACTCTTTTCAGAAGTGTACATTTGCAAAAATGTACTGAAATCATATCTGGGAGTGTAACAGAGGATTTCTTCTCCTTTTTTTTTTTTTTATTTGTTTGTTTTTCTTTCTTTGAGGAGGAGGGATCTTTCAGGCAGTTAGTAGAGACAGTTGAAGTTACTATGAATGTTTGCAGCTGGGATGCTGGTTAAGGATCTAGTTAAGGAAATACTGAAGACGCTACATATTTCCTCAGTGCTCCTCCCCTCATCCCCTCACCATCCCCCGACGGGAGGATTTTCCTTACCTACAGAAAGAAATACTTGGAAGCTGTAGTTTGTCCCAGGGTCTGTAAGCAAGAGCACTTGCACAGGCTGTACAGCACATTTCTGAACAGTCTTACTCCATGATGTTTACAGCAACTTCAGGCATGCAAAAAACAACCAATGCATTTTTTTTTCTCCTCTTCTCCATCCCTCGTAACATCTGCAACATTTCCAACATATTCTGTGTTAAGCCATCAGAATTTAGAAGCCATAATTGCATTTAACAGTGTCTGGAGCCCTCTCTTGCTACAGACTTGTTTTACAGGCAGTAATTTAGAGGGTGGGGCCCCCTTCCATTCTTTGCCATTCAGACTGCAAAGTAAAAGCCCAGTTTGCCCTCCCAAAAACCTTGTGAGTGCCCAGTCTCTCATCTTCATATTCAGTTGTTTCTGTGTCCCTGTTCTTTCCTTACAGTCTGTGTCAGGTCTTTCACCACACTAATGCTTTCCACAGTTAAATTTGTAACATTCAGGATTACCTTAGATCTCAAGCCTCCTCTAAAACTCACACAAAAGACCGTCAAGATCCTCCAATTCTTTGTTCTTTGTGGGGAAGAAACTCCACGTGCTGGTCATGGATATGTTAATAGTGCCCAGGATCAGTTCCCCGAAGGAGTCCTGGGTTTCATGGAGCAGCTGAAGTCACCATTGAGTCAGTGGGGCACATGGGGACTGGTCAGAGCTGCTCTTTGGTTCTGCGCACACTCTGTCAATCACAGAAATTGGTTTTGGAAGAAAAGCCTGTCTCTGCAAGCCCTGGCTCGGATGACTCCAAACTGGGCTTGATAAATTGGCTGTGGCCCTTGAGCAGTCACAACAAATTCCAAGAACACTTTGGGAAGTACAATGTTGTCTCCACCACAGATAACAGGGAGCATTTTGGAGAGGTGCCAATGGCTTCATCATCTCAGGCAGCTCCTCCACACTGTCCAGCCAGGACCCTCCCAGTATCCAATCGCTGCTCTCAGGCTGAACTTTGCAGCACTTCAGTGATCCTTGGGAGAGCACAGGCCTTCATCCACCAGTGTGAGGGCATGAAATTAAGAGTTTGGAGGGATGTTTGAAAAGTTTAGATCCAAAATTCCCTCATAAATCCATATGATAGTAACTGCAAACTTGGCATTTCATGTGATTTTCACCTATTTTGCAGATAAATATACACATGCACACTTACCCTTTGTGATGTTCTCTTTGTGGAGCTGCAGGATATGCTCTGTCTTTGCCAGTACCCCTCAGCCACACAGTGCACCCAGAACACTTCCCAGTAACTACCATAGATACTGTGAAAATGGTAAAATCCTTGCTGCTGAACCAGCAGTGGGAGGGGAACTCCTGGGCTGTTGGCTGGGGCTTGTTTGCTTGAGTAGCCGCTCTCCTAGTTCAGTTGGACGGGCATGGTCTCTCCTGCTTCTCCTCAGAAAAGCAGGATGATGAGAGAATGACCCTTGCACTTCAGCAGCTCCATGTGTTGTACAAATGTGTTGTACAAACCCCAGCAGACAGCCAGCTACCCAGGCAAGGGATCTCCAGCCTGAACCATGAAGGGTTGGGTGAAAACTCCCGTAGCCAGACAGATTGGATGAAGAGGTCTTGTTGATGCAATAAAGAAATAAAGGCACACAAAAAAATCCCCTGTGTGCAATATCTGAACACCTGAATAATTTTCCACAGAAACTCACAAATCTAAAAAGCTGACAGCAAGATGAGGGTCTCAGGTTGTGCTTGATAGAACAGGGATTATGAGGGGCCTGACTTCAGGTTAAATTTATAATTTGCACATCTCCCACTTTCTGGAGGAAAGAAGGACTTTGGTAGCATAATCCAGAGTCCTTGGAATGAAGAGGAGTCTGTCCATCCAGTCCAGTGAAACTGGAACACAACTCTTAAAAATCTCAGAAATATCTTTATCCCCCTGACCCATAGGTGCAAAGTATGTGGTCAAGTCAGCTCACTTCTTCTCCTGAAACTGTCAGCCTGAGCCCTGTGCTGTGAGGCTGGCGAGGTTTGCTGGGTGAGGCCCCACCAGCCAGCACTGTCATGGTGCGTGGGAAGTCCTGGGCATTAGTCATACTTTGTCCCAGCATGATTGCTCAGAGAAACATATTTATATTTGCACCAAACTAAAACTTAGTGAATGTTTTGTATTTCCCCTACTGAAACATTTCTAGATATGACTCAGCAATAAGTCACACACAGAGCCCTGTGTGTGGTGGTATTCAGAGTTTATATGTGAGGGACTGAGGCACATCAAGATTAATCCAAAACTGGTTCCCACTGCTGTGGGTGTGTAATCAGAGATGCTGAGGAGCTCTTCTTTCAGAGCACCCAGCACAGCACTGTATTTCAAATATTCAAACTTCATTGACAGCTGAGAGCACTGGGCATGTCTATAAATCAGATCTGTGGTCTCTTGTCTAGTTTGAGGAGATGAGCATCATGCCATCAGTGACCATTTGGGAGAAACTTGGTTTCCACAGTTGCTCTGTGTACCAAGTCTTCTCCCTTCAAGAGCTGCTCTGCAGCTGACGCGCAGATGCAATCCAGTTTTCAGCAGAACTTTTCAAGCTAACTTAACCTGAAATTGTCCTTGATCTTCCCAAAATGGCATTCTTTACCATGTTCAGTATTTCCAGCTGGTGAAGCTGTGATCTTATGCAGCATATTGGAAACATATATGTCATAAAAAGCAAAATATTCTAACACCTCATAACTAGACATCTAGCAATAAGTGTATTTGTTATAATACTAACTTGATACTTCACCAGTTGTTTGGAGATGCTCTACAGTGTTGGTAGCCTCACACACAGACACCTCTGATACAGGCAGCTTGTCTCTGGGACATCCGGTTGCTCCAACAGTCAGAGGGCCTTCTGACACCCATCTGACTTAGGCATGAGGTTGCAATCCCTTTGCACTGCAGGCTTATGGACCACATGTGGAAAGTATTTTGAGAAGGAAACTATTATTTCCTGCATTTATCATGAATTCCAAATGGTATATTCAGGCATAACAGACAGTTCATTGATGAAATAGAAGCAATTTATCTGGGAAATCTCACCTAAACTGTTCAATTCATCTTAGTGCTGCCAACTCTTTGATGTTTATCATGAGCCTCGTAAGATTGTTTGTTTGTTTGAGGTTGGGTTTTTTTGTTTGTTTTTTTTGGTTTTGTTTGTTTGGTTTTTCCCTAAAGTCAGCTTTCTTGGGTCATGAGTTTTTGGTGGTTGTCAAGATGTCTATGCTCTGCCTATTTTCACCCAGTCAGCAACATATGAGTCTTGTTATCACACTGGAGAGTAAGGATTTTTTTTGAAAGATGTTTTGGTCAGGTATTTAAACATCAAGGCTTAGGGAGAGACATCGTGTGGGAAAGTGCAAGACAATGTGCAGTGTCTGGAATAGATATGGTAGGCTGAGGCACACAGTTCTCACATGTGTAGAATGGAGAATAGTATTTCTCTAACAAAAACTGTGTTTTAAAACATCAACCACACTTCTGCATGTTTTCATTTTGAGTCATTTAATGAAAGAAAATGGGAAATTCCAGGGAAAACATTCAATCTGCTCACAGTTTTTCACAGGAGGACTGTTTGTTTTCTCAGCAAACTGCTCTCTCACAATTATTTGGTTTCTTCAGATCTTTGGGGAGCATCCTGGCACGTAAAGTAACTGAAGAGTCTTTTTTCTGTCCTTTCCTACTCCCTGCCTACTCTGATGTCCTGTAAAGCTGGTGGAGTAAGAAGACAGCTCTTCATTCTTCTCCCTCTGTACAGGAAGGAGACTGCAGCTGAAAAGCAACTGGATGACACATTTTTGTTGAGGCATAGTGAGTCTCACTCCCTGCTGCAGGAGCCTCACTACTTAGGTCAATCAAAACAAAACTAACACCAGTGAGAGTTCAGCACCGTCTTGGGATCTGGGGACAAAAAGAGATCATCAGACCCTGAGCAAGAGCACCTCCCTGCTTCATGCTGCCATCAGAAGTTCAGCAGGACAAAGGCAGTTCCTGGAGCAGCACGTGTACTCCTGTGCCACATTCCTTGTTCCTGAGGTCGGATGTCTCTGCAGGGGAAAGGAGGCAGAGAAGCACTCCAAGGTGCGTGAGAAAACTCACTACTCCATGGCTATGACACAAGGTAGCCAGGAGCTGTTCATTTTGTTCAAGGGGGAGACACAGGCTTAGAAAATACACAGTTTTACTAAATTAATTTTACTTTCTCCCACAAAAATGTGCCTCAGAGTTGAGCATTTGCATTTGCTTGCTTTTCCTAATGAAATTCAGCAGCTGGGCTATCCTAGAAAATGGTGCCAAATCTTTAAAGATTTCCTTGTTCCGAGGTGATTGCTCAATTGACAATCTGCCTTGTTAATTAAGCTGCCTTGGGGGACAGCAGAGAACTGGAGGCAACTGGATGCTTTAATGAGTTGAAACAAAGAGCAAGACAAGGCCGTAGCGTGACTTCATCCCAGCACAGCCCCAAGCCTGCCCAAACAGCTGGTCTTTGCCCCGCAAAGTGCCTGCATTCTTGGGAATGAACCCAAATGGAGCTGTTTGTAGTGAAGAGCCGGGGCAGGGAGATCAAATTTGCTTTCCACTACTTGACACAGGGCCTTGCCTGCTCACAAGTCAGAGCCCTGGCCAACACCCAGGAGTGAACGCAGCTCGGCAGCCACCCTCCAGTACAGCTTCTCCAGGCTTGGTCTTGTTCTCCTGTGCAAGGTCACTCGTTACTTGCAACGAGTCCCAGACCTCTCCTATCAGTAGTTCATAGCATCTGATGAGCCCACATACTTGAATTTCACTGAGTTGATCCAATAACAAATATCTATAAAAGGTGTGAAAAAGCAGGAGTGAGCTCAGAGTACAGTCAGAGATAGCCCTAGGCTTCTGCCCAGAACTGATTAACTTTAGTTCAGTAAAACATTATTAGATCCCTATTTCTCCTTTCATTATTTCTGAAAAGCCACTTAATGGAATTGAGTTATCTTCCTTATATAAATTCTCTGGCTACTGATGATGCTTGGCTGCCTTCTCTGTACTTGCAAGGCCTTATGCTAAATTTAGACAAGAAGGAGATGCCTCTCCTCTGAACCTTCATATTGTGGGCTACACATTGACTGCTGTGGGCACAATGTGAACTAAAAATCCCATTTGCTAAGTGAGTTGGGTCTAGAAACACTGATTTTTTTCTTGCTACCTACTAGAGCTCCGCGTGCCCTTCATGTGAAGGGCACATGCCCTGTGCCCTGAAGGATGCTGCTGTGGGTTTACAAAGACTCAGGATCACCTCTTCCTTTCTCATGTATTACCTAAGGCAAGCACTTCTTAAAAATTCACTCTCTTCAGCTGTATATGCGGTTCTCAGGAGATCCTAAATAAGTGATGTCTTTGCCACAGTGCGGTGCTCTCTGGAGACCCTCAGTCTGAGACCTCTCTGGCCTTTCCTCAGGTCTTCAAGTCCTGCCCATCTGCTGGTGCCTTCCTTGCTCTGCCCACCAGCAAGTCTTGGGAAAATACCTTGATTTTATCCAAAGAGGAAATAGGAAGCATGAAAATACCAATTATAAGAATTTATGAGAGTAAAGCTTCTGCATCCAAGTACTCATGAAGTAAAAATGCCAAGTAATTTTCTGCTTGCAGTGAACATCAGGAGAAAATTCTTTGTGCTTATGAGAGGAAAGTATCTTCTACTATTTTCACATCTTTAATAAAGATGGGTTTCTCCAATTTTTATGTGATAAATGTGAAATTCTACCAAACATCTGATGATGACACAAACTGTAATAGTGAAATATGAGCCACTTGCTCATGTCACTGTAATCTCAGAAGGGAATTACAGTCTTTAGCAGGGTTCATTTGGGTATGCTACTTAAGGTAATAGGGCTGGACAATCTCATTAAGATTTATTTCCACCCCATATAGACATGGGTTCAAAAGTACAGTTGGAGCTATATTGGTTTTATCTTTGGCTTATGGAAGAGATTGAAAAGAGAAGTAAACAGAAAACATAATCACTCAATTGACTGGGCCAGGACACTGCATATATAGTAGACACAGGCTGTGCCCAAGCTTGGAGGCTGAGCAAATCCAAACAAACTTTCAACCTTATTATATTGCATAGACTTTTTGACTTTTTTTCCTCCTTTCACTGAATTTAGGAGATATTGCATCATTCCACGAGAGAGAGGATAGCACAAAACAATTGCCTCTCCTCTTCCCTAATGGTAGTTCAACATGTTCACTGGATTTGTTCCAGACCTGAATTTGTCCATACCCATTTAGGAAATGTATGGGTTAGGAAAAATACATTTTCAAACATTTCAGCTTGTGTTGCAGATTCCCTAAGTAGTCTGACAAGTTTACAAAGCTCTCAGCACATTGGGCTTGTCCTCCTGCAGATAATGCTATGTGACGACAGTAATCCTTCTATCACGCTCTAAGTGCTTGTTCTTGCTTCTCTTGAAGCCATCCAGACTGTGGGTTATTTGGAAGCATTTATTTTCTCCTCTTCTCCAGTATAAAATAAGCAGAGGATATTTCCACCTGGGAGAGGAGAATTTGCTAGACAGCAAAAGTCAGAAGCCCATGGTATTTGCTGCAGTGTCTTTCTGGTAAGTGTGAATAGATACACCCAGATGCTTCAAATGCTACGGGCCAGCTGTCTGTTCCTACCAAAACAGACTCATGGTGATTGTGGCCTGAAGCCCAGGGACTTTTGGGATCAGATACCTGTAATCCACAGGCAAAGCTCAAGCTGCCAGCACAGTCCAGCTCCTCTTAGGGCTGGCAGCATCCTTGGGCTCATCCTGGTGAGAGGGTGGACTGCAGGACTGCAGGGCCAGCACCAAGGGGAGCCTTCAGCAGTCAGATGATGTGAACAGCAGAGGACATGATTTCAAGTATGTGCCACATACCTGAGCCATTCAGTCTGTGAGTGGATTTTCTTGCTCAGACATTGCACTCTCACTCTTCTCAGATTTGGACCATCCTTTGTGGTTTACCAAAATCCAGAGTAAATGAGTGCACCCAGAGGCCCCTGGAGACACCAAGGCAGGGAAAAGCATTTGGCCCTCTCCAGCACTTTCTGTGAGAGGTGTGGCTGAGAAGTAGATCCAGCATTGCTATTCTTCAAGTTTGATTTCCTTGGCACTTGTTTGATGCATAGAAATGTGCAATCAACACTTCCATGTAGGATAGGACTAAAATCTGCACGTTTGGAAGAAAAATAAAGGGTCAAATAGAAAGAAAAGTGGAGTCGGCAGTTCTAAGAACCCATCACCATAGTATCAAGCCACTATTTACAAAACTGCTTTGTGAAGAAGTTTCCACAGGCTCTTTCCTTCAGTTTCAGTTAAACTCAACATAGTCACTGCTCTGGTTTTAAACTCTGCTCTGGAAGGCCTGTAATCTAAACATGGAAACATTTAAGTCACGCGCTAAAAGAAGAAAATGAAGCTGCGTGGTGTGATCCAGTGCCATGTGAGGACCCCTGAGCTGGGCCTGGTGGAGCTGCAACAACACCGTTAATACCCAGGAAAAAACCTCCTGCAAGCCCCAGAGCTGCCATGTTAGGTGGGAAACTCTCATGCAAGCCCCAGAGATGCCATTGTTCAGTGGGGAAACCCTCGTGCAAGCCGCAGAGCTGTTGTCCTCAACTGGAAACCCTCCTGCAAGCCCCACAGCTGCTGTCCTGGAATGAAATCCCTCATGCTTGCCCCAGAGCTCCTGTCTCAGGGTGACAATCCTCATGCAAACCCCAGAGCTGCTGACGTGGAGCCTGGGGCTGGGCCAAAGCTCACAAGAGATGCCAAGGCAGTCTGGCAAGCCAGGACATAGCATGGTCCCTCTGCATCTTTGGAGCTGCATTTCCAGCACCGCCTGGTGCATCCATGCACTGTCCTCTCTGGTGTGATCCAGGTGTGCTCTGGCCTGAGAGCAGCCAAATAAAGCCCCATCTGTTTTCAGTGGTAAAGTTTTATGAAATACAGTTCAGACTCTGGCATGAAGAGGGGGAAAATTAACAGGGTAGTCAAACTTAATTCTGTTTTAATCTGGAATTATTAAGGACATTTATATTTTTAAACACAATGTTTAACCTCACAGCATCCCATTAAAATGCTTTATATAAGCTCATTAGGAGCCTCTGTGCAGTATCATATTTATTGCAATTAGCAAATATTAGTGGCTTAGCTGAACTGCAAGGTATTTTTTCTGTCCTGCTCCTCTTTTGTTCCTCCATCTCCTGCCTTCCACAACCTAAGCATAGCATAGATTAGATTCTTTCACACTGAGTCTTTCTGTCTGACAAGTCCTAAAGAAAGAGAAATAAAAAAGAAAAAGGAATAGAAAATTAATCATTACGAGCCTCTGAGAAATCAAAAGAGCCTCTTAGATTAAGCCCCTCACCAGTGTCAAGGCTAGTAGCAGTGCCAGTGGCATTAGTGGCACTAAGTTACTTAATTCCAATATGATTCAATATAATTCCAATATGTAGCTATCAGCTTATTCAGAGTAAATCCTCATCCTTCGAGATCTTTTGTTTGCCATCTCTTGACAAGCTGCATTGCATATAAAGGAGCTCATAAGGCATGTGAAGGAGACATATTTTAATTTGTAATGAAGTTTCATGCACGCAAATGCTGCTGTAGAAATACTAGTAATGAATGGTATTAATAGTTAATGAATTAAATCCTTATTTGTGTTTTGTTTTGGTTTTTTTTGTGCCCTTACTCAGATATGAAATATATGAAATGTCAGGAAGGTTTCCCTAAATAAGGACAGAGGCCAATTTTAGAGATACTTAGACCTCGCTCCAGTCAGTGACAAAGAGTGGCCCAGCTGGCCTCTGTTGCAACCAGGATCTTACAGGAGGGCTGGAATTCAGCGTCTGAGGTCTGTCAGGATTTATAAGTGAATCACCAACTGCTAAGCCACTTAAAGGCCACAGAGAGTTCAAGATCCCAGGGAGGCACAAAGGTTTGGATACCGAGTTTGAAATCCTACCATGAGTGCTGGAACTCTGATACTGTGCTACTTCAGACCTTTTATCCCGACTTGCCTCTTCTGTGTGTACACACAAATACCTGAGTTGTGACATTGATGAGCAGAACAGCACTGGGGCTTGTACTGTAGCCTCTTGAGAGGATTCAATCCTCTGGCAGAGGGCATCCTAACTGACTGGGCTGGGATGTTGTGAACAGATGGTGTGGAGAAGCATTTAGAAAGCGGTGTGGAGAAGCATTTAGAAAGCAGTGTAGAAGCCAGTGCTAGACCCTCCACAGTACACCCCTCCCTTTCCTCTAGCGATGCTGTGTGGCTGTGCCGGGAAGGACTGCTGGTCCCCTGTCAAGCTCCAGCCCTACTTGGCTGGTCTGCAGCACTAGATGTTAATGCTCCTTCTGCCCTGTGTGCTGACCTGCACTCTCTGTGACTGATGATAGCTGGAAAAAAAAGTCCAACATTTTTGAGGCTGTTAGAGTTTTTTCGTTTTTCTGCAAAGGGAGAAAATAAGAGTGCTCATGAAGCTCACTTATTCATTTAGCAATTATATAAAAATGCATCAAAAAATTATCTTCTATTTTTGGAAATGAACTTGCTGCAAAGGTGTCAGACATGTAGCAGCAACCAGAAAAATGATTTTTCATTTACTGTAAACATCAGAACTGTTGCATGAGGCTCAGAGATCCGTCTAGAGTTCATTTTGCGGACTTGGACAAAGAAGGTCCTTGTTTAAAGATCTATTCTTCAGCTATTAATAATCTAGACTTAAGGGTCCAATTCACAGATATTTTTTAGTTCTGTTCTTTTCTGTTGGAGTTGTTTGGGTCACTGCTTCTTTTCCCACTGCTGCCCTTTCCTCCTAATGCTCGCCAGTGGGACAGCCTGCTACTCTACCACTTGGAAATCAATCCCAGAGTGTCTCTTGCAGGAGTACTCCAAGTGTTCATCACTGAATAAGCACAAACTTCTGAAGGCTGTTGAACAGAGCTATGTGTCATTGCGACAAGCAGAAATTATCAGTTCCAAGATGTCTGGAGGTAGTTTGCAGTCCTGTCTGGAAATATTCACACTGAGTCTCTCTCATCCTCATATTTTCATTGATTTCAGGGACCTGTTGTGACTGAACTTATTTTCTAAAATATCAAGATCTCATCTATTATTTTTCTTTTAAATTTTTTGATCCAAACGTGCATCAGCTGAGAAGTGTATCTTTGTGCTGTTGTGTCATGTACAAATGTAATCTTTATGGCATGTATTGCTTGAACTGAAAAATACCGCTGATACCTTCTTCCATTGTCTTTCCAGGAATGGATTTAGGACACAGTCTTGAGATTAAGGCCTTGTCTGATAGTGAGGAGCTTTAAGAGTGGGACCAAGATAGAGTCAGATTACATAAAAAGAGAAAGACTTGCTGCAAAATATCTACCACAGAAGTGAGCAAAATATCTCATGGATTAATTTATCAGCATTTCAAAGCTGGTCCATTGGAGATGGAGCCAGCTACAACACTACAAACTAGAGTCTGTATTCCAGTTGTTTGCAGTGATCTTGCACTAGTTGGTTCACAGAAAATTTAAAAAGAAGGATAAATATCATCTATAAGCCCTGTTGCCAAAAAAAATGTAAGAGGTATTATTTTCAGCTGCTTACTCATTCAGAGGGAGCCACAACACTTGAGTCTTGCTGTGCTTTTTGGCTGCTGGGAGCCAGCAGCTTTTCTCTTTGAATGTGGAACTGTGCATGCCCAGTTCTTGAGGGAAACCAGGGATAAATCACAAGTTTGCCAACATTACCTTTTTAACATGACACATGTACATGTATGCAGTATGGATCATAAACATGCTGTTAGAAGGGAAATTGTTTGGGGAAACTTTTACAAATGGGAAGACAAATGTGCTGGTATCTCTCATTTTGCTCCAATAAGAACATGTATTATTATGTACAAACTGCCTAAAAAAATCACTGCCTTCGTCAGTGGTAACACTGTTTTCTAACAAAGACAGATTGTGTCTACAGGGAAAAATAAAAGAGACGACTGCCAAACAATATCAGTGAATATACTGAGAAAATACTATTTAGTTTAAAAAAAAAAAAAAAAAGGCGCATAGAAATCTGGTTATGTGGCTTGTCCAAACTGAAGAGACTAAATAGTTAGTAACTAAGATTCCTTCCAATCCAAACAATTCTGTGGTTCTCTGAACTAAGTATCCCTGCCCGAAGGATTCATTTATTATTCCCCAGTTTATCCTACTGCAACTTAAATACCTCAGCAAAAGTTAAAACCACATATATTTTATTAGTTCCCAGCAAGTTCCCCATTGAAAGACAAACAATGCCAAACTTAGAATAAAAAAAAGAAAGAATAAAAGAAAGAAATCTGGAAAGGACCATTAATCACAGCATCCCAGATTCATTTCCTCTGAAGATGGTGTTCATAGGCACATGGAGTAGTGAGTGGTGGATTCAGTCCTGGGAAAGGCCTGACTCAGCCATGTGCAGCTGCAGGGATGCTCTGGAGGAAAAGCAGGTTTTGGTTCCTCTATGTTTGGGGCTCACATGAGTAACAGTAACATGCATTCGTTGCCCTGCTCTCTCAGCTAAACATCTCTGATTTACCAGCCCTTCACACTGGAGCAGACATAAAGAAGCCCATCGGGCAACTAAAGAAGCATCTTGTTGCCTCATTTTTCCTTGGGTTGTTAGTGATGAGTAGAGTTTGCTTACAAAAAGTATAGGGTAGTTCCAGGAATATAGTGATATTGTATCAAAAAATAAAAAATCCAACAGCTCCAAACAGAGCCCTTTTCAGGTTCAAAATGTATGACAATAAGCTCAGTTATATATTCATAAACAGTCACTTGAACTGAAGGATGTCACCAAAGAGCCCAATTTAATTTCCTCCCAATCCATGGCAATTTACAGGACTGTGATTTAAAACCTGGTTATCACCCTGAGTGTGTATGTTTGGGGGCTGGGTAGTTAAATCACATGAAGTTTTCCTTCTCACATGAAATATTCCTTAGCTGTACCTCTAGAAGTCATTCAGTGCAATTATTTATTACTTGCATAAATCAGAGCAATGAAAAGAGGTTTGCCACTGTAGTTTAACAGCATATTCCTGTTATATATCCAAAGTATTTAACTTAAGAAAGGGGTGATTCCCTTTTTTTGTTTGGTTGGTTGTTTTTCTGTTTGTTTGGGGATTTGGTTTGTTTTTTTTTTTTTTTTGTGGTTCTTTTTTTTTGGGGAGAGGGTGTTTGGTTTTGTTTTTTGTTTGTGTGTTTTTGTTGTTGTTTTTGTTTGTTTGGGGTTTTTTGGTAATGCTATATGCTCCCATGGAAATAATAGACAGTGATTTATTTATGAAATTCCTACAGCAGGAGGAAGTCATGCTTGGGTCCTGCTGCCATGGAGGGAGATAAATAAACTGTCCTAATATATTTAGTTAAAGAAGATATAACCCATAGGAAAACAGGCCAAGGAAGACGGTAGAGACATACACAAGCTGACATGGAAGATACTGAACCAGCGAACAGAATGTTTAGATAAAGGCACTTCAGGGTACTTCCTACCAACAAATGAATCACCAAGGGCATAACTGGCTATTTTTAGCAGCAGTGTCTATCTTTCTTTTGCCTTTTACCTCGAGAAAACTGTGAAATCCTGGATAGGACCTACTAAAAATCCACACAGAGCAATGCTGGACTTCCTTGTACGGGTGGGCAGGATCCAGAGCACCTTTGGCTTAGCTGTGCAGTAGACCCTATAAGCATATATATATATGTATATATACATACTTATAGGTGAGCGTGTGTGTCTCCATGCAGTAAGAAGTTCCCTCCCAACATATGTCATCACATAGTGGGTAGAACAGGAGTCCTCAGGCAACCTTTGTTTTGACACCCTCCACTCCCAGGTTTCCCTTCAGTTCCTCTGTGGGGATCAGGGAGATTTCATCTTCTGATATCCTAATCATTGCTCTGGGCAAAATCCTTTGACTTCAGCTCTAAGGATCATGATTTAATCCAGTAATTTAGCCCAGTAATGGAAACCAGAGGGTAACACAATATTTGGTTTTGTCATTATATTCACCGTTTGTAAGTAACGGGCTGCAAAACCCTTATGATTTGTGGCAGGGCATTCCATTAACGCATCAATAAAAAAGCAAAGATGTCTCCATTGACAGCACTTAACAATTTTCTCCATTACTTTGGTGACTGTTCACTTTGAATGGAAAGTGCTTTTCTGCACCATTGAAGCATAGCTAGTACATAACCTCTGAGCCCTCAGAAGTGCTGAGATGCTACAAGAAGGAACACTTAAGAGAGCGCATCCACTCTTTGGCACGCGCTGCTCGGCGTCAGACTCGCACAGCTCACTGCCTGCAGCACTGCTGTATCACCCACAGATTGGGACAGAATGTGCCCTGTGGCATCAAGAGGGCAATGGAGCTATTTCATCTGCCTTATGCTTTTGCATGATTACCAAGTGGATTTTGCATTCAATTCCTTGTATGCAATTGGTGGTAAAATCTATGCAGGTCTAAGCTTGTTTCCCTAGCTTTTATTGGATATCAGAAACAGTGTGTCCTTGTCTGGCGGTGGGGGATATAGAGGCTGTAAACTGAGAGGCTGGTGTTCAAATCCAGCAGATCAGCATAAAGCCCTCAGGATATTATTTTTGCTGCAATTACAAGTAACAGCTAAAGAAAGGGTAGGAGACTGTCACATAGTGAATAGAAATGTTTCTCTTCAGTTGCTTGTACAAATACTGCAGACAAGGATAAATAGTTGTTACTGTAAAGCTCTCAGTGACAAATTGATGCCCATCTGTGTCTCTAGCTGTCTCCAGCTTTTCCTTATGGGGGGCAATGGTGGGTCATCAGTGTAGTAATTTTAAGATTGGTACAAAAAAAAAAAATAAATCTGATTTAAGAGTCTCCTTGTGTGACCTTTGCTTATATGCACAAGTGTTTCTTACACAAACAGCCCCAGTGATGTTGATGCTAATAGGTAGATGGTAGAGACAGTTTCACTGTGACTGTTAGAGACTGGAGACAAGGAACAAAAGCTTCTTTCTGAGAGCTGCTCATCCATCTCAAATGCTCTGACTCACTTCACCTCGTGTGGGACTGACTGCTTAGAAAAACCAACACTGCCATCTTTTTACCACGTGTACAGGATCACAGCCTTAGCATACACAAAGCATTACTCACTTCAGCTGATCCCATTAACGCTGAAGACACAGGCTTGCACTTACTCTGTATGAGCCTTAGAAAAGGCTTCTGTATGAGAGGATTATGGCTGCTGTTCAGACACTCTACATTTCCTAGTTAAAATATTTCACAGAGAAGCAATAGCATCATTAAGAACTTGAAATGCATCAGCATCTGCTTTATTTCTTCTGTTAGAATCTTCATTTTCAGAAGTTTTTTGGTTTTTGTAAGGCTATGAAGAAAATAAAAATTAATTCTTGCTGTTCTTGTTTTTTTAATAAACTAGTCACTTAGGAAATAGAGGAAAAAATCTCAGGCTCAGTTGCACAATATAATCAAACTATCAATGCAAAAGGGCAGTGCAATGGCATGTCAAAAGTAAGCAGTAAACTGAGCAGATTTCTGGTCGTCCAGCATGCGCCTCTCTGAGCACGCTTGTGTGCAAACACAAACTCAGTCTGGCATAAATTATATTAACTATGTTATCTTGCATCAAAATATTTTCCCAGTTCCATGTGTTTGCAAATATGTCTAATTTATGCATTTCTGAGTGTATAATGTGTAGTCCTCAGAGCTGAAGCAGGTGTAACACTTTCTCTCCTGTTTAAAACAGAGATGCTGTTGGATATTTCAGTGGATAGAAAAAGTACTTCTCCAGGTGGTGCCCAGTCTGAAAACAAAAGGGAGTTGACAAATTCACATAAGGCATCCAACACAAGCCCTCCAGACTACAAAATCTTTTACTGTAGGACATGCACTCTCCCTTTCCAGTGACCTTGCCATCCTAAGCATGTTCTTATGACATCACCTTAATGCTGTGGCTTAAAAACAGCTTAATTAATTTAGTGTCTATGCATTGGTGTCTGCTGCCATTGTAACATCCACATAAATAAAAAGAAGAGAAGGCACTCAGCTGCCTCTCATGCAGAGCCCTTTGAATCCCGGACACAACCCACCAGCTGCTCCCAGGGCATCCCTGAGGAACATGAAGTCTATCCCTGAGGAACCAGCCCAGGCAGACCACAGTGGAGCACCAGAGTTCTGTGCAGGTCATTTGTTTCTTCCATTACTTAATTCCATGTTGCTGTTGAAATGATGATTACCTTATATTTTATAACAGCTGGGATTTTAACTTAATCTACAAAGTAATTAATTTTCCTTAATTGTGATGGGGGCTTGGTGTTAAGTACTAAGTAAGTAGGGGTAGTACAATGATGTTTCCTGTGGTCTGGACACGTTACTGTAAGATAGGATCTTTTCCTCTATAGTCTGATTTTAAATACCATACTATGGCAAGAAGAATTGTTCTGACCATATTTTCTTTTTAAGTATTACCTGTTCATGGTGAGCAGTTTAGTGTGAGTTTAGAAGAGAAAATAGCTTTTTCCTTTTCCTTTGGTACAAACTGAAAAGTAGACAGGTGGCAGTAAAAAAAAAAAAAAGACTACAAATCTAAAGCAAGCTGTAATTCCATTAATGATTTAAGTAACTTCAATAAGAAAGGATTTGTTGCTTACTAAATTGACATTATATGTAATGACTTTTAGTCAGTAAGGGGAAAAAAACAAGATAAGCTATCCATATAGCTAAGTTTAAATATATTTTATTTTCCTAAGTAGCGGACTTGTAGATCTTTTTATATTACTTATTAGATAACAAAAGTAATCCGCATCCTGAGATCTAGCCAAGAAAATCTAGGATTGGAGTTCATGCAGAGACTAATCTGTGTAGATTAAATAGCTGTATTGTCTTTCTCCCTGCATTGTAAGGTTTGGCAGCATACCCCCAAACCAGATTTAAAACAGAAGAATGTGTTGCATTTCAACCCCACCCAAGAAATACCAGCTCTCCTGTACCAGGGCACAGGAACCTGTGCTCTCAGGAAATGGCAGTGGCTTGGTGGTCTGCAGGTGTAACCCTGGGGGTGCTGTCTGTGATGGCTGTGCCCTGACAGTGCCCTCAGCAGTCCTTTCCTTCACAGCACTCCATCCCACAAAGCTGCCTGAGTCTGGCAATGGGCATCACAGCAGCCAGGGATATTATCTGTGTTATGCATATATCCAGCCTGGGCTCTGCACAGAGGGAACAGGTTCAAACCCCTTCTGGCAGCCCCACTGCTGTACTTTATAGCATGTGACTTGTTTAGTGTGAGCAGCTGAGACAAACCTGGTAGAAAGATGCTTTTGGAGCTGGCTGCTTTGTTCAGAGAAAGTTTCACAAAAATGTTTTGCTTGCTCTTGTGGAATATGCACATTGAAGATGGAGAAGATCCATTAAGCAGCCAAGACATTTTTTCCTGGCACAAGCCAAGCACAGTGTTGTGTCAGACACCCAGGATCTACTGAAAGACAGAAGTACAGTGAGATCCCTGATCTATCTGAAACTATCCAGATGGGAGGTTGAATTCTGGGGTTTGTGGAAGAGCAGATACTTTTTCTTTTGAACAAAAATTTTTGAGAAGACCCTGGGTCATTTATTGCCTGTACTCTGTAATACATTGTGTGATGGATCCATCCGTGTGGGTTCTTCTTTGCTCAAAATAAAGAGATATGATAGTTAGATGTGGATAAATGATACTATTGTCATCATACTCCTGGAGTTCACATTGCCCAGCACGTGTGGAATGGGAACCTGCAGCTTGCACAGCACCCAGGGGAGGTGGGGATGGTGGCTTTTGGAGAGTACCATAAAGGTGTGCAGGGAATAGTCATGAAGGACTGCCTCCTGCACCTCTTCTGGTGTTGACACTGAGCCATGCATGCACCCGGGCACTTATCTGGCTTTTATTGCCGCTGATGTTCTCCTCCCAGCCATGCCATCCTCAAGATGTTTTTCCATCTCCTTTAATCAGATTAACCAGCTGTTCATGCTCTAAGGACACTAACTCTGTGGGATGTACTTCAGACTGTGGTCTGTCTCATCTTCCTATTTACTCCCTTGACAGCTGTGTGCCTGAAGGAGATTGCGTCGTCTTGACTTGCTGGGGCACTAATACCCTGTTTTCTGAGCAGTGCACCCATGTTTCCTCCAAAATGGGTCTTGG
This sequence comes from Margarornis squamiger, assembly GCA_035222235.1. Taxonomy (NCBI): domain Eukaryota; kingdom Metazoa; phylum Chordata; class Aves; order Passeriformes; family Furnariidae; genus Margarornis; species Margarornis squamiger. The sequence continues at coordinate 52,434,480 of JAWWTY010000156.1, forward strand.
GGCGGTGCCTTCCCTGAGGATATGGCAGGGGCAGACCTGTACTATCTACTTCAGACTGGTATCATCTTCCAAAACATTTTAAGGGATGAGTTTTTTACATCCCTCACGGTGACACTGGGCACTGTGGGATGGTAGCAAGAGATTGAGATGGTACCTCTGAAGGGGACAAGCTGCCACCACAGCTGAAGCTTCAGCTTTTTAGAAAGGACATGGTGAGGAGATTTAATCTGCTGTAAGTAGGAAGTAAAATGGGTATGTGAAAATGACCAGGATTTCCCATATTCATGTGGGGTCTGTTCTCTTACTCTGATCTTAAGATGAGATATCTCTGGTGGTGTAAGACAAATTTTTCATTTGTGTCCACAATGCATACATCTAACACTAAATATATATGCAAGCCATTGTTGTGCTTGCAATCTGAAAAAAAAGAACCCAGTAAACCCTTGAACAGCATCAAATAAATCCAAACTAAAACATAGAAGACTTTTCCATAAATACATGCATTTCAGGATGCCTGTTACTCTGTTCTTAAAACAGATCCAGAGTTAATTGTCAGTGAAATCAGCAATGGCCACATCAACCAGAGAATCAGCAAAGAACTAGCACAGTGTTTACAGGACAAAGTCTGGGCTTCATTCTGCCACACAGTGCTTAGAAGCAGTTGCCATCACTACTTTTTTTTCTGTTGTTCTCCAAGTTCTTCCAGCTTTACAGCAACTGGACTTGTGAAGCAGTAGTTACTGTGAACATGCATATATCTTCCCTCATAAATTATTTCTGAAACATGCATTTTAAGTAGGGCAACAAAGATATATGAACTAGATGAGCTGTAATTGTTTGTGTGCAGTTATTTTTTATAAAGTAACTTGCGTTTGAACAGGTACTTTTACTGTGGTATTTACTACAGCATTAAAGTATTGATTTTGTTCCTCTGAACACCAAATACTGTTTTTAATAAAGAGTTTATTTGCACAGAGCTAATATCTGTGATGCTGTGCTTGTTGCTGTATTATTTCTACAACAAACATTAGCTACAGAAGATGAGCCAAGCTACCTGTTCCCGTCTCCTACCTCGTCCATCCCAGAGCTGCAAGCATGATTGGTTTTACAGTTACTGCACTTCTTTTACACTGCTTTTGCACAGTTTTGCACTTGCTGTCTGACTTTACATAGCCTTGTGCTCATAGCACTGTACTGCAGGTATATTTTCACTTTACAAATGTTGAATAAATGGTGGTATGATCATTATCCATTTGCCCTAATCACTAATGATAAAGGTGGCCTAATTTTAAAAAGGAAAACTATCATTAAGCTAGACAGTCTACTGAAATACAGCTGCTTACATGCAGAACCTTATTTTTGCCTAGAAATTATAATGTTCCATATAATGCCTATTTATGAAAAAAAATTTATATTTCTATAATTTCTTCCTCTATTAATCACTGAATATGGTTGTCAGAAACAAACAGTGAAACAGAAATATCTGAAAGGTCTTCTGGAAACACAAGCTTTTGTTGAAACATTTCTCAGAGTATTTCTTTAGATCCATCTGTCAAAGCATGATATTAAAATGGGCGTTCTTTATCTATTTATATATTATGGGCCTAATTTGACAGCTTTTTCTTAAGCACATTTCCTGTTGTTTTCATGGCCCTTCTGAAACATAAATGATACCATGTAGGAACGTTCCCTGGTACATTTATTTACTCTTTATGGCTGATTAAATTCTCCACACTTTCTAGGCTTATGTGCATCGATATTTAGCAGCACCAACTCCTAAGTGCAATCACACTGTCACTCAGTCCTCACTGACTCAGAAACATTATCATCCCACTCCATCTTCCATGCTCAAGTCTCCCTGCCGAAGCACAAATTTCTTTCATATTTTCATTAGATGCTTATGCTATGTCTCTTTTCAGCATCCTTTGTTCGTAGATGGATGCAGTGGTGTGCCATTACAGTCCTAAAAAGTGCTCAGCTGACTGAGGTGGCAAGGAAGCTGGAAAGCCCTGCCCCACAAAACCTTGCTTCTCTACCAGGATGCAAGGGAGTGTCATGACATCACCCCTCCGGAATGGAGCTGTACTGTCAGCCTGAGCACATCACCTCATTTGAACTCCTACAGTATATAAAATTAGGAAAGTGGTTTTATTTTATCCAAGAACATCCCCATGAAAGGAGTTTTGAGTCGTTTCACCAATTATGAAATCTCTGCCATGAAACACTTATTCAGACAGAACTATTGATGGGAAGGTCCCTATTACAGCCAGAATATTTTCTCTCCTAAAAATCATGAAAAACCTGATACATATTATTACATTTTGAACGAGGGCTTCTATGCAGTAGAGTTTTAATGATTTCGCTGTTGCCAAGTTTTGCTTTCAACATCCCAGTGGAGCATTTTTACCAGGCCTATTAGGTAATGCACACAACTTGCAGGCACAAATTCACTATCTCCTATTCACTGTCCTCATGCTAGACCTTGCCAATGTCACAGATGTTCTTTTTCCATAAATTCCATCAACCATGATCTGGAAGCCATGGTTTTTGTTGTTCTGTTCATCTCTGCTTTGTGTGCATTTGTTATAGCTGGTCATTATCCTTTAACAAAAACCTTTCTGTTTGTCTTCTTTTTAAAATAAAATTTCTGAGGCAGATGGAAGGAAGATCCTTCTTGGCTGTGGGCCAATTTTGACCCTTTTGTGAGCATCAGAAACATCTTTGTAATTTAAGATGGGAAATTGTGTATTGTCCAAACCAGTGAATAAGGATTTACCCCCCACCCCCCAAATCTCAGAACAAATCAATTATATAGATTTTGAAATGCTTACTTCCTATAGGCTTCCTTCTAATAGGATAGTTCACATGTTGTCAGGTCAAAAGGGGAAGCTGTAAATTTATGAATCTTTCAAGTGCTACTTTCCATAGGGCATTAAGCACTTAATATTTTCTGAAGATTTGAAGATCTCAGGGCCATAATAAAAATATTTGACTCCAAATGAGTTTCATAGGAGTCTTTCCCTAAGAAAAGACATAAACCTAATCAGTGACTAAAATCTGGACTGACTATCCAATCCTCAAATAAATGATTGCCACAGAGCATCTCAGTTGGGATGGAAGCCTGAGGGCACATTGAGGCTGCTGTCACTATTTAAGGCTCCTGCTGCAAATCCACTGCCAAGGAATGACCAGTTCATCTGCTATAGTGGATCCTTTGGCCATTCTTATTTTATTGCCTTTCTTTCAGTAGTGCTCAAGAAACAGTCCTTTACAAATCAGAAGATTAATGACATCACGTAATTGGTTTTGCGATCCTTAGAGATGATGGGCCAAATTAATCCCTGTTAGAGCTCCATTAATCTTTATGGATTTACACCCAAGATTAATTCATCCCCATGATGCTAATCACTTGCTGTGTGGTCTGTGGAAAATCACTTAACTTTGCATGTTGGTTTTCCCTTCCAGATGGAAAATGGGGGCAAAAACTCTGTGTTCAGTGAAGAGAAACGCTCTGAACACACCTAGGATTGGTTCAAATGGAAGACAGTTCTTAATAAAATGCACATGTTGTTTCTGAATGTTAGTTTCAGTTTGCACTTGTGTTCTCAGTTCTTAGTGGAACTTGGATAGAAAGGTTACTCTATGGGGCTATGGATGTTTCTGTGTTTATACTGAGTAAAGTCTTGGTACTGTAGAGGTTGGTGGGAATTTATATGCTGATTATCCTGGGCCCAGGATGTCACACTTCAGATTTTACAGAAGTCACACACGCACACACAGAATTTGGCCTTTCTCATTTCTGCTTCATTTAGGCCAATTTCTATAGCTGTTCCCCAGTGAGAATCTCACTGAAGATAGCAGGAATTTTGCTTAAGTAAGGATTACAGGATTAATCCCTCTATCTCCAGTAGTGTTTATTTTGGCAGTCATTTAGCTTAGAGATTTCCAAAGCTCCCTAGCTCAGGTTCTCTCCATTCTGCTCACAGATATGCATCTAACCGCACCTCTCATGGGTTAAAGTAGCAATTGTATTTACCAAGAGGCTCCTATATTTGCAGAAAACCGTTCTGGTAATGCCACCAATTAGATAAAACTGGTATTTTTCACACATAATAGAAACGAAACTGCTGATAAGGATTGCAGCAATTTATTTTAGCTGGGACCCATGCTAGAGGTGAGTAACAAGCAATCCATCACTTGAATGACAAAAAGTACACTTGAGTTTTACAACCCATTCCATTTGAATAACCCCAGGCACTATTACTCAACCAGAAAATATCAGTGTTGAAATCTGTTCTTCTCTATTTATGCATATTTAATGTGTTCAATTGCCTATATTAGCAAATATTAGCATTATAACATATAAATAATGTAATAAAGTAGTTGAAAGATCAGCTGTTGTGGTCTTTTCTAGCAAGAAACTACAGAATACGATTTAAGGATCTTTGAAAAAAGAGAAGGTGCAGCATGTTCAGTAAAGAAATAATTATAGGGTTTTGACTTTGATATAACACCTTTAAGCAATATACAAATTGCTGTGTAAGTAGAAGTATTTTTCAGCTAAGCATTTTATTTTAGAGTCAGTAATTTCTTCTTAATTCTCAATATATGAAACTGTTTTACCTACTTACTGGAATTTGAATGGGCATGCTAAATATACACTGAAATCATCGTCAATTATTTATTTGAGTTGGCAAGGAAAAATATTTTTAAAGTTTAATGAAGCCAGCAGTGATACATAGTTTCATGTTGCTGAGCAACAATACTGGTGGCCAGTATTTTTAAAGTAGAAGAATACAGTATAATCATGTTGATGCCTCAGGGCTCTGTTGTACCTCCCACAGTAAAACTCAGGGGAGCAGGATCAAAGGGTGCCCAGTACTGCTTCAGCTCATTCCATTTCTCATGAAGAAGCAGCAGCTTGCAGGTCAGAAGGGGAAGCTTGTGGATAGCCCCCAAAATCCACAGATCCTAGAAACTCATGAGGAAGGAAGTTCTCCCCTCCTTCAGGGCAGAAACAATTGAAGGAGTTGAGTTAAATTGAAGGGGAAGCTTGAGAGAGATGTAAATAAAAATTGAATGCTATAGAGTTAATCTGACACTTCTTGGATTTCAAGGATAAAGAGCCATTACACAAAGTAAAGGGCAGAACATAAATTGTGTTGAAAGAAAGGCTTTTGCACAATGCATAATTGATCTGTGGGACTAACTATGTCAGAGTGTTATTGAGGCCAAAAGCATTACAGATTTGGACAATGATTAGCACTAAGAGAGGTGATGAAATCATCATTAGCTGCATGAGGTAGAAGATTTTTTTTTAACAAGGAAAAAAAATGTATATACATATATTTGCTTGAGTTTGTCTCATATACATATTTGTCTGTGTATCTGTCTCTAAATATCTGCTTCCTGGGACTAAACAACTAAAGAGCAAAACTGGGGAGGAAATTCTCCTGAGGACAAGCTATTTTATAAATGCTTGTTGTGTGTCAAGCTGAAGCCCATCTGGTACTGGGCCAGTTGAGCACAGATCCAGGTTAGTCTGGTAGTCCTTGTTCATGCAATGCTCTGTAGGGATGTCTCCCTGAAGGATGGCTCTTGCCTTAGGCTACTGCCTTCTTATTTGGGCCAAAGCCCAACTTGGGGAGACCAGGGTCAGCAAGACAGAAGACTTTACACAGGGGATCCCTGTGGCCTCTGTGGTCTTGAAAGTGAAAGGAGAAACCCTCCCACTTGGAAAGGACACTGAAGTCACACACTGACTTGACTGAGTCTGTCCAAACATGTCCTTTACCGATAAATGCAGTTCCAGCTGCACAGCAGCCCTGTGGGGAATGGTGCAGGACTGGAAGGAGCAGAGCAGAGTGCTGCTGTTTCCTTTACCACCAGCTTCTGTTTCCCCCTGATAATAAAGGGGCTGAAAATATGCAGCACTACAGCTCCTTATTTATTAATTGCATTCCCCAGTAAAAACACCAGTGCAAAGCAGCACCGAATTCTCCTTGATTTGTGTGTATTTTTGAAAAGACTACTCTATGCCTACTGGGAATTATGTTTTTGAATGTTCCCTTTTTTGAACTCTCTGAGTCATATTCCCATCATTCCTATACCTCACAATATTTTCCTGTTTCCATAGTGACTGCCTGTGAGGAAAGCACGGCCGAGTAACTTCAGGTTTTTACTGAACCCAAATTGCCTGCCAGACTGGACCTCTGCTTCAGTTTGTCTTACATCAAGGAGGCGATATGGACTAAATAGTGCTTTTTCTTTTTAAGGGATTCTTAGTTCCCTTCCAGCACAGAGATGATATTGTCACCTGTCTGATCTAAAAGTCCTCTGATCCTAAATCTTCTGAGCAGGTCTGAGTCTATAAGTAGCCATGACACTACTCTGGCATTCTCATGGGGCAACTAAATGAATTGAACTGCAGTAGTAAAGTATGTGTTGCTCACTTGCATTTGTGCATGCCCTCCTCTTCCCTTGTGTTGAATTCCTTAATCTTAGAAAGAGTTTGGACCAAATCCGTGTTTCTGAACACCTCCCTCTGTTGGACACAGATCTAAATGTCACAGCTTTCTCAAATGTCACACTACGACACTTAAGCAGAATGGCAAACCTGAGTTTTGTAAGTGTGAAGATACAATTTTAAACTTTTTGTGGTTTAGGTTCTGGAATATATAAAAGATTAATGTATTTTATTATTTTAAATGTGGATCTTAGATAATGTAAAAGTCAAATTTCTCTTGTAGAAACTACTTTTGTTAGCACTGTGAAGGACAAGTCCAGAAAATAGATACTTGGGCCTTCAAGGTTAATGATAATTTTCAATGCCTGTTTTGGAGACTTGTGCTGCTAAGAAATAAATCATAGTAGATGATCACTCTTTATAAGGGAAAGGGATAACAGAATGCTTTTGTGTACAGATGTCTGTGAATACAGAAAAAAGAGAGGCATAAATGTCTTTCATTTCATACAAGGGAATAATATAAACACACACAAACATTCGATCCTGTCCCTAGCAGTACTTTATGTTATGAAGACAAATATAGGCTGAACTCACTTCAAAATATTTTCAGATGTGCTGATTACAGATGCTCAGGAGCACCAAACACCAAAAGAGCTGTCCTTTCCGTAGGTGTACATGTTTGCCTGCTAAACAGCAAATAGTCACTTTTAAATGAAAGCATATACTTTAGTCAGTGTGACTTTTCTTTTTATTTCATCAGTTTGTTCATATGAGCATTATAGGAATGGATCCAAAAGAGGGAATAGAGCAGAAAAATGAAATTCCAGGCATCCCAAGTACTATTTTGGAAGTGGATAGTGAGGCCACCTCAGCCCCAATGCCTGCTCAAGGTTTTGGCATTTCACTATTGAAACTGTGATAGTGATTTTTTGCCAAGTTTTGCCTCTAACTTGTACCCCCATAAGAGGGAAAGAGGCATTAGCTCATTTTATAACAAGTGCTAGTGGACTTGCTTCATGTTGACCTGACCTGACATACACCAGTGACTGTGAGAAGAAAGGCTGATTCTCCATCACTAGCCCCCAGAATAGTAGCACTGTACACATGAGTGCTCATAAAAGGGACTTGTTTTTTCAGTATATTATTTTCTGGTACAACATTAACTGAACTGTTTTCTTCATCACTCCCTCTTGGGGGTGGTAGGAATATATTGCCAATGACTTCAATGGGGAAAAACTGATGGTCTCAGAACAAAAAAAAAAAAAAAAAGAAAAGAAGAAAAAAGAAAAAAGGCAGCAATATCCTAATTTATATTACTCCAGTTTGACAGCAACTGAGAGATATTTTTTTTAGGTAAATTGGGATTATTTAAAGTATGCAAGTCAATTACTTGTGAACCTCATATGAGAAGAACAACAGCAAAATGCCCACAGAAGTGGGCCTGCAGCTACTGTTCCCCAGAAAACATAATGGACTGGGCAATAAATCTCAGGAAACCTAAACTGGAAAAGACCTTTAGAGTTCATCTAGTCAATCTGACCCAAAGCAGGACCAGCCATATCACATCAAGAGGACATAAATTTTTCTCAAATGGTTTCAGAGATGTTTCATGGGTGCTCTGTTACTTCCCCAGACAACTTACCAAAGCGCTTTACTGAGCTTAGAGTTAGAAAGATTTTTTTTTTTTTATTCTAATGTCTAACCTGAATGAGAACTTTTCTTGATATGATTTAAACTGGATTCAATGTTTCAACTGAGGTGTTATCAATGCTGAATAGGGTGGAAGGATTTCTTCATACATTTTCAGGATTATTTATCCATTGCATTATACTGCTTGCCTTTTCCACTCTGCACAACACAGCTCAATGTTTGGTTTGTGGTCTAGCCTCAGTCAAGCTATTTCCTAACCAGAGTTAATACCCACCTTCCAGCAAATAATTTCTGGCTAAATGTAGTGCCTTGCATTGGTCCTTAGCACACTTTATCTTGCTTTTACAGATAGTTCCTTCAGGCTGCCAAGATCTTTAAAAAAATTTAATCTGCCTATTGACTAGCATACTTGCAGAGCTTCCAAGCTGTGATCGGCACATTTACTAAGCATGTCTTATGTTTCCTTTTTCAGTCACTGATGAAAATGTGAACTATAATGAGACTAAGGAGAAAACCATGCAGAATCATATTTCATACCTCCTTCCATTTTTGTCACTGCTTAGGCATGATTACCTGAACAGTCTTATACCTGTTTGAAAGGGTGTAGCTGGGTCAGCAAGGCTGTGTTTCCTCATTTGCCTGTAAAAATGCCATGGGTGTGCAGAAAGCCTTAGTGAAGTCGAGTTACATGACACCAACTGCCTTTTCCCTGTCCACAGTGCAACAGAGGCATGGGAAGAACTAACCTGGTTTGACAGACTTGGTTCTTACAATGAAAACTAAATGCTACCTACTTCCCCTTTATCACCCAGGCACTCATAAATAGTTTGTTTAAAAAAATCCCACATTTTGGGACAGGAATTTAATTTAATCAGACTGATCAATTATCTTCTACTCCTTTTTTTTCCCAATTTTAAAGACAGGTCCAGTGCTTTCCTACTTCTGATTCTCTGACACCCTAAACATCTAGTCACTCAAAGACTGTCCTGGATGAGTGTGCCCTTTAAGCAGCATAAGATGAAATTAATACATCTAGCTAATTTGAAAAAAATTATCTGATTACAGTACAACCATGCAATGAATCACACCCCTGAACTAATTGATCCTAATAGTTATCACCTATTTGGTAGATTAATTTTAAGCTGGATCTGGACCTGCATGGCCTTACAAATCACTGTGGCAGTGGGATGAAGGAAGGAAGTGAGGATGTGGGAATGGAGTGAAACATGGAGGATGTAACTACATTTTTCAGCAATAACATTGTCTTAAAATGTTTGTTGAAATACAGTTTTAGTGAAGACAGACACAAAAAAGGCATTAATCACTTTTACCTTCTTCATGTCATCTGTCAATAGTTGTGCAACCCTGAGTAGTGAACCAGCATTCTCTTGGCCTTTTTCCTATGCCTTTGTAGCATGACATCTTGTAACCTCACTGTCCCTACTTGTATCTCTTTTTTTTTTTTCCTTTCTGATTTTATATCAACATACTGTTGCACTTCATCTGTACTTATGTGGAATAGTTCCATCCCTTTCCACATACTTTCCTCTGGTCAGGTCAGAAAGGTGCTTGTGATGAAGCCAGGAACTTTATTACTACATTTCCTTCCTTTGCACTGGCATAACTTGAGTTTCTGAGCTCCAAGGGAAAACATGCAGAGATGGAAAAACCTGTGTTTCAGTATTTTCATAGGCCGTATTTCCTAATTTCACATGGAAGGAAATGGTGAATGAATGACAGAGCAAACACTCTTCATCAGATGAATGGAAAACGTACAAAATGCTAAATCATATCAAGACTCTCCTCAAATTGTACTGCTTGAATACGAGGTAACTCCAAGTAGGACATAACCCATGGAGGATATGAGCAAGAGAGAAAAGGACATTTTTTTCCACCATCCCTCTAGCAGTTCTGGTCTGTTCAGCAAAGCTGAATGTAAACAGATATTTTCTCTGCTTCTAGCCTCTAATTGCATCATTTTCCACAAGTTCACATGTATGACAGCTGAAAATCATGAGTCATATTATTCTTTTCCAGCATAAAGTATTATTTACTCCTTATTCTTGGATGGTCACTGAATGACATTTAATGTAATTTGTAAAGTTGGAAAAATGTCCTTTGCCATAGTCTTATATGGGTTTTCTTTAACACATCTTACTCATATGAAATGAGTGCCATCAACTTCTTTGAAATGTTTTTATTTTCTTAATTGTTCATATGACACTAAATTGCATCAATATTGCAAAACCTTTTTCCACTGCAGAAATGATTGCTGAATAAGATCATAGCTGCTGATGTCTCGAAATAAAAATTGTCATGAAGGAAGGAGAAGATACTATGGATGTTTAAACTGGACAAATCTGGATCCAGGGTTTTGACTTTGACAAAAGACTAATTAGTTGAATGGAGTCTCTAATGAGCATTAAACATCTAGGTTATTTGTAATTATTCTCTATATAGTGCCGTAAAACTATATAAAACTTTTCCTAACCAATAAAAAGGAATGAAATCAAGACTTCAGCTGAAGCTGATGGTACTCTGCAAAGTTACATCACATGAAGAGTTGGCTGTTGGCCTATTCTACCTGTCCCTTAGTCTAGGGGAACTCATTCACTTTAACTTGGGAATCTTTGTCTGGAGGGATGGTTTGAGGAAAAGATGCAAAATTCTTCAGTGCAAGATTACTCAGACATCTGTAAAATATACCACAAACTGGTTATGGCCAAAGAATTAATTAAACAGCTACTGATAGGCAAAAGAGCTGTTTAAGAGGAAGAATCCAAAGGAAAAGACACAGACCCCTGCTTGACAGGGCTACAGGCTGATGTTCAGAGCAAGTTCTTAGTTAGGACTTTGTGGTGGTCACACAGTGTCCCTTGGCAACCCCTAGTCCTTCATCAGCCAGTGCACACTGCAGGGGTTTTATGTTCGTAATTCTCTTGTTCATGGCTGCATCTGCTTGTATAATTTATGGCACACCATACATATTTTGCTTTTGAGATTCATTCTGTTCTTTATTCCAGCATTTATCCAGCACTGTCAGAAAGTGGTGGGACAATGAGGGGCTATCAGGCATCAAAAAGTTGAAAAGAATTTGTCTTCTTGCCCTTTTTTTCTTGAATTATGTCTGCTAATGACAAAATCCTTTTTGTTTCCCTTCTTTCCCTTATCTGTAGCTCTGGTTTTCTCTGGCTTCTTTGAAAGCTTGAGAGAGAAACATCAGGTGGTGAAATACTTAAGAATTAATGGGCTGCATCAGGAAGCATTTTTAAAATTAAGTAACTTGGTATCTGAAACAAATGCACGATTGTTCTTCATGCTTGGATGGCTGTCAGCCAGGCGGCAGGGCCAGGGATATTTCTCAGGGATTCATTCAGAGACAGTCATTATTGCCCCTATTACTTTTTCCTCTGTCCAGGACTCTCTTGAATGCCATCGCCAAAGAGAAGAATGCCACGCATGGCTTCCCCCTGAGGAGGATTAGTAATCCTACACCTTGTACTGGCTGGCAGAGGTGTTTTAAGAACAAACAGCATTCTTTCCCCAAAAGCCAAATATTTTATTACTGTATGGACCTGATCCTACCATTTAAACCCTAATGCCTATTCATGTTTCTAGGCAATTCAGTGGAACCTTCTTTGGTTCAAGCTCTTACTTTCTTGCATTTTATTTCTTACACTTTATGTGTCCAATGGAGATCAAAAGCAGAATTCATCTAAATTTCTGGATGCATTTGCTATGAACCTGCAGAAAGAAATCACTTTGAAAAAACACATGCAACACAAAATTGCTTTGATCACATTGTGGCCTTTGGTGATTTCACAGACCAGAACAAAAACAGTTTCTTCCAAGGCAAATCCTGTTCCAAAGTAAATAAATAGTTTAATTCAAAACTATAGTTACCCACAAAAATAAAAGCTAGAGTCCATGCTGGAAACTAGTGTAAAGTAATGCTGAAAACTGTAGGAAAGGATTATTGCCTATTGCTTTTTTCTTCATCCAGCCAAGTTTAGATTAGCTGATGATTTAACTGTTTTCTTCCATCCCCAGGTTGTATCTTGGGATCTTGAACTAGGAAAGCAGAAATGAGCTGAGGCAGCAAAAGCAATGGAAGGATGAAGGTCTCAGTGTAGGTGGTCTCAGGCTCTGGAAGATATCAAAGGAATCTGCAAGTGTAGTGGGCTGAATTTCCTGCCTGGCCCTTATAGGTCATCCTGCCTTCCACTCTCCTGATCCTCTACTCGCTCAGGGAAAGCTCATGGAAATTTAATGAGTTTTAACCAGTGGAGCTTCTATTGTCCCTGCAGAAATAACCCACACCGTACAAACGGAATATTGTCTTCTTTCTTCCTCTACCTCTTTTGGTATAATTAATATTGTAATTTGATGAAAGATACAGGGGATGGATAAACAAAACTTGAAGCTAGGTTAGTTGAGGTGGTAAATGGGCTTATGTGGTGACAGGAGATATGATTGCAGGTAAACTCTCTGTGGCTACTTTCTGTGATTTCTTTAGTAGCACAAATTAGCTTATCCAATAAATTGCTCACTAAAAGCAAGCATAACATATGAAATCACTAAAAGAAATGTGGTATTTTTTCCAACTATCTATCAGAAGATATTTGACATAGTTCATTTTCCACATCTGGGCAGATTTCCAGTAACATAACAGCAAAGGTAGAAAGTGCCATAAATGAGATTGGCTAGTCCCTTCTACCATTGATATATTGAATGGATGTGCTGCTTTGTCCTACCCATACATTTTTATGTGTGCTTTGTTATTTATGTGGCTGACAGTAAATTTTCTTGGTATGCATCAGTTCCCAGAAGATGCCCTTGATTGTGCTGGATCCCAAAACCAGTGAAATTGTGACATGGGAAGATGGGAAATTAGGAATATCAGTTCTGCTAAAGCACAAGTTTAAACCACCATCCTACTGACCTGGGAACATGAAATATAGTGCTGAGATCCCTCCCTCTATTCACAGGTGCTGTGGGTACCTGTTTGCTGAAGAGAGAGAGACTTCTTTCTCACAGTGTAGCTGATACATGTATCCTGTTTTCTGCTGCTTCTGGGCTTTACACATTCTTGTGAATTGTTACAGTCCAGTTAAAATGCTTGTTCTAAAATGTGACCAGAATAACTATTGTAGTATCACTTTGTTAAAAAATGACATTTTTTGTGTGCATCTTAAATGATCAATTTGCTATGCTGTAATTTAAATATAATTCTAAAGAAATATGTCTCCATTATAATTTACTCTCATCCTTCTGTAATTTAATTCAGAAGGCATAGATTTATATAGCTGTGGCTTTCTATAAACCAGATATTAAGTTGTAAAAATATATTACTTAAATATATGCATAAAATAGACCTCTGGAATATTTACTGTTAAAGTAACATCTTTATAATCATAGCACAAAAATTAAAACAAACTCAGTGATCTTGGCCATGTGCAGGAAGGTGTTGATGTGGTGCTGGCCATAAAAAAGCATCACTTTTTAATACTTACTGAAAGCATTTCCCAATACCTACATGCCTGGGGCTCCCTGAGGTTTCAATGGGTTCAGGAAAGGTCCTTCTGCTGGGAGGGAATTTCCCACAGGGAGTTACACAGACTTGGAGGAAGGATCCTCCTATGCCCTGAATGGTGAACTGGTTAAACTGTGCCAAAATTATTGTACCTGAAACCAGAGAGGCAACTCTCATGGAAGGTAGGATTGGTGCTCCTGAACACACAGATCTCAAAGAGCTCTGCTAGTGGAAGCATTCAGCCTCTACTGAGGACTGAAGCCACCAAAAATAGGGTTGCAGAGCTGAGTTAGAATGGAAAACTTTTAAGGAGTAATTTTGAAGACTGGATGGATCATTTCCTCATGTGGTGCAATCCATCCTTGCACTTTGCACATTAATCTCTTAGAGTATTAATATCTCAGAAATGCTGTTCCCATCATCACAGATTGCACAGAAGATGGAAAAGGAGTTGCATTCCTATGTATCTGTAGTGTATTTTGCTTTTCATCTGTTTAGCACCATAATATTATATCTGTGGATGTAGCAAGTCTGCAGTTGGCCATTATGTACATTGATGTGCATTGAACCCAACTTGTTAGGTGACCTTACAAAAATAAGGGCATTTCTACTGCAGGCACTATGCTTGAAAGCATTTCACAATAAACCATACAAATAATATCTTCACTGTTTACAGGCAGGGTAATCTAATGGTCAGTGCACTCCACTGGTAGGTATTCTGGTTTGATTCTGTCACAGACATCCCAGCATGACTTTGGCTGTGTCATGTTTTCCCTCTCATTTTCCCAATAAGCAAAATAAAGCCAACATTTAGTTCAAAAAGATGGTGCAAGTGTTTGCATCAGTGTTTGCTGAGCAGTCTCCCATTTTTGAATAGGAAGAGTCATAGATGTGGAAAGCATTATTCTTTTCATCTTCAAAGTCTTCTCTTTGTATTTATAAATTAACAACCTGCAAAGCAATATTTTTTTTTTTTCCTAGGCAGTATGAATAAGAATACTCCTACTAATTAAAGGGAAACTTCCACAATTTCAATATATGTAATTCGAAACAACATGGTGTATACAGGAATATTGCGACTTATTTTCATTTGGATTGTAAAACAGGCATACCTTTGATGGTTTCATTTCACATTTGTTATATTGTATTTTTAATGCACTCAGACTGTGCTGGCATAATGGTGATCCTCCTCTTATACCCCATCTTTCCCACATGCATGAACTGTGCTTTGTAGTGACATTCATGAAGCTCCCTGCTGTGGCTGAAACACTGGAGTCCTGCTACTTAGAATGAATGATTATTCCAGTGGTTGAAGTGTTTTCACAAAGGACAGTGGGGCGGCCAGGCACTTATCCCTTTCCTACACCACACTAGGAGAGGAAATTTTTTTTGAGTCTATGATGGGACTCTGACAGAGAACCCCACTCTAATACCTGGAGATAGTCTTAGTGGTGAGGAAAAGCCACTTCTGAAGAATGAAGAAAATTTATTCACTGCATGAAATTGTCTTAAAAAACCCAAACAATCTCTGCTGCTGCTTACTGAAGAGAAAGGGAAAATAAACAAACAAATTAAAAAAAAATCAGTATAAATCAGGATTTCATCAGACTTTAGGAAGCTAAATCCAAAACTTAACCTCAAAGTCCATCTCTTGCTAAATGCTGATCTCATCCTGCTAGTGCCTAAACCCAGGCATTGGCTTTTCCTTCCCTGGGGCTCCTGCTGTGTGCAGGCTGCTGATGCTGCTGCTGGTGCTGCTACTGGGCATTGTGCTGCCCAGTGCTGGCCCCCTGACTTCTGCCAAAGCACCGTGTCTTCCAACACTGAGGCAGTGCCTGTGCTGTGACACCAGTTTTCAGACCACCTAACTCTCAGTGCTGGTGATGGACAGCTGGAAGAGGTGCCCATTTCTCATGTTTTGAATGAGTGGTAGATGATTCAGGGAGAAGCACACACATGGTACCTTGCGGATTGTAGTCTGGGCCCAGGAACCAAGTGTTGCAGTGCTTCAGCTTTTTAATGAATGAAACACCTGACTCACAGCGAAAAAGCAAATCTTGTACAAACATACAATTTAAAACCTTCCAGGCTCCAGCAGAGACTTCTGCATTAAGTAAGACTGTGAATGGTGAAATGGACTCTTACATCTTAAATGGAAACACAGAGAGCTACAAAACTGAGCTCAACTCCCTTTGATCATGCTGCAGTAAATGTGACCTATCAAATGATTGCTAAAGAGCTTGAGGGGATCTTCAAAAATTAGTCATGGTAAAATAGACGCTATAATTATATCCACTGATAAATTTTAGCAAAACGAGCACATTGGCTGATGGTGCTAGATGCTTTGCTTGATTTCTCTAGTCACAATATATGGTCAGTGTGCGCAGCGGCCATCCAAGCTTTCCTGATGTATTCAGCAGACAGGCATTGCACTGACCTGAAAGAAGAACCCTGCAGCCTCTGTGTTGAACTGAGCTTTCAGCTCCTGTAAACTCTGCACAGAAGGGTTCACTGCATTAGCAGCACTGTACAACATGCTTTGCCACTGACAGCCAAATCTCATCATCCTTCCCTTCCCAAGTGCCACCATCTCACTCCCTGAACAAGCCTGCAGTGGCATTCAGCACAGACCCAGGGGTCAGGGAAGAAGGGCACACTGTCCAAGCTACCACCAAATGGTGAAAGCAGTCTGATGCTGTTTTCAGGAGCAGGAATACATGAAATATCAAAATTATCAGGAGCTGGACTTTGATGATCCTAGTGGGTCCCTTCCAACTCAGAATATTCTGTGATTCTGTGATATTTGACTATAGACCATTAACAGGGAGTAAAAGCAAGACTTCTTTGTCCTAACACTCCTGAGAATTCAGTTAGGTATGGGTAGAAGCTCTTTTGTTCTCACTTAGTGAATAGGTGTTTGTTTACAGTACTCAAGACAAACGAGTAAATATATATGTTATAGAAGAAACCTTTCAGAAATGTAACATTCTACAGTTTCTCACACAGCCAGCAGTCAGCATGCACAAATGTACAGCAATAAATCCCTTGCAGATACCTCAGCTCTGCTGTACTGCTCAGGATGCCACATTACATCTGAATGGTTTCTTATTTTCTAAAGAACTAGCTTTGATCTGTACAAATTATGAAGGCTGTAGTTTACTGAAAAATGGCCAACTAAAAGAAGTGGTTTTATTGTTTCATCATACCAGCAGAATTCCCAGGGACACATTAGTGTATCCTTGTAATCCATTGTCCCATTGTTCCCACAGCCAGACAGAATTTCTTTTTCATTTTGTGCCTTGTCATGCTCTTTAGTGTAATGAGATTGTAACAGGTCTCAAAATCATTAAATTATGAAAGTGTTTCCCTTTTCTAACCCTTGTCCTCAGAGTATAATGGCATCATAAAAGCATCTGGAGACTGGAGCCGAGACCATTTTCTGTCACATCTCTGAGCTGATTTGCAGTGTGGTGAGCTGAAAGGCCTCACTGACACCTTCACCTCTAGTTTTAGTGGGTAACCAATTGTAAGGCATTAGTTGTTGTATTTCTCTTTAACAATGGATTAGATTTGGGTTTCTAAGTGACTTTTAATTTCCACTCTCTGAAATGGAGCTGTATTGTCTCTTTTTGGCCTTTCTTCTGCTTTGACAAATGCCATAAAAATTAGTGGGCGTTTACTTCTCTTATTTTTGTAGCACTCTCACTGACAACACATTTTTAACTATAAATATAATACTTTTAGAAAGTCTAGATTTCATAGATATTTTTCACAAAATTTGCACATCTGCAGGAGGTATAGGATAAGGTAACATTGACATCTAATGGCAAGTAAACCTCTTGTGCTGAAGCTATCTTGAGATGGTGGAAAACGAGCATATTAGAACACTTCTCAACCTCAAAAAGTAATTGTGGCAACGTTTTAAAATGAAGGAAGTTCTTAATTAAAAACCGTATTAAAAAATGAGCTTAGTTTTTCTATCATTGCAACATGTCTGCCAAAAATCTCATGCATATATGTCTTTCTCTGTGTGCAGTCTTCTAGAACAATGTGGTATCTTTGGAAAGTTTTATGGCTTATGAATGAAAAGGTCATGAGAAAACGTAAGGGCTCTGTGTTAATTTTAAAGATGAGAAAGAATTGTGACTCATTTAAAACACTAAGAAAATCTATTTGCTTTAGTGTTTTTGAAGAAATTTCCTATGCTTTTTTAGTATCTAATTAAATCAGCACAATTTTCTGCTATTTATAGCCCACAGCTATAAAATGCAGTTGTTTTTGTCAGATACAAGTTAAGCACATCAGTCTGGGTAAGTACTTTGTTGGAGATGACTTCAACTCTACCGATATTGGCACTGGCAATTCAGGAGGGAGCACTTCTCACTCTGCTTTAATATGGAACTGATATCTCTGCCTAATTTTATAGCATACTTTTGTGTTAGCACTGCCATGGTTTAATGCTTGGTGAAAAGGCTCACATGTACCGAACCCATGCCTGTAAATGGATCCACATGATGGAACTGCCTTGCAAAAAGCTTCTGAAAGGACTGAGGCCTGAAGATGTGATGTTTTAATGGCCTGGCATTTTTTGGGATGAAAGGTGCTATAGATATGCAATGCGCTATTTTCCTTAGTCCCTTGAGGAGCTTTACATAAAAATGCCTTTCAGTCACTGGACACTTCAACATCCTTTAGGGCAGGAATTGGAGCCCAAAAAATAACAAAATAATTTTGCAATATTACTAGCCGCCAGTTTTATACCACTACTCTCATATCACCGTGAAGGGATATTATGAATATAGCTAGACAAAAATATTTAAAGCAGTAACGCTATTTTAATACCCTGTGTTGCAAAAGTGTATCATTCTTCCAACTAAATATTTAAAACTGTATAAAATGTCCTAGAGAATTACAGTAAGTATAATTCGGGGTTTTTTTGTAAGAGAGTATCAATTACAATGTTATCCTGACAACTCCATCCTGTAGCCAGCAGAATCGCCACTGAAGTAAGCGGAGGGAATAAGGTGCAATTACAGGCAGGCTGTTGCTTCAGTGGGAGAAGCGAGAGGAGCCTCAGCCAAGCCGGCGGATGGCAGGGAGGGAGGGAAGAAGGCAAGCAGGGAGGGATGCAGGGAGGCAGGGATGGAGGGAGGCAGGGATGGAGGGAGACAGGGATGGATGGAGGGAGACCGGGAGGGATGGAGGGATGCAGGGAGGCAGGGAGGGAGGGAGGCAGGCAGGGAGGGAGGCAGGCAGGCAGGGAGGGAGGGAGGCAGGCAGGGAGGGAGGGTGAGAGGGAGGCAGGGATGGAGGGAGGGATGCTGTGGCTGCTGCCCTGAGCCCGGAGACAGCCCGGCCCGCACCTCCGCCCGCGGCCGCCGTCGGGGCTAAGGCCGGGCCACCGCCGGGCCGGGCGGTGCCCCTGCTCGCTGTCCCTCCGACCGGGACACCGGGTCCCGCCGCGGCCCGCGGTCAGCCGGGGGCACAGCGGGGCGGTCGGCGGGCAGAGACGGCCGCGCCGGCCCCGCGCCCGCCGCCAGCCGCGGCTCCCCGCCGCGTCCCCGCCGCGTCCCCCCGAGCCGGGGTGTCCCCCCCGAGCCGGGGTCCCTCCCGCCGCCCCGCCCCGGCCCGCCCCGGCCCGCCCCGCGGCTCTCCCCCCGCGCCCCAGCGGAGCGGAGCGGAGCGGCGCGGCCGCCGCCCCAGCCGCGGCGGAGTGAATGGGTTGCCATGGCAACTGAGTGAGGCAGGCAGCGAGGCCGGCGCGGCCCCAGCCGCCTCCGCTCCGCGGCGTGTGGGCGAGCAGGCAGCGGGCGGCCGCCGGCACCGCCGAGGGACGCCGGGAGCGCAGCGCCAGGATGGAGGACGGCTTCTCCAGCTACAGCAGCCTCTACGACACCTCCTCGCTGCTCCAGTTCTGCAACGGTGAGGGCGGGGGCCGCCCCC
>JAWWTY010000156.1:52454077-52527609 GCA_035222235.1 Margarornis squamiger
CGGCGGGGTCCCGGCGCCCCGGCGGGGCGGGGGCGGGGGCCGGCGCCGGGGAGGCAGCGCCGGGAGCGGGCCTGGCCCGGGCTGCCCGCGGCGTCTGCACCGCCCAGGGCCGCCCGGCCCCGCCGCGCAGCTCGGGCAGAGCAGGAGCAGGAGCAGGAGCAGGAGCAGGAGCAGGAGGGAGGAAACTTCATCCCCCTCAGCCTCCCCCATTATACGGCGGGAAACCTGCCAGCCCTCGGGGCGCCCCTGCGAACAACTTCTGCACCTCCTTCACGGGTGCATGCAGAGATGTGTGTGTTATGGATGTGTATGTTATAGATGTGTGTGTGTGTGCGCATCTGCCTCAAAGACAGATCTGGTAACCCGGGCGGTCACCACCGCTGCGTGTCTCCTCTGCCAGCGTACACACAAGAACACACACACACGCATAAATACACACGCACACACACGTATAGGACATGTTCTTATATACAAGTGTAGGACGGAGCTCTCCGCGCCCCCGGGGGCGCAGGGGGATGCTGAGGCGGGGGCAGGTGTCCTTCAGCCCTGCCCGGCCCCGCATCGCTCCCCGCACAGCCAAGGGCGGTGCTGAGGTGCGAGGAGCCTGTGCGAGTTACTGGAGTTGGCACGCACTTACTGGTTTTAATTTCTGCTGGTTTTGGGGTTTTTTTTAATGTAGGGGTGTTGGGTTGGTGGCGTCACCTGGGTGGCAGCGTGACAGGGGAGCTGCTGGGCTGCAGTGGCGGGTCGTAAAAAAGCAAGAAGGATGTGAGGAGCTGCAACTCTCGTCACAGGAGCTATTGGAGATTGGCCTGCATAGTACTTAGGATTATTCAGCTGACTGGTGTTTGCTGTTATTTAGGGGGTGAATAAATCAGATATCCTTAATGTAACAGAGAGTTCTTCATGGTAAACTATAATCTGAAAATACCTTATTTTCATTTGAGTTACTGCTTTCTAGCAGCAAAATTGCGAGCATTCATAATCTCACATTTCACTGAAAATTGTTTTGTGGATCTCTTATTCCTCCACATTTTAGTAGTGGTCTGGCTTTCTACTGCTATCTGAACAGCTGGAGTCAGGTTCATATTAAATTGCTTCATGACAGCATCAGACATAGCTGTCTCTTCTCTTGGAAGATACAAAGATGATAAATTTTACATGATTTTCCTTGTGGTGTGGTGCAAGAAAGACCCAGGTTTGCAGAAAACTCTGAATACATGTGGACCTTGAGATTGTGGGAGCAGTTTTTCAGGGTGTCATGAGTTGTGTGTGTGGGCTGTGCATTGTGTAGTGACACTGGATTTTTGGAGCTCTTCAGGAGAGAAAACTGTGACTGTGTATGGGGGTTGTACGCTACTAGCAGATGCCTGTTTTGCCTAAACTTAATAAATATTTCATTGTAAGTATTTTTAAAAGGAAAACATGCAGCACTGTATTTCAAATTTTATACTCTAACCCATTTATAAGCAAGCTGTCTTCCTACCAAGATCCCTGGGCTTTGCTTTTACAGTGATTGTGATAGGAGCATGCATGTGGGAGCAGGAGTAGCAGCACTTTCTGAATAGTTGGAAAAAGTGCAGAGTAGCTTATTCCTGAGCACTGTCCCTCATGTTGATTTAGTAACTCTGAGCACTTATTGTACTTTGCAGAAATAAGGCATATGTATTTATGCAGTATATAGGTTTTAAAATCTTAGTTAATCCTGAAGTATTAGGTTCTAGAATGTGTTTCTGCCAAAGTTACTTGCTTAGCTGTCATTTCATAGTAGATAGTGAGCTCAAGGGATGCTGTAAACTTGTATTATCCTGTTTTTGTAAAAGAAAGTGGTTGAATTCAGAAGCCTTTCATTTTATGAGTTAGTCTTTAGAGAGGCTATATTAAATAAGATGAGAAATTAAAGATAATAAGGCCTTTGACTATAGCCTTGAGGTGGTCAGATATTTAACACATGACCCATGAGAAAGAAAATTCAGAGAGGGGATGCCAGTTTTGAGGTTGAAAAGAGGTAAAGAAAGTTCCTTTACAGCGAAGTGGAAAGCTCTTTTTCCATAATGGGTAGTATGAAAGATGATTTGAGGTTGGGAATGGGGGAGGCATAAAGAAGAACCAAATGAAGCAAGCAAGTGGTAGAGGTATGAAAGAGAATATGATTTTAGTACACGGTCAAGTGAAATACAGAAGTGGCTGCTAAGCACTCAAAGTGATCATTGCTTTATGCTGTAAGGTTTTCTGTTCTGAACAGGATTAATTTTAGTTTTACAAGGAAAGACATGATGGAATTTTCTGATGCTCTTGAACAGAAGAAATGATAAAGAGACTACCTGAACATACTGTTTCAAAAGATCAGGATACAGAGGCTGTGCTCCTGTAAAAGTAACTGCAGATCGCTTGTAGGATTGCAAGTGAGGTCTAGCCTGGGTCAAGGATGGCTGTGGCTTCTCCCACTTCTCAATCTATTCTTGTTTGGAGTGGGTGGGGGAGCCCAAGAGGGGATGCGGAAAAAAGGAGCAGTGTTGGGAAGGAGGTTATGATAGGAATGAGGGATCCTTAGCTGGTGGAGGACCTGGTCAGAGAGGAAAGAAGTAATATGAGAGCAAACTTGCCCCAAAAGTCCCTTTCTTTCTAGAAGGGGCCCTGGGTTCAGGAGAAGAATTTAAGTCTTCACTCATATGCAGATCTAGTTTGCATGATTCTTTAGTAATGTATTTTTACGGCTTGCGATGTGTAAAAAATATGGTAAACGGAGAAGGAAGGAGAGAAGAAAGAGGTGAGGAAAATATGTTAGTTTTGAGCTGCATGTCTAAAATCTAGGGCAGATATTTAGCACAGCTAGTTCAAAGACACCTAGTTTCTTCAAATTCTGTTTTACAGAACAGTAAAGGTACGGTTGGCATTTGAGAAACATTGTGTTAATGAACGCAAATGTCAGTCTGAGGTAACATCAAAGGAAGAAATACAAACTTTCTATGTGATTTTAGGCAAGTTATTTCACTCTTGATGCTTTAGTTTCCTTAGTTGTAAACTCAATGGAAAGTACATACCTACTTTGGGGGAGTTTATCGTATTTATTGATTTGTTTGGTGTCTCCCTCACTTTCAGAGGACAGTGTTCAGAGGCAGTAAATGTTTTGCTAGTTGCTGTGCCTGTTTGGTTTGTTTGTTTATTTTTAAGAAAGACATTAAATAACTCCTCTTAATGCCCAAGGACAGTTCTCAACTTACATCTCACTTTCTAGGTAATGAAGAACACTGTTGATTTATTTTGCATGTTGAAAAGTAAAGCTTAGATAATATTAACTGTGCCTGAAACTGAAGTAACTTTTAGGTAGAAAGCCATTACGTTTATCTACAGTTAATCAGAGTGTTAGGCACATGTTATTTAAGCTGAAGGTAAAAGTGGTAGGGTACTGATAAGGCAAGATAGTGTTGAAGTTTTTAGTATCTGCTTAAAAACTGATGGACACAACCATGCTGGACATGAAGCTCTACAGAACAAGACGCATACTGGAATTATGGGCAGTGCATGTCTCGCCTCCAGGTGATTTACAGAGCTGCAAGAGTGATCATTAGTGATTACAGATAAGTTGGAAAGACATGCAGAGTGTGGGCAGAGGTTCGTGAGTCCTCTGACCACAGTTCCCCAGCTGTTTATTCTCTCTCCATTTACACAGCCTTCACCACAGTATTTTCTATGGGCAGGATTATTAGGCATTAAAATTTGTAAAGGGTGAAATCTGGGATTCCTGCAAAATGACTGTGTAGACTTAGAGATGGAAGTCAGAATTTATCCATGATTCATTTGGAAATTGCAGCATCTTTTTGATATCTTTCATATGGCTAGTGGGAAAACTGTAGCAGTCAAATGGCCATTTCTGCAGCCACGGATGCCGTGTTTGACAGAAACTTCAAGTCTAGAGTATCTGAGTAAAGCAGTAAAAAAAAGAGTGAAACAATTTTTTTCTTAATGAAATTGATTTATTTGGCAAGGGATTCCATAATATTAATTACAGTTCTGTTTAACAGATTATCCAAAGTGTAACTGCTAATAGAAAAAGAATTTCAGAAAATTTTAAAATTATAGAAATTATATTATAATTTATTTTTAAAAAAGAGCAGAATAATTAAAAAACCTCTTGAAAAGTAATGGTTCCTTTGCTCTCTCTTGCCAAAATCACTTAATCATATTATTAAGAGTTTTGACAGGTAATAGTTTTGATAACTGTCAACCATTCTTCCTTTTAAGTCACAAAAAGTAAATTGTGTGACTCAGTTTTTGTCAGTTTATTCCCAGTTTGAATCTTTTGCTTCTGTTCTTATCCACCATTCCCAAAAAATAAAAATAATGTATGTACCTCTTCTCTCCACCTCCTGTACCTACAAGTGGAGCAATGCCCTGTCGGTGAGGAAGTAAAGCCACAAACAGGAAATCTGTATGCACAGTATTATTCTGGCGGTTGTCTCTTCTTTCCCACTTGACTCTCACACTTCCTCTCTCTAACCTTCCGAAATGCAGCCAGTTACCCTCTTCCTACAGCTGGACCAAAATCCCACAGTGCAGAATGGGCTGGGGAAGGAACAATGGTAAGTTGAGCCTTGTAGCTTTCAGGTCACTAGTTCAAATCTGTCATGTGCTGGACGAGACTGTAATTTGTTTTACAGTGATCACTTCCCAGGAAAACTGCAAAGCAAAATTGGATTTAATTTGATTCTCACTGGGCAGATTCATGCACTGTGTATATGAAAAGGTGTTGCAAGCATATTCAAAAAGATGTTGCAAAAATGTTAATAGCATTACTCATGTTGTTATTCTCCGAAGTCCATAACAACACAGACAGACAAACCAGGCTTTCTCATGGTTCATCTCTAGACCTGTTCTCTCCAGAACAGCAGCATGTTTTGAATTCAGGAGTGGAAGAGATACTCTGCTTGAAGCTTCTATCAGTTTTGTAGGACAGTAGAAGATTTTATTACCCAGCATTGCTTGGACAGCATTTTCTTAATTTTTGTTTCAGTGAGATTTGTTCTGGCTCCTACAGCTGAACTCTTAAATGTAATGCTGAGTTGGACTCTACATCAAGTGTCAGTTTCATGCATTTTGGACTATATGGACTAGAAGCTGATTCTAGAATGTTTTGTCTTCTATCCTGGAGTAAAGGGAGAAGTGGTGTACAGAAACACTTTTTGTGTGTGTATGTGCAGTAATTGAATGCAGAATAAATCAGCATGCTATGAATTAAAAATAACTTGCTGTAATGGACACTTGCACAATATATATTGTTAGGCTCTTAAAGCTCAAACTATTATTACTAGTAAGACACTATATAAGTAAACTGAATTTGTTGCCCTTTAATTAGCTATTTATTTCCAAATCATGAATTATTAACACTTGTTATAGTTGAATGAATGGTGTTAATTATAGTTACTGGAATTTAATTCTTTTCCTTTTTTTCTTTTTTTTGAACTAAACTTCTAAAAACAAATGAAAATGTAGACCAGTCATGAAAGAATCTTTCAGTGGTAGTCAAACCTCAATAGAGAATCTGTGTCAGTGTTAGCAGTATGGAGAGAAACTAGAAGTATCAAGTATTTTATCATGAATAAAACAACATACAGAATTGCAAATTAAAGCATTGGGCTCTGAGCAGAAAAACATGCTTTATCTGATCTTCAAGGAGTTTTTAAAAAATGTAATAGTACTTTACAGAGCTGATAAAATATGTGTTTTAAGTTCTAATTAAGAATAGCAAAACTCACATTCTTTTATTGAAGCTTAAACCACATGCAAACAGTTCAAATAAGGATTAAAGTTATATTGAATGTATATTATTAAAAAGTGAATACGTGAGGAGACAGTGAGGGAGTACACCAGTCAGTGATATACATTTTAATAGGTTTTATCCTGCTCTCTCCTGTTTCTTCTTTCCTTAGAAATTTAAGATGAAGATTTTAAGGTTGATGATGAAGTTCCTTTGTCAAGAGAAATTTTGCAAAGCTGTAATGAAGAACCTGTCTTTTGATCACTAAAGTCTTGGGGATGATGTGAGAAAATAAGTAGGAAGGTTGCATGATGCAGTATAATGACTACATTTTTGTTGGATGCTTGCTGTTTGCAAATGACACTAATTGGGCAGCCACAAAGAATTATGAAAGCTTAGAGGGAGTGCAAAAGGAGCTATGGATGATACTCTTCTTCCATGAAACACAATTTAAAATGTTCGTCCATTACATAATTAAAATGTGAAAGTTACTCCCTGAGGTTTTTTTTAAGGAGATGGGGTGGGGATAATGATATGTTAACATGATTTCACTAAATTAATTATTTGGAAAGTAATTAAGTGAGATTGTCCACACTCCATTACTTCCAAAGGGTAAAATCTGACATGGTCCATCATATCCTTGTCTTGCTTTGAAATGACTGATTATTGAATAAATATATTAATTTGTAAACTAGTAGTGGAGATATCTAGCACTCTTTTTAGGTATTGCAAAATACAAAAGCTAATTGCATTTTTGGATCTAAAATCTGAAATAAACACCTCACTGTGATAAAAGCACCCTGCATTCTTAACAGCACAGGGCCCTGTAAGTGATTGGAAATTTACATAAAGTTCCTGCAAACAGGAAAGATGAAATGTTTTCTGTTTTTAAGTATAACTTCTATAATCTGTTGCAGGCCAGTATATGAAACATTGCTACTGGTTTGTAGTCATCTGAAAATTGCACATGAACAGGAGCCTAAGCTAAACTTTGAAATGTGAGGTTCCTAAGATACAGAATAGATGAGCACATTTCAATATGTAAATAGAGAAAAAGTCTTCATTTCTAGTTAGTAAAGGCAAATATTTTTAAATGAAGACTTTGTAAAGAACCTTGTGTTTCATGAATACTAGATGCTCCTATGTCTTACAACTGTGTTGAAAAACACAGCAAACTGAAACAGCCTTTTACATTTCCCACTGCAGCTCCTGTACATCCAAGTGAGGATGACTGGTCGATGGTGTCTGGAATTTTCTTGCGGCTGTTGAAGGGTTTTGTACCCTGAAGTCAGCAGCATTAGGAGAAGCTCTTATTTTTCCCCCTTGGGGAGAAGAATCACCCCAAAACGGGCCTGACAGACCCGTGACAGTCAGTTTCATATTTATTTTATGTTTACTAAAACAAATTACCACGTTGTTTCTTCCTTTTTGCCTTTCCTGCCCAGCATTTCACAAGTTTGTTTTATACAGACCTGTTGCTGCCTAGAAAGCATCCTTCCATCTCCCACATGGAGATGCTGCTTTAAAGAGCTTGCAGGATCTGACAGGTGGGTCCTTCTCCTGACCCTGAAGTCAGTCAGGCTTAATGTGTTACATGACATGGTCCTACTGCTCAGTGTCTGATGAATGGCATGTGCTCCCATGGTGGTGGAGGATGGGTTCTTGGAGGTGGGAGAGGTCTGTGGCTACATGGGTGGTCTGGTGAGGCTGACTAGGCTGTGGGGGGCAAGGAGGTCTTTATCTAAACTGATAAAAACCTTACAGGCATTAGCATATTCTGAGGCTGAGGCCAGTTTTTATTCAAACCAGTGTCTGCATTGCTGCCTTTCTGCTTTACACCGTCCAAATATAGGCCAAAATTATAGGGCAGTGACAGTCAGGACTATGCTCAAATGATCTGAAAAAATCAGGCCATCTTTTCTAGGTTCCTAACTGTGAACTTAAAAATTGAATTGTGTATTAAATTTAAAAATTGAATTTAAGGGGTTTATGTCCATGCCTCATATGAAACAGAGTTATAAAGCATGTCTAAAATATCTCAGTGTGACATGCTAAACAATTACTGGTGTGATTTGGGGCAAGAGGCAAAATCCAGATACTGTGCAGCTGATAGGAGTTTGGCTGTGGACTTCAGAGGGACTGCAATTCCAAGCTCTGGAAATGCTCATAGCAAGCTCCAGTTGAGTCAAAGAAAATGAGAATTCTTAGAAATGTTGGTTCTCATAGTAAAAAACATACACCACTACAATTTAGCGAGCTCTGTATAATGCTGTGCACAGAGGGAGGTATGAGGGTAGATTTTTTTCTCTTTCTCCTTTTTATGCTAGACAGCATGTGTCTGTGTGTGAGAGAGAAATCCCTGTGGTAGCTGTATTTCAGCTTGGAAATAGGTGATTTCCTCTGTGTTCGGAAGTTCTAATGAACTAATTAGGGGTCCCTTGGGACCAAATATTTTATACATACAATTTTTAAGTTAAGCATTTATACGTTTTTCAAGGCTTGAGGCCTTTCTCTGCTAAGAAGTGAGGAAAGATCCATTATTAAAATTTGGGGGTTTGGTGTGTGGTCTGGCAGACATGTAGGAACTGTGGGACAAGAGGAAGAAATCCATAAAGCAGAACAGTTTGTGATAGTTTGTGATAGTTTGATCCCTGTGTGAGCATCCTCTGGGTCCAGACTGTGATATGTACAGGAACTGTGGCAGGTAAAGCTGGGGCAGTTTTGCTGTCGTTGTCTTTGAGAGATGTTTTCTCCCAGTCTCTAGTCTCTTAACCTCGATTCCTTCTGTTTAGGGAAGTAATATGGTCAGTACACCAACGAAGAAGTTGCTTACTTGTTGTTCCACTCTGTTTTTCTTGAGAAGAGATCCTTGAAATGACATGAAAAAGGGACCACAGGACTTGTGTTTGGCTTGAGCGTGTCTGTAGGTTTGAAGATTTATTAAAATTTTCTGTATCAATTTGTCATTGTGAGCATTGATGGTGTTCAGAATTGAAAATTAAAAATTCTGGATTTATTCTGAGCAAAGTTTAATGAGTCAGAACTAAAACCAAAGCTTTACATTTACAACAGTGCTGCTTTACTAAGCCCCGTCATTTTTAAGCCATGGCAGTGGAGAGACTATGGCTGTAGCAGTTTACCTGTCCTTTTTATTATTTAATAGCTTGGTGTTTTTAAAAGTGAATAAAATGAACAAACAGGATACAAATAAAAAAGTGGTTCTGACTATCACACCAGTAGTCTTTTGGAACAAATTTGTAGCTGGATTTAATCATTAGTTATTTAAATTGTATTTCAGCTTTTTTTTTTATGACCTGAATGCTTTGGTGGCTTTTTTTGTTTGTTTTTGGTTTTTTTGTTTGTTTGTTTGTTTGTTTGTTGCAAAGAGTTAAAAAACTCAGTTGTGGGATTAAATGCTCAGCTGTGAAATTGAAAAATGTTTGTTGTTGTGTTAGGTGAATGCTTTATAACTAAAATTCTTGAAAGCTGGAAAATAACGTCTGTTAGTATAGTCTCCTGAGAGCAATAAATTTGTATCTACTCACTCATTTTTTATGGAGTACACAGTTGTAAGGCATTAAGGTGAAACTTTGTGGCAGTGAACAGAGTAGTGTGGTTTATTCCAGCATTGTCTCATGTGTAGTTATTTGAGATTCCATTCTGTAGCTGTCATTCCTAGGTAAGATACTCTTGCTGGGATTGTAGCTTCTTCTCTGAAGACATATCCTTGGGTGATTGGTATGCTTATTTATGAATTTTGTTTAAGTAGAGGAAGTCTATACCAAGACAGCCTATCACTCCCCACCCTCCCGGAGGGCAAAGCTGAATTGAAAGAATCCTTTTTCCTTTTATCTGCCCTTTTAAAGTAAAATTTACCTTGTTTCTGGTGCATACTGCTGTAATAAAATCATTCTACTAACTTTGAAGATGAGTAAGACTATGTGATAATGTTTCAACTCTTTCAATTAAATGAAAGAATACAAAGTAACATAGAGAGGGATACTAAGGGATGTTAAAGATGACACACTGTCCTTCAGATGTTTTGTGATAAGAGGGTGTATAGGGTTGCTTAGAAGTAAAGGTTAATAAACCAGAGAGCTGTGGGAGCTGAAAGATAGTAGTGTAAAATTCAGGAGACTGAGGTTAAGTGGATTTGGGTCTTGGGAGCAAACTTGATGCCCCCCCCGTCCCTTCCCATTTTAGCTCGGGCTAATAAGCTGATGTACAGCTTGGGCTGCAAATCCATCATATGCTGAGTGACTGCTTGGGAGGAAGCTCTTGCTTCTCCTTCCCTCGCTTGCTGTCTCTGGTTTTACCCACTTGACAGACTAAATTGTCAGAGTTACTTTAATATGCTAACCTAATAGAAAAAAAATAATAATAAAAAATACGTAGTATCTATGTGTGGTATTTTGTGTTTGCTTTTGCTGGGTTAGTTTTCTGCTAAATTGGAGAATTAGTTTCCAGAGGCAGCAGAAGATACATTGTAGGAGTAGTGGGTGCTGCAGGCAGACTGGGGGCTTCTAGATAGGCCATTGTGTCTTGTGGAACTGGACCCTTGCTTTTGTCATTGCAGCTGCTTGTGGCACCATGTGTTGCACAGCATCAATAAATTAATTCAAGTTGGAAGTGTTGCCCATCTGTTATGTATTGTAGCAGGTAGAAGTGATCCCTTTTTTCTGTGTTGTGCCAGGCGTAGTGGTGGTAGGCAAACTTTTAAAATAATGTGTAAGGCAATACAAGGGAGAGACAGGCAACTGCCAGAAGATTAATAGAGAAAGTACTTTTTGACTGCTAGAAATGTGATTGAAAATTGAATTAAAGGTTCATAGAGGTTCATTACCTATGCATCATAAATTTCATTTTCAATCCAGTTACCCATTCTAAGCAGAGTGGACTAACATAAATTTTTCACCATTGAGATTCCTGCCTTTCTTTGGTGAATGTCTAGCTTTTGTAGTTGCTTTCATGTGTGTCTCTGTGTGTTTTGTTCTTTTCCTCCCTGGAAGCCATGAATCTCAATCTTTTTTGTAATTCTTCTTATGCACTTTGCAGAATATGACATTACATGTGATTTAAAAAAAAATAAAAAATAAAAAAATCGTGGTTAGCCCCAGGCACCCAGGTGTACTCTATTTTTTTATACAGAAATTTTAATTAGTGTTTGACTATGGCCTGCCTTTTTTCTTGCACTTTAGAAATTTGTAAGTATGTATTTCTTAAAATTTTCTTTTATACATTTGGTAAAGAAGTAAAATTTCTATCAAAAAACAATTACTTCTTTCTTACATTACTTTAGTTGGGAGCATACTGGTTTCAGGGCCGTGTTGATCAGATTATTCCACAACTTTTCAGGACAAGACATACCCTAAAACCAGAATTAATCAGTAACAAACATTGTCAGTGTGATGCTGCTGCTCTGTTCTCAGAATCAAATCTGACTGAGTGTAGGTGAAGCATTTCTTTTGATTACAGTAAACTCACTGCAAGGTGAAGAGAAAGATCCACAAGATCTCAGTGCATTGAGGAATTTAAGCACAAATACTGTTGCAGGAGTTAGTAATGATCTTCAGTGGTCCCATGTAGGAAGGCATGGATTAAAAACTTTGTACTCGAAAAAGAGCAGTTATGTGTCCTGATTGGGTTTTTTTGCTTCCAAAAAGATGAAATGAGCCTAAAGCAGCTCCAGTGATTCCTGCAAGGCTCTGAAGGATTTTGTGAAGCCCAGAAACTGTTTGGTTGATGCTGGGTTATTAACCTTGGTAGTTGTGACTCAGAAGGTTATGAGAGATTTGTGTGCGTATTGTTCCAGGAGGGAGTAACTTCAGGGCTTTTCCTCCTTTCTAGTTTTTATTTTTGAGTTTTTAATTTAAAAATATGTTTAGCCTCAGGGAGCCCTCTAAATCTAAGCCTTTTACTGCCTCCTGAATTTGTCAGTTGCTTCTCTTGGTTTAAGTCTCTAGGCATGTGTGATGTGAAGCTTTGAAGGAGCTGTTGGCTGGCTGAAGCCTCTCTGGGGGCAAGAGGAAGGATAATAAAGTCTGTGCTTTTGACATTTTCTTGTTTTCCATCATGGAGATATTTTAATAGAAGTGAAACAGCTGATTTTCAGTCAAGACCCTAAAATTAAAGAGTTACTAAGACTGTCTCTTTTGTGGGTTGGTTTTAATTTGGAACAATTGCTAAAATCAGTGGTGTGGAAAGCCACATATATTCTGTTAGTGTTTTAATAGCTGGCATTTGAAACTGGTTAATCCATTTAA
This sequence comes from Margarornis squamiger, assembly GCA_035222235.1. NCBI lineage: Eukaryota > Metazoa > Chordata > Aves > Passeriformes > Furnariidae > Margarornis > Margarornis squamiger. Next base: position 52,466,099 of record JAWWTY010000156.1, read on the forward strand.
GAAGTGGAACAAGAGATTCGAGGGTGAGATGTTGCAGCCAGTTTTCTTAGATGATGCCAGATGGACCACTGACAAGTAGAGGCGAGAAAAGATATTTGTGGGGGGAAAGAAACCCCCACAAGCTTTTGGATCTTTGTAATGCTGGTTCTACATAGTGTCTGCAGGTCCCACACTCAGTGAGCAGACAAATGCAAAGCCTGTGGCAGTCTATATCCCAAATGGCAAGCACCTTCACCTTTCCTAGCAAGGCTCTTCATCTGCTGTCTCAGCACTGCTCATGTACTTCCTCCAAGAATGAAGTAGATACAGGCTACCTTTTCCTGACTATTTCTAACTTTTTTTCCCAGTCTGGCTTCCTTAAAATAAGTGTGTTGTGGGAGTGGATTAGAAGTAGGACAAATACATCAGAGATGAAAAAAGCTATTTCAAACATCTTGGTTGTAGCAGGGTCTTTCTGTTTGGGTGTTCCCAGCTGTGGCGTAGAGCACTTTTGGCACTACACTGGTTTGTTTGAACTAAGTGTACTAGATTTAGTAATGTCTAAAATGTATAAAGTGATTTTAAAATGATTGCTATTATGCAGCCATTGCTCTGTTTACCAGGCTGTCTGGATTCATCTGCTGCAGAGACTGTGCACTGTAAAGCTTTATCTTTACTGTAAATATAGCAGTAAGTTCTTTAAAGTAGAAACTTCATTTATCTTAAAAAGTAGTGTCAATGGTCTGGTTTTACCTGCAGTTTATTGTAGTACCTTTTATTCTGCTGCATAGGTAGTTACACTTGTATAAGAATTTAAAGTAATTTTGTGCTGCAAACAGCAATTCTGTGACTCCTCTGACAAGTCAACAACTTGCATGGTTGTGAAATCTTTCCTCTTTTTTCCAGTTACGACTGGGAAAAACTGACGTGTTGTTGCTCTTGTGAGTCCCTGTTACCTGTCCTTCAGTGAGCTGTGGCTGAGAGCTGCATACTAAATGTCAGTTACCGTATGGTGCAATCCGTATGAGTAGAATTCCCACTTCCACAGCTGTGGGAGTGGAAATGTGAAGCAGTCAAATAAGCTCAGTCCCCTAAGGCTCTTCCCAAGGTGACTGGTGCAGAGTGCAGTGAAGTCCAGGGGATTCTTCTGACCTCTTGTAGGCACAAACCTTGGAAAAGAAATGAGCATTGTTAAAAGTGATGACATCTTTCAGATGATAAAAGTAGCAACCTTAAAAAAAAAAAAGCTTTTGACACTTTTGACAGGCTTGTACATGATAATTAGATAGTAAAAAGAAGGTGTGGGTTGGCAGAGCATTAGATATGAATGATATGCAGGTTCGTATCCATTTTTATTTAAGCAATGTTGCACTGAAGATGAAGCCCTCCTGAACAGCTGTGCAAAGCAGAGGTTTTAAAGTGAAAACAGATTGTATCTGTTTGAAATAATCCAAGGGAAGCTGGAGAAAGCTACTAGCACTCTCATTTCTATTTCTGAATAACTCCTTTGCCTCAGTAAGAAGTTCTTAGTACAGCATATTATGAGTATAATCTTAGAACTGTGTGCATTAACTTCCAGCTACATCCAGCATCTTATTTATTCACTTTCAAACTAACTTTCTTTTCTTGCACTCTACATTCTGAACATTGCCATTCCTACCTTTGCAACCTGTTGAGGATGCAGGAAGGAACAGCTAAAGAAGATGGTTTTTGTACTTTGCGTTGAGGAGGAGGAGAAGGAATGGACAGAAGGGGAATGAAGATGAAGCAGGGCTTTGACCTAACTATAGTTTATGAATTTTATTATTAGTCCACAGGAAAATTAATTCTGGGGACATATGCACAATGCAGAAGAAAATACATAGCATTTAGTATTTCTGTGGGATTTGGGGATATTCAGCTTAATTTGGCAGGGTATTGTTAGCAGGTCAAATGTATGGTTGACAGCAGAATTGGGTTTAGATAGTGGCAACTGCCCCCTCTCCTACTGCTATGTTTCTGTCTGCATGCATTGGATTTTGTGAATGCTTTGTGTTCTGCACCATCTGGGAGCCTGATTCCATGCTTTCCACCTGCACACTGGATTCCCAGCTCCTTACCACAACAAATGGAGACCCACTCCTACCTGCTGAAGCCCCTGAGATCCCAGCGTGGCAGTGCTGCCAGCTCTGTGTAGTACCTGCTGGTGGGAGGCACTCACCCCATGCCCTGGGACCATGACTCCTGAATGCAACTCACAGAGGTGATGGTATCCCTGCGTGTCCTGACGTGAGATATGCGGCAATCTCTTCCATGAAGTTGGTAGCAGCCACGGCTGCCTGCATTGTAGGGACTCATCCATGGACAGTAGAGAGGCAGTTGTGAGGGCCCGGTCCATGCTGCCAGAAGACCCTTTTTCCTCCACACCACAGACATGTCCTATTTGCCAGGATCAACCAGATGGTTTTTCCTTTCTCTTCAACATTTGGCCTTGCAAATATGAAATGCTTGCTTTTGGTGAAGAATCAGCATTTGGAAACTGTTTAAAAATTGAGGGTGAGGAGTTGGGTCACATGCCCAGAGAAGCTGTAGCTCTGGGGGTCAGACTTCTCTGCCATGGACAAAGCCTGAATTCTGGGGTGTTTCCTAAATGGTCATGTTAAATTTTGGGAATATGACTATCTGATCTCTGTCTCTTACCATGAGATTGTTTATTATGTCTATGTCTTTTATGTACCAAAGTATTTTTATGATGAAACTTTACTGTACTAGGGTTTAATCTCAATTGTCTTCTGCAAAACTGAAGGGTATTTTGAGAAAGGCATCTTCTGCTTGCTGTGTCTGACTTACAAAATTGATGTGCTGTAAAAAGATACCATTTTCTGAACTGTCTCTTCAGTGCAGTTGGGAGAAATGTTTTCCAATCAGTTTCAGCCCTTTTCCATCTCTTGTAAATCTAGTGATTTTCAATTTCACTGTGGTGCTCGGCTTACTGCCCATGGAAATCACTGCTCTCTGCTGTGTTGATGAAGTTTACTGTTAACTGGATGCTGTTTTGGGCAAATCTTATCACTGCAAAAATCTTTACATACTTGTAGGCCACTAATCTGTGTTCAGGGCTGCTTTAAAAAATGTGCCTGTTTGAATTGCAAATAAAGATTGTACTGTTAAATGATGCCTTTAGTGCCTAAAATTAATTTAGTTTAAGTGGCTATACTTGCCCTACCTTGTATCTGTACACTTGGTTACAAAAGTCTGACTTATGTGAGTTCCACCCACATTCAGAGCTAAGAAAGCGTAAGAGAACTTTTGCCCTAAAGCTGAATGGTCGTATTAACTTTAAAGGTTTGTCTTTGCTGATAGGCTCCACCTTATCATGAAGGTTGAAGCTCAGATGCTCGGCAATCACGGGGCTACAAGAGCCTTATCAGCAAGGCTTTCTACAGGGTTTGTTCACACTAGTCCTTCAGCACAGTGCTATTAGGAGATGGCTTTTGGAAAAGGATTTGCTCTGCAGAGCCTTCACCCATCTAATCTCTCAGGTGAAAACTCATAATTGCAAGAAGTACTGACTGACGCCAGAAGGAAATTGGTCCCAGAAAGTCCTTGAGGGAGAACAGTCATGAGTCAGGCTCTGCTTGGACCTTGGCCTGGGGCTTGTTCCCAGCCAAGGGCAGACCAGACATCTGCTGGCTCTCCCCTTTTTACTGAGGGCTCTCTGTAGCCTTGGAGAGATAAAATACTGCGTTAGTTGGTCAAAGTGTATTGGTCAACTTTTTTCACCAACTGTGAAAGCTATAAAATAGTTTATCTCTGTCTCCTCCTCCACGAAAGCCTGAATTTCTTTTAAAAATAGGCAACATGCATGTTGTAGCATTGCCAAATATTGTGGAGGATGGGACAAGCCTTGGTGTACAACTCGTTTGCTCTCATAGGGTGGCAGGACCACACTTGCGCAGTGTGCTGGGAATGGCACTGCAGCTGGGTGAAATTTGTGACAATGCTATGCACACCATTGTGGCAAAAATAGGAATGTGATCTCATGCTAGGGAACCCATTTCAAAATAAGAAGAATGCAAATTGTCTTCAATTAGAGCAGTTGAATTTTAAACCAAATATTTTTTCAGATTATATATCTGCTTCCTGAAATAGACCCAAAATAATTTTTTATTTAAGGATAGCAAATAAAGGGATTTTTCTTCCTTCTCCTAAACAGCCTTAAAGCAGTCATCTTCCTGGTTATGACCAGGACATCTAACACTCTGTCACATGTGGTATCTCTGGCTGTGTTTGAGTCCTTGGCAAGGGCAGTTTGTTCTTCCTACATTAATATCGAGAGTGGGAATATGCGATTGGAAGATTTTAAAATACTGTTAATTGTATTATTATATCTGTCTGAATTAAAGGAAAGGAAGACTTAACCCTAACTGAAGATGAAGATGGACAATATGGGAAAAATTCCAGTCTGTTGTGGGCAACCTGTATGCTTTTTTTGCCTTGTTCATTGAAGCAAGGCTGTTGCTAGTTAATTCAAGTACCACTCACAAGCACTAGATTAACTGTTCATAGTGAAAAAAACTGTACATTACTGTGAGAGACAGTAGTGAACAAGACAAGTTTTAAAAGAAGACTTAAAATAGTTTTCCAAATTTGAAATATTTTTTCCTTTAAATATTTAGATTGTGATTTGTCTTTGTGACAACCTGTATTGAAGTCTAATATTACACTGCATTAATTTCAGAAACTAAAATATTCATGAAGTACAATGTTCTGAAGAAAAGTCAGATCACTGCTGCAAGTGAAGCCATTAGGTGAGAGCAAGTAACCAGAGTTTGCAAAAGTGATAAATCTGCTTTAGACATCAATGACACCTTCTGCAGGTGCAGGAGAAATTTTTTTTTTTTAATATTTGTATTATGTCCCTTAGTATGAGTCTACAGAAAACAATTAATAAAGCTGATAAGCCTCTAAGAAATGTAAATACAGAATATTTGGGAGTGGTTTTTATCTTACAAAGAAACACTATTGATTAGAGGCTGAGATTTTTCAATTAGTTCTCAGAGGATACACTTATGAAATAAGACAAAACAAACTATTTAAAATTTATAACTATGGATTAGTTGCTGTTGATGTAGTCTTTAATTTCTTAAAAAAGTTTTATTTGTTTATGTCTTTTTGAAATTTAAAGTGTTTTCAATTTGTTTTAAAAATTATATACATACATGATTATATATTTCATTAAAATGCAGGTTATAAAAATATATAGGTAAAAAGCTAATGGTCCAAGTGAATTTGAGTATCAGTTACCATTTTAATATTGAATATGGAAATTAGGAAAGTGGTGAAATATGTGCTGACCTAAGTAGTTTCTTACGTGTTTATATAGTGCTGTCTCTAATGTAGCGTAAAGGCTGGATTTAAGTGCAGATCAGCTACTGACTAGTATGTCTTATGGTTTTTTGCTAGTGTGAATCAACTTTTCTCTAGGAAGTACACAACAAACAAGAAAAAAAATTGGTTTGTAATACATTATCACAGGCTAACGCCAGTAAGTTTTAAAAGGTCTTTTAACTCAATTTTCTTGCATTTTGAATCTCTCCTGACTGCAAGTCAATCTTTCTGCTTTTATGCATAGGGCATAGTTGAAGAATTGAATGAAGACATCCAGTCTTTTTAAAGGCAGTGAGAAAATGTTGAACTAAGCACTATAAAGTTTCTAGAAAAACATTTTATGTGAACTGATACGTGGTGTTTATTTGCATGTGGATTAAAATATATTTAGAAGAAGCAAATCCTGCATCTAAGTTGGTTCTTTTTCACTAATGGTGCTAAATGAAAGCTGAAGTGTTTTCACCTTACATCATGTGACAAATCTGAATTAATTCCTTGCTAGCTCTTGTAGGATGACTTGGACATTGAGCCATAGCTGGGACATGGAGATGAGAGCTGTTGTAGATGTTCTCCCATGTTCCACAATCTATTTTTCTTCTCTTATTCTTAAGGGTGTGATACAGGCACATCCTCAGTGCGTCACTGAGAACATAATATGGTAAAACACATCCCAGCTATTCTGCCCTGATACCTTAATTACCCTACTAGTTCCTTTATTTACAAATTTGTGTTAGGCTGTATCTTCAGCTTAACTCCCGCAGATCCCATGGAGTAACTTATTTTTGCAAATTACTACTTTTGGATTAATGCTATGCTACCGAAGATCCTCTTTGAACACCTGGTTTCTGTTCAGAGTGCTAGTTTGTGTTTTTTGATGGTATGGGCTGATCCCAGAGTAACATGGAGGAATGATAACTGGTTAAAACATTTTCTGTTGGTTTCTGTGTTCAACAGAGCCAGTGCAGTAGCTCTGAACTGTAAAGCATTTACATTGATAGATCTCATCTGGGAAAAAAATTCTTCTAATTTATTGATGTGTCAAAAATTTCTTCCATCTTTCACTTAAGCACTATTGGGGAAGATAATTTTTAACTGGTTGATTTCCAAGTAGAAGCTCATCCACCATCTGCTTGGGAAAAAGTAGTGAGCTGCTGGCTATAGGTCAACAGCTACAGGCAGATCAAGGGCACTTGCTTGTAATTTTGCTGCAGTGATTCCTGACTAATTAGTCACAAGGAACTTTCTGAGAATTTTCTGTTAAGATCGTTTTCTTCTCTCCCATTTTGTTAATGAATGCAATGTACCCAGCTGTGAGGCTCTGAGTAATGATTGCTATTATGGATTTATCCTTTCCAATTCTGTCTCTAATTTTAGGAAATTATGTTCCCTCTCTCTAAGTTTCTAGTGGTAAAACTGTAAAAGGACAAGTTATTCCTCAGTGTGTGTTGGGAAATACAGTAATAAGATTTTATAAACACTGGACTCCAATAGGCAGCTGTATTAGAGGAGGGAAAATACTGTTCACAAAAATAACCGTTTGTTGTCCATATTAGTAGATAGACAAATATTTGTATTATTGTTTTTTAATTAGAATGGTTTAGAAGTGTTATGTTCTCACAGGATGATGCTTTACATTGCTGTGATTATGGTTCCCAGTGCAGTCCAGAGTAGGGCATTAGGCGGATATGTGGGTTAGAGTTGTCTTCCTCCCATTTCCTCCTACACATACATACCTTGTGAGGACATGGAAAAACTAATCTGGTCTGTTGAGATTACTTAATGTGAGATGTACCTGATTGTACCCAACTAGGGCATCTCCTTGCATTGCTAATCACTCTTATCTTAAGAACATGCAATATGGAATGAACTGAAAAGTTGTCCTACCTGTTCAGAAGTAGGATGTGTATATACGTATATAAGCTTATAGTTAGGTGCAGTGGGTTTAAAGATTAGATGTAATTTCTTGTTCCTCATAATCAAAACTTTTCAGCTAAAATAGTATATATGGTGTTTTATCCTATTTATATATACTTTTATGGCACAACACAGTTAAGAGGATTAGACATTCAGCTGGCAACCAGTTTTGATTTCCAAAACCTCAGGTAAAGCAACAGTGTCTGCAGTTTTACCTGTAGTTAAAAAATTCTGTCTTTTTTTCCCCCTAACCACACAAAATAACAAGATTAAATAGGATAACATTATTTTGGGCTTTAAATCCACTTGCTTCTCAGAGTGGAAAGCTCTAATCTGGTCAAAACAGGGTCTAGCAGACTAGTCCAGCATGTACCACGACTTTATGATAAGCTGTTGCCCATATGTGTTGTCATTGTCCCCAGGAGACAAGCCTGGAAGGCTGCTGCTGTGTTTCAGGTATGGTACAATGTTTTGCATTAGAAAAGTGAACAGAGGAAAGATATTCAGTCTGTGAAATACTGTGGACACTAATCTTTTAAACAAAGGAGCTTGGCGTGGCATTGTCAAAGGAAACTAAACCTGCTATTTTATTTTGCTATTGTTCTCTTGCACAGAGAGTCTTCTGGTCTGCAAACGACTGCTGACATTATGCCACAGAAATTGCCACAAGGAGAATGTTTGATACTTCACATATCTTTCTGTGCCACAGTGAATTGCTTGTGTTCATTTTGCGAGAAGTTCGGTGGCTGTGTGTCTTCCCTGTTCTCCTTTTTCTCTCTGTTGCTGTCAGTTCAGGCAGACTGTATCTATCAAATAGCTTGTCTGTCTGACTAGTATGCCCCAGACTCAAAGATGCATGAAATGAACCAAAAAGGGAGGGCAGGATTTTAAGACATAGGAGATGTCTGCCACAGAGGGATGTTTTTCTGCACTCTTATTAGAGTTTCAAGCTAAACATACAACCTCAAGAGAGGTGAAGCAGAGAGGTCGTTTGAAAGTTAGTGGTAGTGTGACTCCCAGGGAGCTTGAAGGAGATAGTTCAGGTATCTCAATTACTTGCATGAGATCTCAGTGATGGTGTGGACAGGAGAAGGGGAAGTTGCCAAATGTGTGCTGAGTGACATGTGCCACATCTGACAGTTTTGCTGTTAGTGGGGTCTGAAAACCATGGGCCTTTATGGGGGGAAAAATGTCTGGAAGTGTAGCATCTTTAGTGTTCTTTTTTGCCTGCTAGTATACTGGGTCAGATTCAGTCTATTGATCTCCCTATCTGAATTCATCTGCAGGCTTGTCCTTTTTTTGTTTGCTTATTTTTTAATAAACAGTATTTTTAACTTTTTCTTCTTTGGTGGCATTCTCAGCAGTTACTATGTTCTGCCATAAAGTTGGCTGCATGCTGGGGTAGAAGGTTCCTTTCTGCCCATGTGCATGTTTCATAAGACTCTAGTAGAGGTCCTGAAGTTTCATAGCGATTTCCAAGGAGTGTAAATACTTGTACCAACCGCTTTCACGAGAAGTGCAGAACGTGACACACTTATTGATATCTCTCAGTGATGAAAAGTATTCCTACCAGTTGAGCTCAATTCAGACTTGCTGGCACAATCTGTATCTTTATGCTAGAAGAAGAGCTTCTCTGTGTGTGAGTAATGCTGCCTTTTCACTGCCATCCTTTGCCATGTTTTCCATCACGTGGGTTATCTTTCATTTTTTCCAAAGACCACCACTGGAATTTGCTTACATTTTCTTCCCTTATGTCCTGCAGAGTATTTAAATACAGGGACAACTCTGCAATGACTTTGAGATGCTGCTTTTAAAATGTATTATAAAAGTGTCTAGCAACCACAGTTGCAAACAGTTTTGGAAGGACTTCCTGCTCAATTTTGTGCTGTTAATTAGTGCTCCAAAGAGGCCATGTAGATTGAATAAACTTGAATTTGTTTGCCAGTCTTTTGAGAATTGGTACCTAATGTTTCCAGGGCACAGTCAGCTGCTGTGGTCTAAGCTGGACAACACAGCCTCAAAATTAATGTCTGTATAATGCAAAGGTGGAATATGTTTCATGAAGTAGTTCTTCGAGGTGGGGGGGAGGGGAATGCCAAGTCTATTTTAATTGTACTGTTCAGATTTAGGCTTTACAGAAGGTAAAAATCTATAGAAAATAATATGCTTTTAATAGGTTTCCTTCTCATAGTGTAAGTACGTAATTTTGCTTTAGCCTACATACAATAAAGTAGTACTGAAATCGTTCTTGTAAACAGCATACACATCCTGTTGTTGGCTTTGCTTCAGCTGTTTCTTCACATTTGGCTAAGCTCAAGTAATAAATTGCTGAAAAACTGGAATACACTCTGGAAGCAGATTAATCATCTGACTCAGTATTGTCTTTTAGTTTGCCATGAGAAATCTTTCCAATCTATGAGATCATGTATTAGCTGGTTGGAAAATTTAAAAAGAGGCTTGTAGTACATTCCCCTTTTTTGCTGCCTTCCCTTTGAAACCTGCAGAATCTCAGCAAAGCAAAAATGACAAATGACTCTTCTTTCCAAGTTTTACCACAAATATGTATTACGATGAAAAATCAGGCATCTGAATTGATACCTCCTTGTTTTATCTAATTTTGAACATTGTAGGTGGCATTTATCTCACAAGAGGTAGACTTCCTTCCCATGGCAGGGCGGCTGGGATCTTTAAGGTCCTTTCTAATCCAAACCATTCTATGATTTACGGGTTTGAGACTTATGATTTAGACATGCCTTAAAATCCATGAAAAGAAAGGAACACTTGTAGAAAGTGACTCACTGCAGATTTCTAAAAACATGTTGCATAAATTTAACTGTAAAGTCCTTTTTCTTCCCGTTGAGGTAATGAGGTAATGATTAATTCTGTTGTGCTATTGATGTTACCCATGCAGATGATATGGTGTCTTTTTTGTCTGACCATGGGCAAGGGATGGTAGTGACTGATTAGGTCTAACACTTAAGGGCAGTTTGTTTGAATCTGTAGTCTCCTTCATATGCCTTTCCGAACTGCATTACAAATGTGTGTTAAGATATTCCTTGCAAGTGTCCTTTGCTGTGAGTATTAGTGGTACACTACACAGGCAGGTCACAAACTAGGCTAACAATACCACTCTTGCTCGTGTGGGCAGAGTAGGTGACATCTATTGTGACATTCGTGTTGTTGTTTTGTTAGTTTATAGCATTAATTATTTTTTTCTATTCTGATACCAAACCACTTTGCTTATTTGGCTGCGTTGAAGTTGCAGCTTTATTGCTCAACATACTGGGATGTGGTGATGTCAGTGGCAAGAACATTCCATCCTTTACTTGCTTAGCAAACAGGTTATGCTTATTTTGTAATTGAACATTTTTCAGAAAACATGGTTTCATTGTATTCTCTGTCTCTTTTCTAGCTTACTTGTATATGCATGCAAAGAGGAGGCAAAATGAAGTGTTACTAGACTGGAAGAAATCTTGTCTTCAGTTGCAGTCTTACTGAAAGTTGTTTCAAGTTTATTCTTTTCTGCATCCTTGGAAGCGAAGTGGATCCAGTGGGGTAACCACCATAAAAACCAAGAAAGCTGTAGGTTGCAGCAAAGGGTGAGGGTTATGTTACAAAGGACTTGGAAGAATAATGACAGTGTAAGGCACAGACACACTTTGACCAGAGGAGGGGTTTGCTGGTGCCTGTTGGTCAGTGACGGTTCCAGGGGAAGAGTCACAGTGGCAGCTGGGAGAACGGGGAGAGAGGGAGAGAACTGTATCTTAGTAGCTGTTAGTGGGAGTGATTTCTTATGGGACTGTAAATAAACCAGTGCCACTGATTTAGCACTTGAAGATTTATGCCTGGGCAAAATTACTGTTTCTACACACTTAAAAATTACTGAAATTGATACTTTAATGACCATATTTTCTTTTGTAACAAGGGCTAGATCATTTTAATGCCAACTGATTTTCCCCTGGGTTTACTTCTCTGCACTGATTTTTGGAATTTGGCTATTTCTTGTTGATTGAATTCAGAGGAAAACTATGTCTGATTGTATTGAATTTGGCAGAATGGCTGAAGTTTGAATTTGGCTTGTATTCGTTAAATCAAGCTTTTGATTTGGTTGCCTATTGTCCAGTATGCTAATCCCTGTTATTTCCAGCTGAGTTAAAGTGTAAAGTCATTAGACCAGTGTGGGGCTTTTGTTTGTATGAGGAAAGGTTAAGTTCTACAGGCAGCTCATACTGCTGCCAGCTCAGCTGCTAATCTGAGTTTGGGGACTAATTACCTGTAACAGCTGCAGGACAGAGGCTTGTGCTGAGCACAAGTCTGATTAGGCCAAAGTTTGGAAAGCTTTGTCATAAGGAAAGTTTTTCAACATTTTTTCAGGAACTTGAGTTCTGATTTAGTTTGTTCAGAACCAGATACTTAACTTTGCCATTATGTTCAACCTAATAATATCCTAATGTTGACTTTTTAAATAAGTCCTGAAAATCCTGTAATAGAATTAACAATCAAAATTTAAACTATGTTAGTCTGTAGCTATTTATGGACTGTCAATATTGTTATATTGTTTCTGAGTTGTTTCTAATTCAGCTTTTGAAAACCATAAATAGCTCTTGGGGGTGTGAAGGGTAAGGAAGCCAAAACCTGGCTGATGAACAGATTTCAAAACAATCTGTATTGGGGTGGTTTGGAGATGAATAGATTTTAAAAAAAAAAAAAAAAAAAAAGGCAATTTTTCTCTAGAGCCTTATGATGAAAAGTTTGTATGCATTAACATTTTTTGATATGCTTTTAAATGTACTGTTTTCCTTTTTGAAACACTTGCTTTGTTTTAAAATCCAGCAGAAGTTATGCACAAACCATTTAACTTTTGTTTTATGCCCTTGTACAAAAGAAGTGGAAAACTTTGGTTTGGAATGGAGTAGAAATAAGGATACAAACAAAAACAAATACCAGATTCTTAACAAAGAATGCTGTGGACTTGCATTAGGAGTGAGGGAGAAGTCAATTATGATTGCAGATAGTACCATAAATATCCATTATTGCTAGAGTATCATTCAAGTCATCAGTTGAAAGCTATACTTCTTGACAAACATTACTTAAAGACGATGCAGTAACTTAGTACCCAACTTTTTTTTTTTGAGTTTCAAAGCCACCTAGTTAAATAGAACTTTGGAATTCTCTTTAAAAACTATATATTTTTTTTTCTCTAATTGATACTGACTTAGACATCTTTGGTGTTCCTTTTGTTTTCATTTGTTGTTATTTTTCCTAACATAATATTGTAAGAAATTACAGTATTTCTATGGGATAGGAACTGCAGTGGAACAGAAGTGCTCATTTAGGAAAAACATTCTTATTACTAGCTTTGAGTGGAAAGAACATGTAGTCCTCATGAAGGAGTTGCAGGCTTTAAGCTTCTGTGGATTATTTCCAAATAATGGGTGCATTCATTGTATGCAAAGTAATGACCCTTTTAAGAATTTGCAGGCTTAGAGTACAATTCCTGAGTAATTCTGAATTTATTTAGGTTTTTATTTCAGTCAGGGGGAATGTTCTCAAAGCTGCTGGTGTAAAATAGAGTCAGTAGGTGGGGTTAGTATCTATTCTCCAGTTTGTGGACAGTAAGTTGAAAAAGTGTATGCCTATCTGTTGCTTGATAGAGATACGTATCTCTATCACATATATGAGAAAGAAAAATCTGGAAGGTTATGTAGCATATCAGAAAATGTAACTTTCTACCTGAATGCCTGGCAGTGTCACAATGTTGTGTTGAGCAGAACAGTAAATGGTGATGATTGATCACTGCAGTTCAGAGATGTAGATAATTGGTAGTGGGGCCCAATTAAAAAGTGACCCTGAAGTCAACCTCATCATCACGTCATATTTGAGTGCTCATCTGTTTTTAGGTTTGTTTTTTTTTCCATCCCTTCTTTTTGGCCACTTAAAAACTTTCTTCCTCTAGAGGTCGTCAGGTCTGAGAAAAGCCTTGGTTTAACCTGCAGCCACTTACATAAGCTACTCCCTGATGGCCGTACATTATTGACAATGCCTTTTTTCTGCTGTTTTGCTTAGATGACAGTGCCTCTGCTGCAAGCAGTATGGAGGTAACGGATCGCATTGCCTCCCTGGAGCAGCGTGTCCAGATGCAGGAAGATGACATCCAGCTGCTCAAATCTGCTCTTGCTGATGTGGTCCGACGCTTGAATATTACAGAGGAACAGCAGGCCATGCAGAACAAGAAAGGACCTACCAAAGGTTTGCATTTCAAATAGTTGCAATTCAAGGAGTGTTTTATCTGTATTAAAATAGGTTATTCTTTACATCTTGAAATATTCAAAATCAACAAATCTAACTCTAAATAAAATACGTTTGACATTTAACCTGTTAAAGAGAGCACATAAATAGCCAAATGGTTAAATCTGTGGCCTTCTACAGTTCTACCAGCAAAGCATTTTCATGTTCTTAGTACTTAATCCACAATCTACGTTTAACCACTGCTGCCACTTCTTTTGATCAAGACGAGTTTATATACTCTTTAGGGAATGCATTGTCTTCTGTGAATGAAACTCCCAATAGGTTGGGGTTTTTTTAATGCAAAAAGTGAATTAAACGTAAGTAAAATATAATTTAAAATGTCTGAAGTGTCTTAGATGGTGCAGACATAAGACAGCTCTAAACTAGCACAGAGGTGACATGACTGAGGAGGTGATACAACACCAACTGCTCAGCTATGAAGGAAAGATAGAGCTGTGGTTGTTGCCTGACCATGTTCCAGAGCAGCAGATCCAGAGCCAGTAAAGTGCCAGGTGTGACAGAATGCTGTGCTGTGTCACATGTGCCACAGGGTGCTCTCTCTTGGTTCCTGCTCTGCAGAATGGGTTTGTTTGTGCACAAATCAGAAAAGCCAGATTTGAACATCCAATGCTTCGCAGTTATAGAGGTTTGCTCAAACCCAACCAGTGTGATTTACCAATCTGTGAGGCCACAGAGGCTTGGGAGACTGCCTATGTTCAGCTTAGCAGAAATGCACAAGGTATTTTTGAGTGGTTTTAGGAACGAGTGGTGGAAATAAAGTATGGCTAACTTCACAAACTGTTTTCCAACTTAAGAAATTGTTTCTTTTGGAGTCCTGATACGTAATAAAATAAATTAAAACATTAATTTGCATCCGAAATATCTACTAATGGATTCAAATTTTCTCAGCTGGAAGTTAGGACTTGCTTTCATCTTGGTCATATATTTGTAACTTTGCAAGAGATATTTAGTTCAGGCATTGATTTAAGAGACTAGGTAGGGCACTACTTAATTTGCTAAACTGAGATGTCGTGGTTGTTTCAAAGTTTTGTGCCAGGAGATGAGGAATGTGAAAGGGACAGAATTACAGAGCCAAATTATTAATTCATGTATATCATGCTAGTTGTTGGACAGAATATGCAGTAAATATCTGTTACCTTGTTTTCATGTTTTCTTCTTTTTCCATTGTAATCTCCTCATTTTGTCTTTGTTTTATGGAAAAAAAAAATCAGATAAGTTCGTTACTAAAGATAGCCTCCACTGTGATAAAATGTTTCATCAAATCTGGTTGTACAAGGGATTAAGAGGCTTCATGTTGCCTGTAAAATAGATATTATCTGATGCATAGAGGAAATAAAGTCTAGTAATTATTACCAAGTTGTTACCAAATCTGTTCTTCTTGCCTGCTGGCTTTACTTAGCAAAATACAGACCAGATTTTCATGGATTCTGTGAGCAGAGATGAACTCTATATCGGGAGAGGCTTTATTGGTCATGGCAGATCATTAGAGCCATAGTTCAATATCCATTGAAGAAAAGCTGCTCTAAGCCTTTCCCTCTGCCTTCTATGGCTGATTTTGTGGGGTTTTTTGTTTGTTTGTGGGATTTAAAAAAAAAAGAAAAAGTATATATGACATGACTGCTTCTTACCATGTGTGTGTAATTACAGTGTAAGATGTTTGACTGTGATAATGCAAATGGAGGACTACAAACATTAATTGCTCTTCCATTGCAAATTACCAAAATGAGTCCTGGTATTTAGCAAGTAAACCCACCTAATTTCTGGAAATAATTACTACTCTGACAGTTTATATAAAGAACTTTAATTTTGCTGTACATCAGTTGTATCAGTGTAGTCAACCTTATTAAACATGAATTACAAACATGAAAGAGAATCTGAAGTATTCTGATCGCTTGTTTCTTCTAGCTATTTTGTCAAATATGATACATTTTAGATGATAGCCCACTTTTCCTATAGTAGGCACAACTACTTTACGACGAATTGTATGCAATTGCTTAGCATAAGACAAATTTCAGTATTTGAGCTCAGAATAGCATTACGAAGGCTCCTGAGAGGGGCTTGCTTAGACATGGGAGGAGCTAAAGTGGTGGCTTCTCATGGTTTACCACTTGGGCTGCATGGGCTGGGTCTGGTTAGTTTCCCTTTATCATTTAATGACTAATTGTTCCACATTTGGAATTTTAAAAAACGGAATCTGATATCAATGTCACAGAAATCTTGTCCATGCAAACTGGAGTTCGAAGCATACTGTCTGCTGCTGTTTTTATTTGATCCATAGGGGAAGTTGATCAGGATTAAAAGTGTGTGTGTTAGGGGAGGTTCATGCCTGTGGAAAAACAGGATCCTTGTCTTCATTTTTCTGAGTACTTCAGATTTAAAACTAATTTAAAGATTTCAAGTTTCAGACTTTCAAATCTGTAATGGAAAAATATTGAGCTTGTTTTCAGTCTTGGTGTGTGTTCTTGTTCTGGACTGAGCTAAGCAGCTTAATAGCAGCATACCTCATGGAAAGGGAATGGCTTATCTTGTCCATTTGTGTAGTTCCTTTGCTAATTGTGTTTTGAAATGTTTTTGTGTGGGGTTTTTTTTTGTTTTTTTTTTGTTTGTTTGTTTTTAATTTTTTTCCTCTTCCTTATTTAATTCAGCTACTTGGTGGAGTTCAGTATGGCTTCCTGCCTTTGTTTTACTTGTGTTTGTTGTTCTTTCCTTTTGAAATTATTGGTTTGTTTGTAAACTTAACAGCCCTATTAATCCATAGATCAGAGTATGATTAAAAAAGCTGCTGCTGAGGCTGATAAACTTGTCAGTCCTGCTACCACAGGTAAGATCCCAAAGCACCAGAACTTCAAAATAAACATTACTGACAAAGCAATCATAATGTGTTTGAGTTACTGACTTCTAACAGCAATGACATGTTTGGGGTTGTGTGACTCTGACGCCAGTTACCACCTGTGTGAACTAGTTATTGTAAATAAAACTAAATAGCTCCAGAGGAAACAGTGGATTAATTTAGTAATGCATACTTTTTCTGTGTGCTCTGTAAGGAGTTTCACTTTGTTACTTTCTACACTAGCTGACCATAGGGCTAGGTCTTTAAATCTCTAGTTCCAGGAGTGTGGGTTGTGGGTTGGTGCTGCATTTGGAGCAAACTCTGTTAAAGGTTGCAGGGTTTATTCCTGGCTGCTGCTAGTGTTGATTTCATAAGGTTAGGAGAGTAAGCAGACTCCACCTAGTTCACTCCTGCCACTTTTTAATAGACTTTTTTTTATATAACTATAAAGAAAGAAAATATTTTAATCATTTATTTATGTAACTTTAATTGCTGTTCTAATTTGTCATCTCAAAGCCTCATTAAAGTTTTGTGAGCTACAGAAAGTTTGCCAGGAAACAAGTCCACAACTGCTCAACTGTAGCTGCTTGTGATTCTGTAGTATAAAACAGATTCAGTTTTATCCATACAGATTAATTACAGCAGTTCAGCAATCAGTCAGGAAACAAGCAGCAGAGCATCCAGCACAAAATTAAAAAAAGATTTAACTTAGAAAAATGAATACTGTAGAAGTAAATAGAATTATGATATGAGCCCCTTAATAAAAAAAATAAATGGAGACATGAGAGGCCAAGTAAATTTTAGCTGTTTAGACAGCATTAATCTGTTAAAATAGATCATGAAAGCTGGGGCTGAGCATCCTCAGTGAGCGTGGAGAAAATTTTCATCTTTTTTCCCTTCGTTGACTTGTTTTCCTGTCATCCTTCACTTTTCTAAGCCAAATAAGCTTCATTCCTTCAGTGTTTCCTTATACGTAGTTTTCTAAATTTCTCTCCTCTGAATAAATAAATGGCAAATACATAACAACTAAGTGTGTATTCTAACAACATTTCAAGAGAAAGTTTGTCTTGAAAGTTGCATTCCCTAGTAGACCATATTTACTGACCTAAACTTCT
The DNA here is from genome assembly GCA_035222235.1 of Margarornis squamiger. Classification (NCBI taxonomy): domain Eukaryota; kingdom Metazoa; phylum Chordata; class Aves; order Passeriformes; family Furnariidae; genus Margarornis; species Margarornis squamiger. Next base: position 52,483,616 of record JAWWTY010000156.1, read on the forward strand.
CAAGGCACAGGATTTCACATCTTCTTTTGTTCAATATATGAAAACTTCAGGTGAGCAAGTCAATAAATGTTTGCTGTCAGTGCTACAAAAAGAGGTTTTAATGTAACCTGGAACTGTATACAATTGGTACTGTTTTGGTTTATCTGTTTAGATCTCTTATCTTGGGCAGTCTTTTCGAAGAACATTTCATAGTTATTCTCTCGGCCATCCTCTCCAAGTTCAGGGAAATTTTGTCTTACATTCCTAAAGCTGTCTTCTCTCAGGTGGGGTTTCTCTGAACCCAGAGGCCTTTAGCGTCTTTACAAAGTAGGCTTGTACTACAAAGTCCTGTCAAATTTCAAGTGATTCAAGTTTTTTTTCCCCTGCTGTTGAGAGAGCACTGTGATCCACAGTAGTTTTCATGTTTGTTCTCACTGCTTGTGGTTTTAAGCACTGTTTGTTTTTGTAACTAACTTCTACTTGAATGGGACTTTTCTATTATTCTAACATTAATTACAGCTATGACATGTATACTCTTTTTTGATCCAACATTTGATCAGAAGAACGTAGGTAGATAATGGCAGCTTAATTACTCCACTGTTCGGCTGATTTCAATTGCTTTTTCTGAATAAAAGGTACAATTCCTTTCTGTCAAACATAAGTCCACATTCTTTGAAAGAACAACTTTTTTGGGGAATAGGGATTTCTTAATAGATAATTTGTTGAAAACCCCCAGTAGCACTGAGGAGTGAAGAGCAGGAGTTTTGGGGATGACAGCCTGCCTTCATTTCCTCTGGACACTATCCAAACTTATGCTCTTTGGAGAGAGCAGGATTGTTTTTGGTGGCAACAACTACCTTTGTGCTTACCAGTAAGCTCCTTGATCTAGGACAGAGTTTTACAGATGAGAGAAGTTACGGAATTGTGTGCTTAAGCCATGTGCTGTGATTTACTTGATAGGATGATGATTATGAAATAATTAGTAATAGTAATAATAATAAATTTGTCATTGTTAAAACTCTCATCTGTGCTAAATTTGACAATAATGAAACAAAAATGGCATACTACATAGATAATTTATTAAAATGTTATTTACTGAGAAAAAAAAACAAAACAGAAAAGCAAATGAAAACAGTGATTTCATCTTATGCTTGTCTTACAGCAAGACCACTGGTACAAACCCTGCCTTTAAGGACTACAGTTAATAATGGAACTGTGTTACCAAAGAAACCAAGTGGCTCTTTACCTTCTCCATCAGGAACCAGAAAGGAGACTGTATCACCAGCAGCAAAAAGGTAGGAATCTGTGAGGAACCTCATAAACACAGAATGGAAAACATGCTATAGTTCCTCTTTTAACCTTCCAGATATGTAGTTTTTCTTACTTGCAAAGCAACAGTCTGAATATTTGGTTCAGAAAGAAAAGGAGATAAATTTCATTGTAACAGGGTTTAAATTTATTCCTTTTAATTACAATTAAGGTTTTTACTGTGAGTATTGAAAGAATGCACAATGCTTGGTATTACTGATTGGTGTTTTCTTGCTAGTAAAGTCTAGCAAAAGGAGAATAAAGCATTTCTACTGTGCTGTTGCCCAACATGGTGTGAAAAGTAGTGCAAGAATTCTTTTACTAGCTAGGAGAAAATACATAGTCTGCAGAGAAACTGTGCTATCATTACAAATCAGTGTGTTACCTTTGGTGGTTTTCTCTCACTTGAAAGAGTATCATAGGAACTGCATGTGCAGTGTTAGAAGCATCTTGAGGAGGAGGAAAATTCTGTGCCTAGCACATATTTATGCAAATGAAAACATCCATCTTTAGATATCTTGCCATTTGCATGTATTTAAGTCCTTTTAAAAATTACTGCTCTATCTCGATTTGCTTTGTGTGTAGTTGTTTTAAAGTAGGCTAAATGTTTTATACATCTAGGTTATAAGGAATGGAATGGATTGGGTGAAGCAAGTTCAAGTTATATGTGGCAGTTATTGTGGTGCTGATCTGCTGCATGGTTTGTCTGTTAAAGATAATAGTGTGGGGGCTTGGGGGGTTGTTTTGTTGTATATTTCTTTTATCTATCATCCTCATCTTTTTTGTAGTGATGATACTGTCAGCTCTGAGGAGGGCAAGCTGTAGAGATGAGAGCATTAACCTGCTAAGATCTGAGGTCTCTCTAGGTCTCTCTTGTAAAGAGAATTTTTTCTTAAAGAGGAGATGGTGACTCTTTGTTACTGTGTTGAAGGGGACTGATTTTCAGGAAACTCTCTGTTTTGTTATCATAGAGAAGAGAGAAGCCATCCTGTGTGCAACTAAAATTGGGAAATATCACATTTGTTTGTGTCGCAGAAATGAACTCCTGTGAGTTCTTATGAGCTGGAGCTCACTGCAGATGTTGGTTTTGTCAGGTTGGCCTGAATAGGCCCTTAAGATAAGAGCAGAAAAGCAAATACTTTCTAAACTGTTCCACTATCAGAAATTTGAAAATGGTTGAAGGAACTTGCCTTTTCAACAAGAAAATTTATTAGTGTTTAAAAAGGATTACTATTTTGTATATGCTGAATTTTAAAGCACATTCTTTACAAATTCTTAATAATTCTTGTAATTTCATTCTCCCTAATTAAGTTTCAAGAGTAATTCTAAAACACATGGGAGCAGAAGCATTGGCAGACTTCACCTGTGTACAAAGGATGTGGTTCCTGAGTTTCTATGCTCTGTCTCCAGTGTTCAGCGTAGGACTTTCTGCCCCAGAGTAGGGTGGGTGAAGTAGATCAGGATCACCCTTGTGCTTTCTCTATTCTGGGAGTCCTTTATGTAATTCAGGTAGTCCATCTGCTATTGCCTGCAGCCTGTAGGCATTATCCTAGCTTAATATCCCTGTATATAAGTGACACCCTGCAGCCCTTCCATGTGACCCATGTGCAGTCTGGATACCCAGAGTACCAGTGGAAAAGTCCTTACGGAGCATCATTAGGGAGTATTTTTAGATGTTCTTGGTTCCTGTGTGAGAAATTCTTCCACAGGGTAAATATTTAATGTCATTTTTATTTTGCTTTGTCCCTCCTCTTTGCTGAAGAAGCTAGACTGAAAGTGCTTTAAATATGCAGCATGAAAATATATATTCAGTTTTGGAAAATAAAAAATACATGTGGGCAGTTTTGCTGAAATAGGTGGACACTTATTAAGAGTGCTTAGGAGAGTGGGGTCGCTCCCTTCAAGTGCTGTAAAATTCTGTATTGATTGTCTTTCATAGGCAAATGTTGTTCTTTGATGTTACTTTTTTTTAAAATTATTCTCTAATCATTTGATAATGAACCATAAAATAACTGCTGGGATTTCATGGTTTTACAGTATGTGGTGTTGAACATATTCAGTATTCAAAGATGATACAGTAAGTGTTCCAAATAGCTTTCTTGTAAACAGTCAGGTAGACTAATTCATTATGCATCTATTAGGATAAATTAATTCCCATATTTATATTGGACCCTTCTTCCTTCAGGAACTGTATATGTTAATGCATAAAACAGTAATGGAAATACATCTGCAAGATCAAATAGTTTCCTTTTTCAAGGGATAGGACTTGTTTATTTGTGTTAGAAGCTTCCCTCAGTGTTGCTCAGTTTATAGATGGTGTTAAATTTTGAATGTTGTTTTAGTTCTGATGTCTGCTAAGCAGTGCTCTTTTCTTATAACTGATCTCAGAACTACAGCTAATTTGTAGTGTAGGTATTCTTGAAATCAAAATATGGTCATGAGGCACAGCAGCTCTAAATAGTATTAAGTGTTTATAGATTCTTTAAAACTTACTTTCTGCTTGGGTAATTTTAATAGTTTACCTGTACAACATAGGTTCAGAATTGACATTTTGAAGTTCTTCAAAATTTGAATAAAAAATATTTGAAAAGGAAAAGAAGAGTTAAAAACAACAGTAAGAAAGGAAAAAAAAAATTTTTGCTGAGTCACCTTCTAAGCTTTTGGTCTGCTGTTGGGATTGACAAATATCTGCTGGGATTACTGTAGTAGAAAATATCATCTCCCTTTTTTTTCTTGCCTGTGACCATATATTCAAGAAAAAGGACAGGTGGATGGAGTTTTTCACAAACTTTTTACTGAGCTGCCATATGAAAAGTGGGCTTACAATCAAATAATTTCTGATTCCTCTGTTCTCTGATACTTTTACAATTTAGACTGAGTGTATGATGTCCAATTGAAATGACATGTCTGTGCCTTGAAACAGTATGTTGTGCATTATTTATGTAAATATATGCAAATAGTCTGTGTGGGTACTAAGTATGCATCCACACATTCCACTGCTTAGAAATGGATGTATTTACTGGTATGTCTGCAGACACAATCTCATTTCATACGATAGCTGCATTAAATGTGTTGGTTAACTCATGTGATCCCACAGGTTGGTATACGGCTTATCTGCCTTGCTGGATTACCAAGGAGATGTGGTTCAGAGTTCACTACATTTTCTGATTTTCCATTTAATATTTGAAATGGAAATGACTTCTTCTGGCAGGAATATAAAATTGGAGGTAATAAAAAAGGTTCCAGGCTGAAAGGGTGGAACTAGCAGGCTTTTATTTGTGTTCAGCCACATACTGTCTCGATGACCTTATGCAAATCATTTAACCCCTATGCATATGGCTTTTCCATATGTAAAATGTGTATCTCTGAGTATCAGTAGGTTGTTATAGGGTCTATTGTGATAATTAGATTCAGATCTTGCAAAGCATTGAGTAACCTCAACTGACTCTGACTTCAATTAGAATTGAGGGCACAAAACCCCCCTTCAGCATTCAGATCTTGTATAGTCAATACCCAATTATCCAAGTTGAGGAAGGAATGAAATAACCTGAATAAGAGCAAAAGCACAAATCCAGAACATAGATCAATTGAATTATAAAAGTAAATGGTGGTAATACAGTGAAGATAGAAAGCCTGGTGATCCTGGGACCAAAAATTCTGGTTGAGCACCAAAGGCAATGCCACATTCAGGTGCTGGGGGCCATGTGAACACAGCTGGGTGGCTCTGGGTACAAGCCAGCTAACAAAGAACTGAAGTGATTTTAAGATGGGCTAAGCAATCATCTGACACAGATACACAATCAAGAGTTGCCTGGCTGTGTAAAGTGTTTCCATGTTATCTTCACAAAAAACGTTTGATCGTAGGATTTGATTTTAATTTAAATATATTTACTAATTTTATGATATGGAAATGTATAGACTGTTTTGATTACCAACTTTCTGAATGCTGCCATAGGGCATAGCTTTATTCTGAACTTTGAGCCTAGAACAAGTATTTGGAATTTTCTTTCCAAACAAGATAAGTTTAGTGTATCATGAGCAGAACTTTCCCTTCCCTCTGCACTCTTGCTTTTGCATGTAATGTGGCTTGAAGTTTGCTGCTTAACACCAGATTTGTCTTTGGAATTTGGCCAGCATATAGTAGTAATGTTTTGTGTTCCCTATTAAAATCTAGGGTTTTGTGACTCATCTAGGATAGCTTTGTTTTCAAGAGTTGAGGGGGAAAAAGGAAAAAAAAAATTAAGAGAGAAGAATGCAGACAGTACCTTTCCCAGTAGGGATGCTGCTGCAGGCTGCAGGCTAGCACATACTTTGCCTTTCAAAAGGAGACAATCAGTCATTCTTTCTCCCCCAGTAGATTGCAAAGTATTACAATGGTGCAAAACTCTGACAATGGAGATCAAAAGGAAGAAGGAGGAACAAAGAAAACATAAAGAGCTTTGTTTGTAGGGAGAATAAAATACTTTAATATGATAAATTCCTGTTCTTCTAAACTCTAAACACATGGCCCCTAGGAAATTGTTCAGTCTCCTGGAATTAATGTTTGCGTTCTGTTCTAGGGACAGTGATGGTTTGTAACTGGCACACACACAAACTCTTTATCAAACCTTCAATTAAGTGTTCTATTTTACACTTGACTCTCAAAGAAAATGTTTTAAAATAATCAGAATATAAATTAAAAAAGAAATCTCTCTCCAGTGAACTTCGGGTGGCAAAACTATTATGCCACTTCACAGTATCTCTAACAATTAAAGTTATTAGTGCATTTTGCTCAAAGGCATAATGAAATTAAAGTCATATGTTATTCCTGAATTTATTCTAATTGATTTAAATGAGGGTCAGAATGAGTGCTAGACATATTTCAAAATATTAATATCATCAGTTACTGTCTTAAGAGTATTATGTGTTGTTTTTTTAATTTCTCTTATTAAAAAGCTTTTATATTTTCCCAAATAATTTTGGTAATTAGGCATATATTTTTTTAATTTTGGCCAGATTTGTTCATCACAATTCAGTAATGCAACCACCTGAAACATTCGTGCTATGCATATATGCATACATATATGAGGATTTATTTTCTTGTCTTTATAGTTGCTTTTTTAATAGTCTTTGTCTTCTAGCTTAATCATCTGTCCTGTTTCTTCAGATAGCCTCTTTGATTTTTATTTTATTTTAATTTTGAGTCACTTTACAAAAGATCAGTCTGTTGGGGCACTGCTGAGATTTGTCATTCAAAGATACATTGGTGTTCTTAAATGTATGGTTTGAAATGATCAAACATCTAACTGAGTCAATAAGCACTGTGTTGTTTACTCTTGCACGTGACTTCATATCTTGAAAGCATGCAATTATGTCTTTTAATGTAAGTCTTGTAAATGTCTTGTTTCAACATTTTATTGTTGCATTCACTTTTTATTCTGCTTTGTTTACGCACCTCTCAACCTGGATTTAGCAGGTCTGTGAATCTTCTCAATGCATGCAAACTGAAAAAACCTGCTCTAAGGTGAGGGATCCTTAATAGCTTTGTAGTGTTGAAGTTCAGTTGTTTTTCCTTTCCATTTGGGTTCAACACATAGAAAGTGGCTGTTTTAGTACAAGCATTAACACCATAGAATTGTAATTATTGCCATTTTTAACATTTTCACAAGTACGTGTTTAAACCTTTCTCATCATTGATAAATGCATTGCAAAACTTAGTAATAATGTCAGTGATATCTGCATTATCTCATACTAACATAATTTTTATTATAGGGATGTTAGACCACGTTGCTGTCTTAAACAAGTTAAAATTGTGTTACTGAATGCTATCTTTTTAAATAATTGAAAATGCTTTCCTTCCATATCACTGATATAGAGGTAAAATTCTGGAATCCCGTTATACTCTTACAAACATGTAAGTTAAATGAGTATTTTCTGTCATTTTAAATTGCTCCTCAGGTGACAATGTAGCTACTGTAGCTGTGGATGTAATCACTGGTGTTTAACACTATAACTACCAAAATGTGTATATGGCAAAAATGAGTTAATATAATGGAATTATAATCCTCTTTTCCAACCACCTGCTAGTACTTCTCACTGGGTTTTTGTTGTTGTTGAAAATTTAAAATAAATTTTGTCAGAAGATAGCATTGCTAATTAGTTTAAGCAGTGATGGATGTAAGCCAAAAGGGTTTAAAAGAATTTTGTATTTGTGTGAAAGTTTTTGTACTGATGTGAGACTCCATTATTCAGAAAGAAGATAGAATTACACTTTTAAGTTTTAGTCCTACCCTTTCATTTTTTTGTCCACTAGTTCATCTTTTGAATGTTGATAGCTGTAAAAATAAAACCCAAGGCAAGATTAAAATTAGTTTCAAATTGCTTCTGTAACTTACATTTTTTTTCCAAGATTAGTATAATTTGATAATTTCCTTAATTTCAGTGTAGGCTGATGTTGATGCCTCTTTTGCTTAACCAGAAAAATACTCATCACCATGAGCCTACACTGAAATTTCCTTTACCAGGAAAAGATGCCAAAATAAAGGTTTGATCCTGTAAAACCACACAGAGAGGATGTTTTTGCAATTACTCTATATAATAGTGGAAGGATTCATGCTAATAAAGCTATTTTATATGGAATAAACATTTTCAGTATCAAGGCTTTATTTTTGAACTGGAGTAGTTTTAATTGGATGATGTTATGAGATGCAAGGAGAACACTTAAACGTTAACAGTTTATTCTTTAATTTACTAGCAAAGGCTTTTTCATGCATTTGATATTGAGATGGCTTGGATAATGTTAGTCTAGTGTAGGAGACATACTTCTGAAATGAAGACAATTATGTTCTTGTTGCTGCCTTTTCTCTTGCCCTATGAATGTGTTTCGTTCTGTGCCTGTGTGTAATTTTGCATTCTGCTTGCTCGCTTACATCGTTTTCTCTGCAGAAACACAATATTTTTTAATTTCAGCTTAATCATTTGAAGCTTGTTTTTATTGCAAGAATGCAGCACTGAACATTTGTCCTACCATTGCATGTTCCAGAAGGTTTTTTTGTCAGGCTGCCTGAGATGCATCTTAACATGCATCAGTTCTGCAGATGTACCCCTGGATGGGGGCTGCCTTCTTTTCAGGGCAATTGCTTTGCAGTAAGACTCTGGTTTGGCTGTTCCTATTGTTTCCATAGCTGAGCCTCAGCTGAGGTGTTAAAACATTCTCCTCCTTGCTGGTAAAAAGGCATGAGGTAGCAGGAATAAATATATTTAGAAAATCTTCAAAACAACAAAGTGTATCAACAATAGTGTACAGTTGATAAGCTGAGCATATTTTTTAGCAGACAGAAAAGTTTGTCTTGTTTCCTTTAGTTATGAAGAGCCAGCTTACATCACACATATAGTGGGACAGATCCAGATGAGCTGGCTGAGATAATAGGGTAGGGATAGTTGTTAGGGGCTGATAGGAAGGTTTGGAGTAGTCCTCAAGAATGCTTGAGATGAGTATCCCTGCGGGTGTATGGACATCAAGGGGAAGATGGCTGGGGATGATGGAAGGTGTGACAAGATGAGACTGGGCCTTGAAGGAGCAAGAACAAAAAGAACTGAAGTTCTTTAACAGAGGGATGGAGCTTGTGGTTGGGATTTGGGTAGAGAGATGTGAACCTGAAAGCAATCATTAGTCTCCATGGTTTATGTGATCAGAGGTGCTGAACGTAGTTACTTAGTATGGGGATGTTATGGGTAAAGAGGACATTTTCTTCTTTTTGAAGGGAAGAAAACAGCACAGGACTGGAGTGGGGGAAAATGAGACCCTGACATTGACTCCTGTCAGTCAGCTGCTGCAGTGATTCCCGCCTTGGTCTGGGTACTTCTACCTGAGCCTCTCTGCTGCAAAGGGAGTGCAGCAAATTGGGAAGAATCACCCATATTGGGACCTCATCCTTAACTGCTATCTCTCCTGTGAGGAAGGACTTCTTTAGGGAGAAGTGCTTTGGACTAACAAATAACCACAATAATTTGTCTCTTATGAGGTGTAAGCTCTGAGTGAGCATCTCTTAATTTACTAAGTAACACTGCTTGTGTTTTGGCTCACATTTTCCCATCAGAGAGCTTGATGTCCAAGGGGTGCCACAAAGTCTCACAAGAACTCCCTGATAGCTATCTTGGCAGGAAGGATGGTTGAAGAGTGAGGGGGTAAGGCAAGTATTAAGCCTTTGAAAAATACCCTGTCAGAAGACTTGGGAAATCTAATTTATTCATATATGTAAGTAGGAAGCATACATTTTTGACAAGCTAACAAAAGACCCCAAAAAAACCAAATGAACAACAACAACAAAAAAAAAAAGGCAGGCTAGATCACCATTAATTGCAGTCTGGAGCATGTTAAAACCAGCTTTGAACTACAGAATAATTGATACTGGATGAAGACCCAAAGTTAGGTTGCTTGTGTTTGAATTTTCACCTACTTCTGGCATTCTCTGTAGTTTTCCTGGAGGTGTCAGGTAATAGGCGTTCTCTTTAAACTTTTTGCTTCTGATTAAGAGAATCCAAAAGTTCAGAAGTTTGGAATGGTAGTTAGAGATTTGAAATGTGACTTAGAAAATAGATATTGCAGCTTATTTTTTTTGAAATTAATTTAGCCCATCTTCTATTTTATGATTAAGGATAAAGCAGTATGTTTGTTTCTGTTGCACCAGGTACTCAGCAAAACTCTTATGTAGGCTCTTTAACAAATCAAGTAATGAAAAAAATCAAAGTTGTAGTTATTTTTTTAGAGTCAACAATCTACTTGATAGATTTTTCAAAACTATTTATCATAGGCATGTGTACTTTTAAAAGTACCGCTGTAAAACTTGCTCCTTTTTTTATTAGCACCATTAAGAGAACCAGTTCAACTGAGCGTGTGTCCCCAGGAGGTCGGAGGGAAAGCTATGGAGATTCCAAAGGGAGTCGCAACCGCACTGGTTCCACCAGCAGTTCATCTAGTGGTAAAAAGAACAGTGAAAGGTAATGTTATCTAAAATCTATCTCCTTTGCTCTGCCTATTGCTCTAATAATGAAATTAGTTTTATTAGGGAACTTAGTTTCTATTGCTTAGCAAACACTGGGATCTTTCTTTTTTTACTAAGTCCTAACAGCTGGACAAAAATGTATTTTAAAACATGTCAAATAAAACAGGTTTTCATATTTAGATTAAATTTATTTGTGTTATTTCTAAACCATAAACAGTGTGTGAACCTAGAGTTTCCCAGGAAAGTTAGTAATTATTAAACATGCCTTTTTCAGTATCTTAGTGGTTTCCCTTGGTCTTCATATTCCTGACATACACTTCTTAAGATCCTTGTTGTGGTGCACTGACTCCACACGGCAGCTAAGTACCACACAGCCACTCGCTTCCTCTCCTCCAGTGGGATGAGGGAAGAGAATAGGAAGAGCAAAAGTGAGCAAACTTGTAAACCAAGACAAAGGTAGTTTGAAAAGTGAAGGAAAGAGGAAGAAAAGACCCAACAACTGCTGGAAAGCAACCACTCACCACATCCTAAATGTTGACTGATGCCTAGCCAGTCTCTGAGCCATGACTGCCTCATCTGAGGGCCAGATTAAAGGTTAGTCAAGGGAGGGCCTTGCATGTAAGTGCTACCCAAAGAAGGGTACACAAAGAACTGAAGTAATGCCTTTCTCTGTGTGTCCCTGAGGACACTTCTCTTACTACTGACAAAGAGAATATCTTGTGCAAGTGTTTCAGGCTTAGGAAGGCCTTGAGCAAATAGCTGTTCCATTGAGGTTTGTCAGTGTAGGTCAGATGGTTCTTTCCTACGATTCCTAGACATATTCTAGTCTTGGCCATCTCACCTGACCTATTCTATTGCAGTTTCCTACACAAGAAGTGGTGTTGATGGTACTGTTACACTGTCTCACAGATTATATGACCATAAAAACATGTTAATGAAAATCACATAATAACCTAATTTACCTGCTCTGTCTGGGCATAGGGGTCATTGGGCTGCTTATGAGTCGATGGAGTGACTGAGCTGGTTGTGACCTAATTAACAGCCCAAATATGGGTGATTACATTATTAATAGCTTGTTTTCTGACTAATGTTTTCAGTTATGAAGCAAGACAGCAAGTCTGAAAACTTTATGAAAGTTATTCTAAATTATGGGTTAGGATAAAAGGGCAGAGTAGGAAGGATGACACTCTGTGGCTGTTTGCTACAGACTGCCTGAGCAGGAGGAACTGTGGGGGCCTTTTACAGGCAGCTTTGAAGCAGCCTCAAAGTCAGAGGCACTGGTTCTTGTTGGGGATTTTAACTACCCTGACATCTGCTGGAGAAGCAACACAGCAAAGCACAAACAGTTCAGGACATTCCTACAAAACACTGTCCCTTCCAACCTTATACGTTCTATGACTCTGTGAAAGGCTTAGCAAATTATAGGAATAATGAAAAAATTGAGAATACTATCAGAGAAAAGGTTATAAAATTGTACCCAAGGAAAATGTAATAACTGCACAAACTAAAAAATAGCCAGTCCAAAAATGTTCTTGGCATTGTGCATCTATGCACGTGAATGAAGTTTTGAGAAGCCGACAGAATTCCATGGGATTGGGGCTTCTGGTACTCCTGGAACTTTGACTTTATTTCAGCATCTGAATTTTATTTCCTTAATTTTTTTATGCAACATAATTATAAACAACACATGACTAAGTAGGTGTGGATTTGGTTTTGTTTCTAAGACTTTTGTAGTGCAAAATTTCTGAAAGACTGAAATATAACTGAAAAACAGATTAACTGTAGCAATGCATAATATCCATGAATAAATACTACTTTTGAGAGGAAAATCAATCTTTTATTAGATTACTTAGGAGCCATGTCTCTTTCTGCATGTGCAGACTTGGACAAAATTTTTTCTAGACATCTCAAACCCCTGAAGCACAGAGAATGTATACCTGCATACATCTGAATCAGCAAACCAAAAATCAACACTCTTGGGGACAAATGACCCTGAAAGTTTTAAAAGGCAAAACTAAGCAAAAAAACTAATGACCAGTGAAGGGACGGCTAAGAAAACAGCTTGCTCTTAATTTAAGCTGTGAATTCTGTGAAGTGCTGCAACAGTGCGTAACTTCATGCAGCTGCTTTGCCTCAGTGAAGTCATTAACGTGGAACTGCTGTTTTCTGTATTGATGTCTTGAAGTTGTTGAATTTTTTCTAAGGCTTTACTTTTTATTTTGCATCTATGTATAACTTCCTACTCTCTTGCACATATCAAATTATGACAACAGCCCTTATGCTGTGGCCTCATTGATTAAAAAAAACCCCTGTCTTCTACAAACAAAACAAATTTCTTATTGAAAGTTTCAGTTAAAAAACTGAATTTCTATATTTAGATAGGTAGACTTGTTTCTGAAATACCCCTGATCCTGCTACCTACTTAGGGTGACAATTATCTGAAATTAGTTACATGTTAAAGCTACTAAAGAGATAAAGTGAGACTATCAAATAGGTTGTTCATTTAAATTAAGGAAAGCTATGACTTTTTCTAGCTGCACAGATGTACTGTACACTTGAAAATGGATTTCAAAATAACTGAGAAATAAAAACATTACAACAAAATAATGGCTATGTGCAAAATTGTTTTGTTTCTGCCCTAAGGTTGACCACAGTACTTCAGAAGCATTTTTTTCCCCATACCATTTTAATAGAAACTCAGTTGTTATGGTATTCTGCAGTTGTTAGGTCACAAAGGGGTTGAGCAACAGCATTGATCAGAAATCACTCACTTAGGACTCAGGGAGGAGGTCCAGCACACAAGTGATGCAATGCTGAAGTAAAGTGCAAGTATCCCAAGGAACTAATTGAAAGAGTGTGTTAGATTGCCTTAACTTGAGCTCGTGATGCTGGTACTACTGTGAAAACAATCATTGTATGGTTAGAGAGTTTTCCCTCATTTCTGTCCCATGCAGCCTGAGGCTGTTCAGCACCCCAGCTTTCATCTCCTTGAAGAGTGTCCTTATCCTGTGGAAGAGGCTGGCTAAAGACTTGCCTAGTGCTTCCTCTTGAAGCTGGGCCACCCTGCAAAATATAAAGCAAGAGTCATGGGACTAGAAGGCAAATGATAATGATTCTATTTGCTGGGGGCTAAGACTTTTCTCTGTAAGCTAAGTGTGTGAAAGGGTGAGGAAGAGGAGATTCTATTCTATGATTCTTAAGAGTTTGGGTGGTTCTTACATGGAGCTTAAAGCAGAATGCATTGCAGGAATTAAAAAAAGACAATTGTGAAATTATGGTTTTTCAAAGTATATAGAGTAGTAGGCTATTACGCAAAACCAGAATGCTATAGAAAGCTCTTTTAAGAAGCTTTAAGGAGTAAGGAGTAAGGAGATGAGTCTAATCTCCCCTGCTACTATAAAGGGTCCCAACTCCCTGTGGTTATGAGCCAGGGGTAAGCCTTCCTGAGTGTTAGATAAGTAGGATGTGACTCAAGTTCATGAAAAAGGGTAGCCAGAGCTCTGAGCTGTGTGTGTGGTTAGGGTTTGTATAATTAGAAAGTACACATGATTTGCTTTATTACTGTCATGAATCAGCCTTTCACATTAGCTTGATTAGCTTGAATAAGTCAGCATGGTCTGTTCAGAGCTAGGAACTGTTTTGTCTTTAGTATGGCAGCATTTCTCATTCTAGTGCTCCATCCCATGAAGTTTTTTGTTTCCTAAAAATATCTTCATTCGCAAGAGAAAATGTACATCTTGGTATTAACAATGGCAACACATCATGCTATTTATATAGATGACATTGGCTGTGTATGCTAGCTTGAAGCATGAATTTTGATGCATGATTATGAAGGCTGATATTATGGAAAGTTGCTAAATCGGGAGTAGAATCAGAATTAATTTGGTTTGTTTTGGATTTATTGTTAAGTAAATGTATTATTCTCAATATAACTGTCAAATCAAGGCAAAAGGAAACATACTGTAGACTTATTTGCTACAACTTCTATTGTTGTGAAAGAGAATCTTTAATGCTTAGAAAAAGGCTATGTGCAAAAATCCAACACAATTTTGTTTCTTTTTTTTGGTTTCCCCTTATCTGCCCACTGCAGCCTAGGAGCGGATGTGGAGATGGAATGAAGCTCTAGGAATACTACATGCTTCAGCATTTCTCCATCAGAATGATAGGGCTTTCAACACTTTTGGGATTCCCCCCAAGAAACATACAGCAGTAATCCGACATTTCAAAATTTTTAGTGGATTAAAAAAAAAAGGAACTAGGAGGAAAAAATAATGGCATAATATGGCTTTGTCCCTATCATGCTTCAGAAACAATGCCCTCAAGCTTGATTTGCAGGGGCAGAGGACAAAGAAAACAAATGACTGGTGTTTCTTGACAAAGATTCCCCCTTTTGGCCAGGGTAGTACTATCCAGGATGCTTCTCAGCTTTTCTGCCTCTTCCTCCTCAACACACTTTATGTATCTTCCCCTCAAGTTTTCCTAAATATTTTCCCAAGAGAAAAAGACAAACCAGTTTCTGGTTGTCTTCCAGGCAGCAGTGCAGTGACAAAGAGAAGATGTTTTAATCGTGGTTACATGCTTTTTGTGTTTTGTGTTTGCCAAGAAACAACTGGGCAGTTCCATGTTTTATGTGAACTCTTTGGAAAAGCAGGGTTCAAACTTTGGTTTGGTCCTTAAATCCAGAGAGAAAAGAAACACACATACACTGATACAGTAGCCCCGCCTTGCTCCACATATGCAAAGAGATGTTGTAGTTAAGAATAAGTTCCTTGCTCTTTATTACAGTTGTTGGCTGGTTTAGAGTAACAAATCTCACTGACTGGAAGCCAGAAATGATGCAGCTGCTCATGATGGGTTTCTGTTTCTCCTGTAACTGGACTAACTTTGCAGAAGAAGAGAATTTGGTAGTTAGTGAAGGAAAATCTATGATTTTGACTATAAGACGAACTGAATGTAAAAGTTTTAACTGCCGTCAAGGCATCACAATGTTTACTGGTTTTAACAGTGTCTGCCTGGGGATTTACCTTGTAAATAATTTAGTTGAAAAAGCATTTTTTTTATACATACATACCAGAAATATTTTACATATTTTATACTATATTTTTATTTTTATATTATATTGATACATTTATGTACATAAGGTATGTGCATACTTTCTAAATAGTAATTTCTTCATTATTTTCACAGCAAACCCAAGGAACCAATGTTCAGTGCAGGTAGGAACTTCTAAAATTTTTAAGCAGATAACAACTGTAATAACATATTAGGGTATTTTGTTTGGGTTTTCCTCCCCCTTCCCACTTCTGTGGATGCCTAGAAACTATGATTGAAAATCTAAATGTGGTATTTACAGGCTGCTGATGACATATTTTTAGCAAGCTGATCAGTTTGCTCTAGTTTTTATTGACCCAATAGGTTTATTTTACAGTTGGGATTCTTTGTAAGAAGACAAGGACAAAAAAGGTCATGTTTCCTTACCTCACATATGTCTTCCCTTTCAAAGCAGTATTAAGGTTTTGGTAATTAAAGCAATGCAAAGTTCCAGCTATGATGCTGTCATGTTAATTTAATCATAAAAGGGAACTGTTAAAGAATGCCACACCTGTCCCAATGCCTTGTACTTTACTTTGTAAATTGCAAATAAAAAGGTGATTTGTTACTACAGTTTTGGTAGTCTATTTTTAATTTGAAAAGCACTTTATTGTTTTCCTACTTAGGTATTATTCCTGCTAAAAGATTTTGAAAGTGAAACAGTTGACATAAGTGAAAGCAGAGTTTGTCCTTGTCATTAGAGAGTTAAAACTTCTGAAAAATCTCAATAAAAATACGGAGCTGAGTAGTATATATAACAGTTATTTTTGTTCTGAAAACCCAAGGACAACTAAAATTAATCTTTAACAAAATAAGGACAGAAAAAAATATCTGTTGATTTATCAGATTTTTGTCATATTGTTTTTATGCCTAGTTCTGTGACAGTAATCATACATTAAGCTGAAAAAGTTTAAGATCTTTTATTTACTGCCATGACTGATCAGCATCCAACAAAGCTCTTAAGCCATACTTGGAGGTTTAGTGTAACTGATTTTGAAGTCAATAGTACATGAAACTAAGTAAGCACTTAAGTTTCTTGTGACAATGTAATCACAGTTCATGTCCCCTTCATGAAAACTGTTGATTTAGAAAAAGAAAACTTCTGATTTGCATAGAATATACTTTCCTTGCCTAACATTTCTCCTTCCCTTACACCATGTGAGCAAAGGTGTTTGAAATAGTTTTAGTTCTGACACTTTTCCCATGGGTAAAAATAAGTAATTAAACAGACGTGACACTGCACAGGTGTCCTTCTCACATGGACAAAATTCCTACTGAATTTAATATTTTTTTTGAAGAAGGTTATATTTGATATTTTACATAAGTATATAGTTGCATAATGGAGCTTAAGCTAGTATTTTAATGGTAGAACTAAACAGAGCCCCTAACTGAGGAAAGGGGTTTAGAAGGTAATTTCCCAGCGTATGGCTCAGTGTTTTGTCAAGCCCCAGGTTAGCCTGCAGCAGTTAAGACTGGACAGCCCATAGAGCAGGTATTTAGTGAGTTTATTGTATTCAAACACATCTTTATCTAGCCCTTCTGTCTCTGTCTCTGTAATCACAAGGGAAGCGCCGTGTGACACACTGCAAAGGTAGGCTTCACTTCCAAAACCTCATAGCTCTCGAAGCAAAATGGTTGTGGTGGGATAAAAGCTCTATGTGTAAACAGCTGTTCTCCAACTTGCGTGCATTTTGCAATGTTAAAACTTTTCTAGTTTTTTTGAATTAAACAAAAATATTGTACCATTTATTATAAGGTCTGCTGAATTATAACCCTCAGGTGCACTTTAATCATAATAATGGGTTATAATTTACATTCCTGTGGACTTATGCTCAAGAATTTGAATTAGAAAGAAAAATGTTGAGAGAGCTATATGGCAACACGTGGATGTTCACTGTGTTTGAAATGGCATTCTGCACTTTTGCTGAAATGCGTATAGAATTGCCCATTTGTTGGCTGTTTCGCTGTTAGCCTAACATGATCATAGAAGCCTTGGTTTTTCCCTTGCTTTTTCTTACTGAGTAGACTGTAGTTTTTCTGAATGTTGAATAAACAGACCTAGGCCTACAACTAATTTCTCAGTGCTTTTTGCTTAATGTCATAAAGCAGAGTTACATTTGGTAAACAGATCTTACTGGTTTCTAAAGCTTTAGTTAAATTATAGTGTAAATGTGTACATTTTGGATGCATGTTTATATCTGTGATATAAATCACAGATATATCTGCTTTTTGAGAGATAGCTGTATCCTAACAGTTTTTCCCACTAATGAGCATTTTTCAGCTTTGCAATAAATACAAAATTTCACAAAGCAAAAAATGTTTGCTCTTAAGGCAAAGTCTTTTAGAGAGTCTCTACCTCTGTGTATTCTTTGTACAAATCTATACCGGCAGTCAGTGGTGGTCTCCTTTGCAGATCCTACTGGCAATCATGTGCCTTATTTTAGTTCAGCAACTGTTAATTTTGGCAACAATTTCAAATTTATAAAACTGCAGATGTAAAAGATACATTTGTCTTAAAGTTTCACCTTTGGTCTGTCTTTGTAGTTTGGTGATTGTCTGTCTTTACATCTATATCTTCAGATTTAGAACTTCTCTGTCTTAAAAATTTAGTTAAGAAAAGTACAAAGGAAATTATGAAGATTGATGATATAGATAATATATTTGGATTAGGAACAAAAATGAGTAGAGGTGGAATTAATATTACTGAAAGTTAGAAATAAATACATGGTATGAGTTCTGTGCCCTGTGCCTGATCTAGTCAGCCTAAGTTCCTCCTTATAGTTAGCAGAGAGAGACAGAAGCACATTTGGAAAATAGAATTTATATACTTGGTATAATATGCTTGGTATTGTTTGCTATACTTGGTAGTATATACTTGCTATTTCCTCGTCTTGAGTGACCAGGTCAAATAGTTCCACTGTAGATGGCTAAATGCAAGTTTTAGGAGTCCCATAAGCTTCAGGTGAGAAAAGCAGCTCAGTGAATTAAACTTGTGTTCATTCCCAGTCTTTGATAAGTCAGTGGCTGTCACTGCTGAAAATCTGTTGAGTTCCAGTACACCAGCATCAGCAGTATTGGCATGTGTTTCAGACTCATTAAATAGGTGCTGCATGTGCATATAAACAGTGCTGTAATGCTTTGCTATTTAATGCTCTACCCTCTATTTTATTTTCCAATACTGACCTATTGGAGTAGACTTTCAAAAAACAATTCAAGTATTCTGTCATTTTCAACAAGCATCTTGAAGTTCCAACCTTCTGTCATCATTATTTCACCATTATTATCACTTCTTTTTAGCATTAAGTTTTCTGTTGTTTTCATTTTATGTCTGAATTCTGTAAGTGAAGCTAGAGCCCTAGCTGTAAATTTACTGTGACAGATCAGGTAGATCTCTTTCCTGTGTTAGTTAGTCTAAAGGCAAAATACACATCTATTTAGGTAGTACAGCATAGCTATGATGTTTATTTGTTCAACCAATGATTTTTATTAATTTAGTCAGGGTTTGTAGCATATGCATATTTCCAATTAAAATGAAGCCTTAGTTTTCAAATTACAAAAAAAAGAATTGTATAGTTGTAATGGTACTTAACAATTCATAGCATAATTTTAACAGTCCTAAATTGTATAATTTTTTTTCATTTACATGATTTTTGTTACTTTTGCCCTTCCATTTCCTCTGTGCCCACGATTATTCTGTCTAGTAACTCTACAGATGTCACTGACTCCAAAACTGCTTGATTCGCATGAGAACAAGGCTGAACCCCTTGATCTGCTGATGGAGCAGCAAGAGCCAGCACGTTCTGAATCTGGACAAACTTCATCAGAAGTTCACAGGACACCCTCTTTGGCCTTGCCACTTCCCAAAAGTCCTAGTCAGAACTTCATGGCATTTCCCAGATCTCCTAGTTTTATAAGCCCCATGAAGTCCCCAAGTCAGTACTTCCAGATCTGTTATTAATTCCTGCTTTTCTCCCCCAGAAATATTTCTTACCAGTTCAACACATTACTTTTAGTAATTTCTTCTAGAAATGTTTACTTCTGTCAGCCAGTTTTTTGTAGCTTCTCTCCTGTATGTCATTTTCCTTTCTTTTAATGTGCTGTCATTGTTGTCATGCCTTTTTCAATGTTTAGTAATTCTTAAAGCACATATCTTTTCTGCATGTACATCAGCATGATTCCTCTTACTAATTGTTTGTGTTCCTTATTTCGAATGTATCTCTAGCACTGTATCGAGTGTAAAGTGTGTCTTTACACTGAGATGCAAAGAATGCGACTGAGTGTTGGAAAATAATTTAGATGCTGATGCTCAACTGTAAACATTGATTAAAAAAATAAAATTAATTTTAAGTGGCATTTCTGCGTTAATTGTAATCTTTGATGTATTCCTCTTCATTTTTAATATTTAAAAACTGTAATATTGTAACATTATTTCTTATGAAAAAAGTTTCAATTTCAGACCTTTCAGTTTTGTAGTTCTTCATGACATTGTTTATTTCTAATTCTGCTACTCAGAATATTTAGAGGAAAAGGGACTTTGTATGTTTTTAAAAAATTCTGCTTAGTGATTATGATCTAGGAAAAAAAAAACACTGCTAAATTTCTGAGTTTGAGATTGCATGTCATTCTGTAATTGTAATGCACCAAGCTGTTATGTGGGCAGGGATGGAGGTGCACTGAAATTCTCCCCTGATGGTTTTTTTGTGTAACATTAAACATTTCTGACCTTTTGTAGAGGAAGGATACGTAAAAATGTTTCTTCGTGGACGTCCTGTTACCATGTACATGCCCAAAGAGCAAGTGGAATCTTACAATTTGGAAGCAAAAGTAGAGCTACCAGCCAAGAGACTTAAACTGGAATGGGTGTATCCTTTCTGTGCTGGAGGACTACTGGAAATCAATCATTTCTTAATGATTTGGGTTAAATGACTTTTTGAGCTAAAGTATAGCAGACTTAAGGTCATAGGGTTCATTTAATTGGTGAAGTGACATTCAGTTGAAAATAGGTGTTAATTTGTTAGGGCTACTGTTCTTCACCTTGTGAAGTACAGGGTGGTAGCTTAAGAAAGATTTTGCTTAAATGTTGCCTGAAGGTTAAGTCTGAAGCATGCTAATTAGACAAAGATTAAACAAGGCATATCCTAAGAATGTAGTGAGCTGTGATTATTAATTACAGTATGCATAAAACAAGCTCAGGGGTTTTTTTCTGATTCTCAGCATTAATTTATCATTTTAAACTGTTTTATAAAATGTGCACATTGTCCTTAAGAGGATGCTATATTCAACTTCAGTATTTGAGTAAGCCCTGAATTGAGTAGTGCTTTGCAACTGATAGGTGCTTAGCAATAAAATTATTAAAATACCATATATGAGATAGTATTCGAGTTTATATTTTAAGGTGTGTTTAAACACTGTAAATATTGAAAAAACAGGATTTTTCCACTGACTCCCATGAGTGGACATAATTACAGAATTGTAACTTGAAAGGAACAAGTGTTTCATTACATACAAAAATTCTCACATTTCACTTTTAAGTATAGTGATAAAATATATTCTTTATTGAAAAGAGGAAATGACATTTCATTTTTGTATAATGTTAGTTTATATAATAGATGATTCAATATAAAATATAAACATAAGATCTGAGTCTATTTGTAGTATTCATTAACTTTACAGAGCTGGAATCTTCATAAGGTATTCTATTGTAAGAAAAAGACTTCTTTTTGGTCCCAAATAGTGCAAATAAGAAGTTGCTTTGTCTTTATATAAAAGAAGACAGGGGGCATATAGTCTTTTTTGAAGTTGTGTAAATAGAACTGCATGTGGTTTCAAAATGTTCAGAGAGTTTCCAAAAGTCTCTGTATTCACATGAGATTAATGACAGGTTTAGTAACCATTCTTATTATTCCTATTGCAGCTGAGCCTGCAGGTTCTATCCCACCCTGCTGGAACTGCATAGATAATGTGCATACAAATAGCTGAAGATGAGTTAAAAAGACAAAAAATCCACAAAATTAATAAACCAGGTGAGATTAGAGTGATAAATACTGCTTTCGGCATTTGACCATCTAATTGTTGTACAGGCTCTCACCATTTATCACAACAGAATTGAATTATGTCTTTTTACAATTGCAAGGAGCCCCTTGCTTTGGGACACTAAAGATGATACAGAGGGAAGTGTTAGAATGCTTCCTGAAACAACAGAAATGCCAGCCACAAAACAAAACAGATTGTCATTAGCAGTGTGTAGGTGGAACCCGAAGCCATATTTCAGACTATTATAAGAAATTATAATTAGAGTAGGTCATGATTTCAGTCTCATTAATTTCTCACTTAAGCTTATTTAAATGACTGAATATTTGCCAGATGGACTATTATTTTTGGTTTGAATATTCATATGTCCTTCCAGGTACATGTCTGTTATACCCAGCAGAATCCTATCTATAAAAGTTGCATATGAATAGAAGAGGTAGGAATTAATAAAATAATCTAACTAACCCTAAATGGTTATTGAGGAGAAGGCAATTTTTTTCAATTTATTTGTAGTTAAACCCAATAATGATATCCATATTTAAAAGTTACAGCAATGACTAGGTATATGAAATGTTTAAAAAAATAAGAAAAAAAAAAAAGAGGGAAGCGATAATGCTCAATTCAGAAACTATAACGATGAGAAGAAAATCTGTGGGCAGGAGCATAAGATAATTTAAGGAGAAAGATGAAGACAGCAGAAAACCAGCAATAATTGCAGGCATTCATTCCAGCTGAGTTGGAGAAGCTGTGCTGTTTGATTGGAGAGACCATCTTTGTGGCAGACAAATGAGCCTGGCTGTGGGATTATAGCCAGAAATGCTCCATAATGTAGGAATGGGGATGGGGAAACAAGATATTGGAAGTGGGATAGACAAATGGGAAGAGCAAAGCAGACTATAACAAGAAACTGAAGGAAGAAAATCTAATGTGTGTAGATTTCAGGGCATACCAGAACCATAAAGGGGTATTGCAGTTATGTTCGCAGGTATCTACGTAAGATGAAAAAGGTTCAAACCTTTGATATATCATAATATATATTCAGACATGAAGAAACAGAAATCCTGAGTGATGAAGTGTGAGGGAGGGCTGGAACAAAGATGGAAAGTCCGAGTGAGAAATCGGCACTGGGGACATTGGGGAGGGAGCAGTGGCCTGCACAAATCCATTTGAGAGCAATTCATTTGGCAAGCAGAGGGTTTGAAACAAAAACTGCTGTCCAAAAGAAAAGAAAAGGTCAAGGTAACATTCCCTGAAGTGCCAGCTCACCAAATCCAAGTTGAAGCCACCAAATCCGACTGTGGGAAACAGTGAGGAGAAGGAGGGATCAACCCCAGGAGTTTGCATCTGAGAAAAAAGCCTGATAGAAAGAAACTGAGTGTTTGACAACAGCAGTCATGCAAAGGGTTGAATGCTGCATTGTTCACCACAGGAAGAATAGTAAAGAGAGATTATTTTCCCTAAAGAATGTAATCTTTCCCATTTAATAGCTATTTTTATGCACTGAAATTTGTTCCTTATAAATTTCTGTGTAATGTTTTTACTTCACTTTTTTTAGGAGTTCAATTCCTTATTCTGACTTCAACTGCTGGTTCACTATAAACTTGATTGCATGCTGTAGAACTAGAGAAATAGTATGTTTGCTTCAGTTGGTAACAATATCTGGCCTTAGAGAGAGAAGTAAATTTAAACAAATAAACCACTGTTCAGCAATCTACAGTAGCAACACTAACCTTCACAGAGAGACTCAAAATTGATAGTAAGTTCTTTGTAATTGAAGATATTGACTGTTTCAACATCTTCAAATTTTAATATCTCAGACTTGAAGGAACTTTGGCTGAAAAGTTTCAGTTTAGGAATCTAGAAGCTCTATTTCTGAATTCACACTTTGATGACTGGGCATGCAGCACTAGTTCTATTGCATTTATTATAAAAAATCAGCAAGCTGTTTCTTCTAAAATAGGATTTTGAATAAGATAACTATTGACCTTAGTACTTCAAAATGTTAACATGACTTTTAGTTTGAGTGGGTTATCGTTGACCATAGAGAATAGTGTACAAGTATCTTTTTTATATCATGTAATTAGTGTTTCATTATCTCCCCGTGTATTTTTCACAGTTTCTCCATATTGTCTGCATTAGAATGCACTTCTGTTTTGCCAAGATTCTACTAATGCTGTTTCTTTCTGTTCCTGTTAAAAAAGGAAAGCCAAAATAGTTGTTGTCCCTAATGACTCTTCAGAAGAATAAAAGTACATAATTTGGCTGAATTAACATTCAGTCTAAATGAGATTATTACTGGATTAATTCCAGTTATTTCATTGAATTAATTTTAGATCTGTGTTGATATGACTAGCATCAGAATCTGGGCCACTGCCTTTTAAATACTACAAAAATAAATTGAAACGGATGATGTAACCCTTTTATGGTTCATATCCATCTGGCTTGTCATGTCCACAATAATTAAATCAATCAACCTGCACACAGGGTAATGCAATCAATCCTTGTGTAATGTGGGGAGATGTGCTGAATGACTTGTTAGCATTTCCATCAAATCAAAATAGTGTAAATAGTAAATACACCTGGGACAAAATTAACATTTCCTTAGTCTGGTATTTAGCAAATTCCAGAGGATACCAAAGGGATAGGATGTCTACAAATTCCTGTATTCTTTCTGTAGATTTTTTGTAGGATATGTAGATTTTAATGTCTGCAAAATGCTTTAACTCTAGGAAGGGAGGGAGTTCTGAAGGCTGTCAAGTGATAAAGCTGTGCTCAAGCCAAGAGGTGCAGACTACAAGGGCAGAGATTCCATCTTGTTTCTTCTTACTTTTGACATTCTTCATTGGTAGATAATGTTATTGCAGCTTGACCAACACACTAGCTATGGATATAGGGGTCGGGACTGTCGCAGTAATCTCTATCTTCTTCCAACGGGTGAAACCGTGTATTTCATCGCATCTGTAGTTGTGTTATTCAATGTCGAAGAGCAACTTCAGAGACACTACACTGGTCATAATGATGATGTGAAGTGGTAAGTCACCTAATAACCATTCTTGTTTTCTTCATAAAACATTATTTGGGATAGATCCACTCATTTGCATTACTCTTAGTTAGGATGATTAAACTTTAACTTCCTTAGAACCTTCTCCTTCCCCTTTTTAAATAGGATTGAGTTATTGCCCTTCACCACAGCCTGAGTGCCAGACAGAGGCCCTTGAGGTTCCATCTAACGAACACAACAGTTTTAATCTCACCTGTGGTCTTCCTAGTACTCTTCAGGAATGCCTACAGCGTGACAGATAGTCTGTAAACTAGTCCTGAGCAGCCTGGTTTGTCTGCTGCCATGAAGGCATGCCAGCTTGGGCTTCAAAGCAACTTAACTGTGTTGAAGCCCAGAGGATACTAGATATCAGCAAATATCTGTTTGATTAGATTGAAATCTAAATAAACATCTGATTTATCTGGATGGTATCCGTCTGCTTGTGGTGTGTAGCTGAAAACAAGCACCTGGATTATCTGATGGGCCCAAATGTATGAAATGACATCCCTTATTCAGATTAGGCATCATGAAACGCCTGTTTTCCCTCAAAGCCAAAAATAGACTTGATAACCAAATCTGCTTGCATAGTGAGCATGTTTCATGAATTGAATTATTTGTATAATCTGGTTGTTTTACAAGGAGATTTTTACCTTGGACCTGCTCCATCTCATTTCTTTCTTTCCAATTTTCTATCTCTTTAGATATTTCAAAGCTTTCAGGTTTATTGGAAAGAGAATACCTTTCTGCATTGTAAAGCTGAATTATTGCCACAGTTCATTTTGTAGGGTACTTGGCCTCTAGAACTGCATGCAAAGCTGTTGCAGTAAAAAATTAATTTAGAGGATTTTAGGGCTAAAATAGGCTGTACTTCAGGCTTTA
The DNA here is from genome assembly GCA_035222235.1 of Margarornis squamiger. Lineage (NCBI taxonomy): Eukaryota > Metazoa > Chordata > Aves > Passeriformes > Furnariidae > Margarornis > Margarornis squamiger. The sequence continues at coordinate 52,508,927 of JAWWTY010000156.1, forward strand.
TTGCAAATTTTAGATTCCTTTTTCTTAGGGATATTAGTTAACATTGCTCACAGTTTTTAAAACTTCAGTTTTAATTTTTTAATTAAAATTCCTAATTTCTGTATCCTTTCTTAGTAAAGGACTTATTTTACCTTTTGAAAACCATTAGAGGAGATTGGTATCTTCCTATAAAAGTCACTGAATATCTGATCATACAGTCTCCAGGGCACTGTTTGAGTGGATTCGTCTGTTTGCTCTGGAAGACTGTCACTAGACAGCATTGATGGGACTGACCAGATCTCTGCAACCACTGTTCAGAGACAACTGAGTTTGATAACTAGCTCAAACTGAAAACTCCTTACACACTGCACTCATTTAAATCTAGGTGAGGTGAATCCTGGGGCTTATTTGATACATGTTTTGAGGTATTAGGACTTAGATAAATTACTGCCTTGTTCATAAGGGAAGATGAGTTTTTTGAATGCAATAGAGTGACAATTACTTTGTCGGTTCTGTTTTTATATTTTTAAGACATTTATATGTATGGTGTATGCTTTATATGACTAAAATGGGGCTATTTGTTACAAGCTCAACTAACAGTTTGATGAAATAGGTAGTAAATAGCTTTAAGTTTGGCTTCTCCTTCTTTTCTTTTTTTAGCCTCGCTGTTCATCCTGATAGGATCACTATAGCAACAGGTCAAGTTGCAGGGACATCCAAGGATGGGAAAGTGAGTGACTGCTTTGCTGCTGTATAGTTGCTTCTATTTCATAAGAATATGTTATTAAGAAGGTACATGCTACATTCTTCTCCTGTTTCAGTTAAATTGGACTTACATTTTTGGACTGTATGGAAGTAAAACATAATTTGAGAGTGCCTATTGCACTCTATCAGTCACCCAGTTCCATTATCAAGATTGGTCAGTGGTTTCTGATTCCATGACTTAGACTAAAGGTAAATTTGGAGCTGGTCTCTAAGAGGCATGGAAGGATAAGGCTACAAAGAAGACCTGAGAGGACCAATGGATGTGGAGAAAAGGAGGAGATTAAATTGTACAGAATACAACTTCATTTCTGATCATAGCTGCCAAAACCAAACTGCAAATAAGAATGGCTTTGAGTTGTTTGCTGAATAAAATAAACTCTTACTCTTGCCATCATCTAGGCAAGAACATCTTTCTGTCTATTCTTACCTGTATCATTGTAGCTTAGCTGTAGGCTGGGAATTTGTTTCATCAGAGTATGATCAACATTGCTCCAAAGAGCTGAGGAAGAATGGGAACAGAGGCAGGAAAACCATGAGGAAAAAGTTACTCAGTAGAGTGTGCAGCTGTTGTCACAACCAAACCATTGCAGAATTTTTGGCAGATGCCAGCAATGAATTTTAGAATAAAAACCAGATTATCAATATGCTACTACTTTGAGTATTGTGATTTAACCCTAGCCAGCAATTAAGTACCACACAGCCGCTCACCCAACCCATCCCACACTTCAGTGGGATAGGGAGGAGGATTGGAAAAAGGGTAAATCCTGTGGTTTGAAATAAGAACAGATGATGATGATGATAATGATTATTGCTATATTGTAATAAAATAATAATAAGGACAACAAAAGAAGAGAACACCCAAGAAAGACAAGTGATGCACAGTACAGTTGCTCATCACCTGCTGACCAATGCCCAGCCTGTCCCCTAGCAGCGATTGGCCCCTGCCAGCCAACAGTCCCCCAGTTTATATACTGGTTATGACATTCTGTGGTATGAAATATCCCTCTGGCTAGTCCAGGTCAGCTATTCAGGCCGTGCTCCCTCCCACCTTCTTGTGCAGCTCCTCACTGGCAGAGCATGGGAAACTGAAAGGTAGGCATTGCTCAGCAATAACTAAAACATCTGTGTTATCAACATTATTCTCATACTGAATACAAAACACAGCTATGGACCAGCTACTGGAGAAATCCTAAGTCTATCCCAGTCAAAACTGGGACAATGAGGAAAAAGAAATCCCAGTTATGCAATATAAAGTTTTTGTAAGATAACTTAGCTGAGTAACATCAACTATTTATTGTGTATCAGAGAAGTCTCTGGCATTTATTTTTTAGCTTCATAAATACAATAATGTACCATTGTATTTGTGAAATAAAATCTAAAGGCTTGATGTCTATGCTTGAGAGGAATGTGGTATATAGGTAAACTTATATAAAAGCCTTTTATATAACTGAGGTCGTGTTGTGGCCTTGTTTGTTTTGGGTTTTTTTATATGTATATATATTTATTTTTGTTAAAGGGCAATTTCACTACTTATGAACGAGAAAGACTGATTGCTGTTGCTTTCCCTTCCCCCCACGACGTTGTAATAAAACCTATTCATTTCAGTTGAAAGGGATAGGGAAACAAGGCAAATAAAGCAGGGTCCTTGTTTCCCTGTAGAGGTTGATGGTTCTGCGTTAAACTAAATGTTTCAGATAAACGTCCCTCAGCAAGTGTTTCCCGGGGCCGCCCCCTCGTGGCTGTGGAGGCAGCGCTGCCGGAGCCCGCGTGGGGCTCTCGGAGCCAAAGGCAGAGGGAGGGGGGACCATGGAGCTTTCACAGGGAGTTGTCTTGGGCCAGCATGCGTGCCTGGGATTTTATGTACAAAGGTCAGTCTTTCTCTGATTAGGGTTGTAAAGAAGAGTCTGAAGATACAGTTCTTTTCCCTGGTCATTTTTATGACTTTGAAATTAATTACATTTTAGAAAGTTTTAAGCTTCTTTTTGCACTTGCTGTATGATGTTTACTAGAATTATCTCAGCTGGTACAGTTTAAACTGTGCCTGAACCTGCCATTAAGTCCCATGTCACAAAGTCATTAACAATTTTCACTTAACGAAGAATATCTCAGTGGCCCTCAACTTCAGTGAACAAACTGAGAGCAGTGAGATCCGATGTGCTGTACACTCTGGATAGTCAGTCCCAGATATTGGTCCTAGGCACAGTAATCAGCAAACCATTTGTAGTCTATCTGTGCTTGCATGGGTGACTCTAGAGAAGTTCTGGTAATTTTAATACCTTAAATTTTGATAAAATGTTTTAGTTTTTTTCAGATGCATCCTCATTTTTAAAAATTCTTGTGAGTTTTTGCCATCATTTCAGCTGATTTTTTCTGTATCTTTTATAGCAATTGCCACCACACGTGCGCGTCTGGGATTCTGTAACTCTGAATACACTACATGTCATTGGAATGGGGTTTTTTGACCGAGCTGTCACTTGCATTGCTTTTTCTAAATCTGTAAGTAAAGTAAATGAATAGTCACATTAAGACTGTTTGCTGGAAAGGTCTTTGAAGTCTTTCAAGTTTATCTTCCTTGACCAAAATAAACTTTCAAGGCTGTCTTTTCTCTCAGGTTCCTCTTTAGAGGAGGAAAGTTTGCAATGCAGTTGTTTCCAGTAGCTTAGGTTGCTATTAAAGTTAACAATATCTCAGCAGTTTCACAGATCTACCTTATACTTAAAATAAACTGCAATTAATTCCTTCAGGGACAAACAGATGCAGAAATACTTGTGTACTTGAAATTTCAGTATCCTTAATTCTCTTGAATCATCCTATTCTGTTTCTCCCTACATAAGAAAGTTACTCTCTCTGCATCTTTTTGCTGTGCCTAAAATGATTTATGAAAGACCTTTAAAGAGTGGAAACTCCCATAGGAGAAGCAAAATCTCTAGCTTGAAAACAGCAAAGGCATATGGATGAAGTATTGTAAAGAAGTAAATCCTATTGTTAGCCTCTTGGCACCATCCGTTGAACTCTAATCTGTTGGAGAGATTAAAAATATATATATATATGCTGATACAGTCAGCATTGAAGTCCCATATGAAAACACGAGTCTGTGACCTGAGACATGCAAGTCTCAAAGCCCTCTGTGTACAATAGAATCCATAAGCAGTGTATGTGGCAGTGTCTGGTTGTCTCAAGACCATTTTTAAATAGGAGAGGACTAAAATTTCCCTAGGGAAAATGTATGCCAGTGAAAGTTTCTACAAACACTTGAAATCCATTGATGACAATGTTTTATAGAAAGTAGAAATGAAAGGAGTGAATTGGGAGAACTGGTTAAGAATACAAAGGTGAAAACTAACGCTGTTCAAGATCACCTTTTGAAGGATAAATAAAAAGGAACAGTGAGCAAATGCTCTGTAAATACCTCCCTGGAGGGATAGAAGTGCTTAATAACAGATGATCACTATTGGCATATGCCAAGAGAAAGCAAGTGTTTAATGTGTTTGCTTTATGCTGTGATTTCGCTCACAGCTTGGCTTGTTCTGAGCATCACTTCCCATTCTGTGGCAGTACTGCTTCTCTCATTTTAGACAGCCCTCTCTTCAGGTTTCTCAGTCCTGTCTCTGTCCCACCTCCTGAGTTGCCTAGGCACAGTTATTTTGTAGGTGTGTCTAAGGTGTGTATTGCAGGCCTGATTCATTAGAGGACAACCAAGCAATCTCATATATAAAGAGAAGGAAGCAGAATTTTCTTGGGTTTTCTTTTTCCCTGAAACTGATCTGTTCCCCACATAGGCTCGGTCTATGATAGCCCAAACTTTTGTGGTGGCTCAGCTCAAGCAGCAGCAACAACCAGCTGTGCTATGGGTGGCAGAGGGAGGACTGTTTGTGTCAGCATTGTGTCAAAACAGTTGTTGTGTAATCACAGGCTTGGTCTGTTCCTGCAAGCTCATCTGCAATCAAAGCTAATGTAACTGGTACCAGGAGCAACAGGATACAAAAATCATATTTGAATGGGTTGGAAAGCAATTGGACATTACTTGATGGTTTATTCCACGCTATGCTCAGCTAGGAATGAATACCAAAGAAATTGTGAAAAATGGTCCAAAAAGTTCCTTCCAGATAGATACTGAAAAAAAGTCTGATGATTGTACAGCAGTTCCCATCACTACCGAGACATGTCTGTCAGCCAGGAGGCTGACAGATAGTTCAGGAAGGATCTTGCTTGGAGTTCTTTATCCACCTTCTGGATTCACGCATCAGAAAAAATGGGTACCAACAGACAAAAAGTCTAGGAAATATGCATGAAGAAAGACTGAAGGAATTAGGGTAATTAAGATTAGAAAGAGTGTGATAGAAGACATAAATATAAAAAAAGATGCTTATCAGAAGTAAGGGGTTTTTTTAATTTCTTACTACATTCCCTGATTTTGATCAGTTTTACCAATATGAAGAATAAATTTTTCCCTGTGTCCATACAGATCTGAGAAAAAATAATTGGTTCAAATTGCAAAGAAAGAAACTCTGTATAATTTACAGGAAAAAACTTTCTTAATAAAATGGATAATTGTGTGTAGTTTGCCTTTGGAACTTCCACCACTGGATGTTTGTAAAGAGATACCTACCTCATTCCTGACATTTGTCTGCAGTTTGCAGGAGTTCCTTTTCTAGATTCCTTTTTAGCCCCGATTTTCAATGATTGTATAAATTATTGTATTTTATGGACATCTATGGATAACTAGAAGTATAATAGTTAAAGTGTAAATATGTATAAATATTTCCACTTCCACAGAAGTACTTAATTATTTTGAATGTGTATTTATATGTTCCTTATGTTGGTTGGGTGATGTATTAATACTTTCCATGTTTTGTCTCAGAATGGAGGAAGTAGCCTGTGCTCTGTGGATGACTCAAATGACCATGTGCTTTCTGTGTGGGACTGGCAGAAAGAAGAAAAGCTGGCAGATGTCAAGGTGTTGCAATAAGATATTTTGTACTGCTTGCTTGTATGTAGATCTAGGTTTCTTGTCATGAAATGTTTTTCTATATTTTTCTTGTGCCTTTTTAATGCTTTTGCTTTATAAAGGCAAAGAACATGGAGAAAGAGAATATTTTCTGTCTCTTGAGATTATCCCAATAGTTTGTGGTTTTTTGATTTTGCTATTGTAATTCCAGAATTGATTAGAAAATTCTAGGCAGCAATATTAGAAGCATGTGCAGAAACAAAATGTCTTAAACTAATCTTTTGTGTAGAACTTCTCATTTTCTGACACGGTTTTGAAGAATAAATTTGAATACTAACTTGTAAAGACACAAAATCCTTTGACTTCAAAGTATTCTGCCAAAGTATTCCAGACTATATCAGTAAATTAATAGCTCAGAATGTTTCTTATATCAGAAGTATCAGTTTATCTAATTAGAGAACTATGTAATATTGTTTTGTTTTCTTTGAATTTTAGATTTTGATACAATGTTTTTCTTTTTCCTTCCAAGTGCTCTAATGAGGCTGTATTTGCTGCAGATTTTCACCCTACTGATACAAATATAATAGTTACTTGTGGAAAATCACACCTTTATTTTTGGACGCTAGAAGGGAATTCCCTTATTAAAAAGCAAGGATTATTTGAGGTAAAATAAAATATTTCCCTAATTTTATGTTTATAGTAATAGTACAGTCATACAGAAGTAAGGGTTAATAAGGTTTGAGTAAATCAAAACAACTGATCATTATTAAACTTGAAACTTTGCAGAAGCTCAAGTATCATTTGTGTTATGGTAAAACTTCCAGATTCGAATTTTCAAATTAAATTACCATACTGTTATTCTTTTTCCTGTATTCTTTATGCTACACACCTCCACCCTCCCACCACACCCCCTCTTCCCACAAAATAAAATTTTGCTGAATTCTCTATGATTACTGCAGGTTATAAAAAACCCCAAACCAACAAAACAAAAAATCCTAACAAAAACAAACAAACAACCCCAGAGAGAGTTATATATGCTGGAGGCTGAGTTGTTTTTTTTTTTTTGTGTATGTTTTGTTTTGTCAGAGGAAAAACTTGCAAACCCCCATAAAATATGTGTATATTAGTCTTCTTCCCTTTTCCTCTGTTCTGCTCAGATACATACACATATATAATTCAGATACAGGTTGAGTTGGTCACTATTTGGTAAATATAATTTTCATTTCAATGTTTGATATTAAATACAGACTAAGCTCTACAGCAGTTGCATGCACAGCTGAGGGGTGTTTGTGTTGACTGCAGATAACTCTAGCAGGACCCAGTTAACTGCTTGTGGAGTCGTGGCAAAGCAAGTATAGTCAAAACAACTATTTTGCAATCTCTGTTACTATACTTTGTGTGAAATCAGAAGGAGGTACTGCAATAATGCATTTAAATTTTGTTGCATTTTATTTTTCCATGCATTTTTAACTCCTAAGCTGCTTGGGCAGATTTACCTCCCTCTGTTCTGCCTCTGTTACTCTTGATGGTTGTTGCAGGTGGAAAAGTGTGATAGCCCTTGTTGAGAATAGTTCTTAGTTTGAGGAAGAAAGAGGTCATACACACAGGTTGTCAAGAAGGAATGTAAATAATGTCCTTAGAAGCTATGACTGAATTTTTTGTTCCCTTATGCATTTCATTGTTTTGTTGCTGTCAGTATTTTAAATGAAGGGTGTCAAAGCAGCATTTCCATTATTGAACCTTGGGATTCTTTCAGGAGATGATTCCATAATTTTAATGCTACAGCCAAACTCTCTAGTAATATTTTTTTTTCACCTAGAAACTTTGGAGTTAAAAATTATAATAATAAACCTTGTTTGCATTTTTGTCCATTTGTAAATACTCAAAGCATTTGGGATTATGCATTAGCTGGGAGATTTTGGGTTATCTCACAGCATTCCTGACATATGTTAAATGTTGACAGGCCTTCTCACTCTGTCCTCAGCTTGCAATTAAAGGGTGCAGGAGTGGGCCACAAACCTCCGCTGATGCATTTTTTGCCCTTGCTAAGGTTAACTGTTTAGACCATAAGAAGGTGTTTAACTCCTGTGTAGATATTTAGGTAATAGAACTGTGTAAGACTAAACTAAATTACTCAAATGCATACAGTTAAAATGAGTGGGTTGTGTGTTGCTGTGAGTGTATATTTTTCATAACCATGCAGAAACAAGAGAAGCCAAAGTTTGTCCTGTGTGTGACCTTTTCTGAAAATGGTGATACTATTACAGGAGACTCAAGTGGAAACATTTTGGTTTGGGGGAAAGGTAAGATAAATCTTCACTATTAACTTCAATCTTAATATTAAACACTGTGATATTTTGTGTGAGTGTAGAGTTGCATTTTAAGAAGAATAAATTTTGTTTTATCTTGAGTTCTTTTCCAAGACCAATCCAGCAGATTGTGTCTGGATTCTTTTCTACAAGAACCTAAAGACCATTTATACCTAACTGCTGGAGCACAAAACTCTATAGAATGTGTTCCCTATGGTCAAATACTGAATCACAGAACTATGCCAGCATTTTACTGATGTAAGAAATGGCTGAAGTTCTTTTCCTTAATCAGTGTGATAGAAAGAAACCCTATTAATGTAACTAATGATCTTCAGCCTGTCACTCTCTACTGTTTGCAGAAATTATGCCTATTGACATACACTTTTAAAAAGACAACAAGTAGCTTTATTTGTTTTCCCAGGAAGTCAAGCTAAAATGTATTCAGATCTACTTGAATTCCTCAGCTTTATTTCAAAAGAACAGATGGATAGGAAGAACTTTTTAAAAAAGCACTTTCTAGTAAGAAGAGATAGCAGAAGGCAATGCCTGCTGGAGGGCAAACAGCAGCAACATTCTAAACGTTTACTTAGTGCATGATATGCCATGCATAGGAATAAGGAGAATCCCTTGAAGGAGGCTTTATTAGTAAAGGAAGAAGGGATATGGATGACAGGTGATTGTTATTTACTCAGTGCTTTCTCCCAAGATACTTGCAGGACATAAGACCCATAAAACAACACAGTGAACCAGTTACACAGTTGAGCCTTACTGAGCTGTTTTTGTAGACTTTTTTTTCATCCCAGGACTGTCAGCCCATTATCTCCTTGTACTTCTGACCACTGCACTGCTGTTGAGTAAAGGGGTGGATATGATGTTTGTAAGTTGGATAACAAGTGACTGGGTTATGATTCCTTTATTGATAAGGTGTGTAATACTACCGCAGGTCAAAGGTAATGTCAAATGGTTTAAGTTAGACCCCCATGAAAGGTTTAATTGAACCTATTTTACTTTGTCTTTGAGCTAGACTGAGTGTATTCTTTTCATTTTTGAAAATATATCATAAGATGTACTAATTCAGCCTCTTCTATGGGTCTGTGTGTTTTCGTCCAACACTTTTACTAATTCTGGAAAGACAGTAGAGAAATAGAGCAAAAAACCTGGAGGAAAGGAGATATTAAGTCAAATATTTCGTTAGTAATGTCTTTTCTCCTCTTACCCAGGTACCAACAGAATAAGCCATGCAGTTCAAGGGGCACATGAGGGTGGAATATTTGCACTGTGTATGCTGCGAGATGGCACGTTGGTATCAGGAGGGGGAAAAGACCGAAAGCTGATATCTTGGAATGGAAATTACCAAAAGATTCACAAAACTGAGGTGATGTCACCTGTCTTGAAATTACAATGCAACTCAAAATGAAATTCTAGCTGTCTTCTAAACACAGCTTTTTTTAATAATTTTATTTTCTTATCAATATGTGTTCTGTGGGAATGCAAATGAGTGGTAAGATGAAATATCATTTGAGCCATCGGGTCATTCCTGTGATTGCCTATTTATTAACATAATATTTCCTTTTTAAGTTCTATGGTAACTGGAAAACAAATTTGTATTCATATCTTTCCATATTATTTTTTCCTTTCTTTGGAATTAATAATGTGAAGTAATTTTTAACTTCAGATTATTACGGTATTAAACTGTTTTTATATTTTCCTCAAAATTATGTGAGGATTTTTGGGGGGGTTTTAGTATTCAAAGTTTTTCATTAAGTTCTTTATTGATGTTGGTTTTTTATATATAATTTAAAAAAATGCTGAAAATTAATCCAGTTGCTTTGTAGGAACTTAAAAGCAGAATTTGTTTGGACTGAACTACATGGCTGTTTCCATACTGAGTGTAAGGGAGTGCTCAGGATAAAACTGAGGAAAGGTTTTAACTCTACTGTATAATACTAAATGTTGCAAATATATATGCAACTGGAATGGTATGTGAGTTTTTGTAATTAATTTTTTAGCACAGCACAAGGTGTGGTTGTTGTGCTGTTTCTAACTGTGGTATCCTTTTTCTCTTATTTGTTCATACTCTAGTATTCCTTGTTATTTTACACCTTCCCTTGAACTGTATATTGAAGATTTGCACTGACTCTTTCAGAACCCAGGCTGCAATTAAAGAGACATTCATTGCAAGAAAGTGTTCTGAGTAGAAATGCTTAGTCTGATATCACAGGTGCAATTAAATGCAATTGACTTAGCACAGCATGAAGGATACTTTTCTGTTTGTTGAAATACTTGGTTTATCTGTGCAAATGGAGTGTTCTGTAGATACGGATGTCTTGTAGTGTTATGAAAACAATTAATGAGCTGTTGCAAGTTGTTTTAAAGTTTTGCAAGTCAGGCACGCATATTAATCTATTTAATTTCTTCTCTGTGCAACATTTATTAAAACCCATTTGCTAGGCCATGTCTCTTTTAAAATAGCAATGCTTGACAAATGGTCTGACTTACCTATCCTTTTTCTGTTATGACCACAGATTCCAGAGCAGTTTGGTCCAATAAGAACAGTAGCAGAGGGAAAAGGGGATGTTGTATTAATAGGAACCACTAGAAACTTTGTCCTACAGGGCACATTATCAGGAGACTTTTTCCCAATTACCCAGGTAAGCTGGGTTGCCTTACAAGAACATTTCTAAGTGTGTAATAGCAGTAAAGATATTGCTTTAAGTTTCATAAATATGCATCTATTTGATTTATTATTACAATGCTTTTGGCAATAAAAAACATTATAAATATGTATCTATCTAGAACTAACATATTTTTGAATGCTTTAATATATAGTTTGGTCATTTTGATACTGTTTAAACATGTTTAGTTTTGGTCGTCTGTCCTTCTTGTCAAGAAACATTTCTCCTTGTGTAGGGTCACACTGATGAGCTTTGGGGACTTGCAGTCCATTCCTCCAAACCTCAGTTCTTCACATGTGGACATGACAAACACATTACTCTGTGGGATGCTACTACTCATCATCCCATCTGGAACAAGATTATAGAGGTATACATTTATTAAACACAGCTCTACTGTTATACAAAATCTGTGATTTATATATATATGAATATATTAATTTTGGGTTTTTTCTGAAGATTATTGATTAAAAATATCTTAAGTATTAAATTGTGGAAAAAAATAAGTCATAGTTGTTCTCTTTTGAAAAGTGGGCGTAAAGCTCTTGAAAACAAGAATTTAAAACCCTAGGCTATATGAATCTATATGCTGCATCATATAGAAGTGTACAGTGCTGTTGACATTTGTTTTGTTTTCTTTTTTTTTTTTTTACTAGAAAGAGAGCCACAAATATAAAGTGAAGAAATATTTAAAAGTAATTAAGATCAGGATTAGTACTACTACCCTATCCTGAGCATGATAGTCAGAATAAAGAAGGAAAAGAATGTTTTCGGGATATAATTTTCTATAATTTATTAGTATTTTTGTGCATCATGTTCACAAATAAACAAATGTCTAGAATTTCCCTTTCTATTTCTGGTGTGAAACTTGGCATTTAGGTACTGCAGGAATATTGAGTGGAGGCTGTTTTGAACTGTACTTAGGTAATCTGTGCATCTGCAAACTCCTAATGACTATGTGGTGACAAGTGATCTTGCTTACTATATACATCACCAGAATCTGATGTTTAGAGTATGTTTTTTGGACACCTGATCAGTCTTCTAATTGCTTATCCAGAAGAAGGCATTGGCTTGTCTTCTAGAGACAGTAATTTAATCTCTCTGAGATGTCATGATCATCTTTTTTTCAAACATTCTTCTCTTTGCATTTTCTTAAGAGATGTGCGAGTATGTTTTTTTGGAGGTACATGCAATGATCATAATAGCCAAGTTATTTGTCAATCATTTTATCTACCCTCTGTACAGTGGGAAATTTCAAAAGTTGCTACAAGTAAAAGAAAACAGCACCTGATACAGATATGTACTGAATACCCAGGTTTGCACTTCAAATTGTAGCCAGTAACTTAAAGACAACCCTCATGTTGCTGACCAAAGTCTTCTCTGTGTCAGATTGTAAATGATCAATAATGCTAAATATTTGGTCTGAGAAGCAGGCAGATAATTGAATTTTCCCACCTCCTAATAATTTTAGGGTTTAAGATATGTTAATATGATTTGGGTTTAAAAAATAAGCTCTCTCCCCTTCAGTCTTTCAAGATACTGCAGATAGGTGGGCCTCAGGGGAATGATCAAAGCTTGAGATGTATCAAAATCTCAATGTGCTTGCAAATCCCTTGAACTGCCACAAAGATGACAAATCAAATAAATAGCAGCACACTTAAGCTACAAACTTCAATAATAATTACAAAAATCCTTCACATGCAATTCAGAGTGACTAACAATGACGCAACTAATAACTTTTATATAGACCTTTCTGGTCTTCAGGATAGTTGTTTGGGATTTTTATATTAATTTGATTATTTAGAAATGGTGCACAACTGGTAAAGCAAGTCTGATTTATAAATAACCTGAAATAGAGGGTAAAATTCTAGGTACTGTTTCTTATGCTTTCCTGATACATTTCTTTTTTGTTGGAAAAAAATCATCACATAATTCAATTGCAGGTACTAATGTGATCCTGTGCTCAGTGTAAGGGTGTGTGTTTTTGTATATTTGCATACATTTTCAAAAAAACTGAGAGAATAAGAAGTTAGTACTTCTGATACATTTCTCATTACAGGAAGTATATACTGAGGAGGGCCTATAGTCATGAAGAAAAGTGCAAAATTTGGCACTTCGCTCTCTTGGAGTGTAAAGACAAGCATTTAGAAGTGTGGGGTGATGGTGAAACATCATTAGTGGAGATAAGTACAATATGGGGATCAGGAACAAATCTATTAATCTGGTGAGCTGCTACCTCTGAAATAAAGTTAGTTAAGCAATCATCAACTCAAAAAAGGGCATAATTTTCCTCTGAAAAATTAAACAGGCGTAGCTGATTATGACTTACAGTGAGCTTAAATTAATATATAGCTGTGGTTTTGCAAGAAACTGTTGTTATTGAAACATTTAAGAAATGTCTTTGTTTACCTTGATTATTTTGAAAAGGTTGATGGAAACAGCAGTGGGAGTATTAAACAAGACATAGGTTTATTTCTTTTCCCTTCCAAGTATATACTACTTCATTAAGACAAGATTTTTATTGCCAGTCTTTACAGTAATCTCCTTATTTGCTCCTGAAATGTCTGAGACTTTCATAGATCAGTGATCTAGATTGTCTGGAGAAAATAAATTGTTTCATGTTAACCTATTTTTGTCAACAGATCCATGATTTTAAAATACAGAAAGCAAGGCCATAGGTATTTCTGTGAGATATGTCATTGAATTGGGGTTTTTGCTTTTTAATGGTATCGGAAAAAAACAAACTATTTATTTTGGTATTTTCTGCTCGAATCAGTTCTGGAGTTCATTCTTTGTAACTGAAGATGTTAGAAAATGAAAGAAAATGCTTACCTTGGGTTTTAGGTGTATGTTTAAATTGCAAGAACAGTGGGATTTTACCTATGTCCACAAAAGTAAAATGTTTTGAAATCGCATATCAAAATAAGAAACCCAGTTTATGCCCTTAGTCTCCCACTAAGCTTCAGCTTGGCAGGTGCTGGAAAAAGGTGCTGATGTGCATAGAAGTTAGGCTTTACCCCTCCATGCAAAGTGCCATGTAGCTTTGTCGAATAAGGTGCTTGCTTGTCCTTTAGACTGTAGGTAAACTGCAGCTTTGATACTTAATTCTTAGGTCAGCTTTAGTTTAAGAAGTTATTTTTATCTTACTTCTTTGTGATTTGTTGGGAAGCTGCTGCTGCCAATGTTATTGTTATGAAATCATTTCCCAAGTTATTTTTAGACAGTAAAGAAAGGAAAATAGTGCCCTCCTATAGAGGGAAAAAGGTTTATTTGATAATATTTCAATCAGTTAAAAATGCCTTTTTTCCCCCTCAAGCTTATATCAAAAAAAAAAAAAAAAAAAAAAAAAAAGAAAACCCAACCCCAAAAAAAAAACAAGAGATTGTTCCTGAGGCAGATTATTGAATTGCATTTTTGTTTTTGTTATAACTTGATAACTTGGACTAGTAAAAAGGTATGCTTCTTTCTGAAATGTTTCAGGATCCAGCACAGTCTTCAGGTTTCCACCCTTCAGCATCTGTTGTTGCAGTAGGGACGCTGACTGGAAGGTAAGATGTGCAGAGCTACATCTTGGTCACCAACAAACAGTGATTTTTCCAGCTCACATCCAAGTTCATGTTCTTGTTTTGCAGATGTATGCATGACATATCTTCATTCTCTGTTGATTTCTATTGAATTTCAGAGTGAAATTTATTTGTATTGCCTTCGTGCCCAGAAACCCTAGCCTTGGGTCAGCACCCTGTGTTTGCTGAGTGTTGCATGAACAAAGAGATGGTTTCTGCCCTGGGAGGGTGACAATCTAAGATCAGTGGGAGGAGGTAGATTTGGAGAGGGCAAGAAGTCTAGGTTAGCAGAGAGACCATGTGTGGATGGTACTGTCACTATACCAGTGACCTAAAAGTTAAATCTTTGTGTCCACCAGGGCAAAGGAGAGGCTGAAGGAGGAGCCTGAGATAGTGAGTTAACTTTGCAGATGGGAACAGGGATTTTCTCTGAGGCCTGTAGGGTAGTGTGGAGCAAATCACACTGAAAAATTTTGTGTGATGGAAAATGTAGCAAATGGTTCATGATCCTTAATGCAATGGCAACCAGAGGCTTTAACAAAAATCTTATGAATGTTTCACTGTGCTAAACATAGGGTAGAAATGCACATTAAGAGACTTGTTCGCATGAAGAGTGTAAAGTGTCAATAAGACAAAGAAAACTAGGACAAAATTTATTATGTCCGTTGTACGTGGCAGGTTGAGCCCTTGGCCATGCAGTGGGTCAGTGGCAGATGTTGGGTTTGTCCATGGTTGTCTGTCACAGGAGGGAGTAACTTTGCCTTACTTCATCCTCTCCTTTAGTGTCACTTGGGGGCAGACTTGGCTGTTAGTACTGAAAGCAGTTCCACTTAACTGAGAACATATAGGAAGCTTGTAGGTTATAAGCCAAGATTACTTCAGACTGTGTATCAATCCTAAATAAAAGATTTACATTTGTTACTGAATTTGCTTTATTCACTAAATAAATCAAAAGGAGTAGCTCTGAGAGGAGTATTTTCTTTGTATTTAGTAATCTGATGCAATTGAAATGCAAATTTTATCTTTGTCCTTTCTACACATTTCCACAAATTATTTTTTGGTAATTAAAAATTAATTAAAGAAAAAGAATGAAAATTTCACTTTAAAATAAATTAATAAATTAATTTAATTTGGCTGTCAAAAGAGAATCGTCCTGATTCTTACTTGTGTTTTGTTTTGCTCTAGGATTTCGTATCGGCATCAATTTAAACATCAGCATATCATAGAAGGGGGTCATTAAAGGAGAAGGGTCATTATAAGCAATGTTTACTTTAATACACTAGTAAAACACTAAAATCTGAAGACTGATATCAGGTCAATGCCTGATCATTTTCTTTTTTCGGTTAAAAAAGGTGGGAAAGAAACTATCCTTGTGTTAAAGTAAAAATAGACCAAACTGAGTAGCAGTTGCTGTTTTTCTTTTCTTGGTGTAAAACTTATGCTATTTTGACAGAAGAAAAGTTGGTCAAGATTGCAGTGGATTTAAATTCCTTATGAAATGATTAATTGGCCTCTTTCTGTATTTACAACAGGTGGTTTGTGTTTGACACAGAAACAAAAGACTTGGTCACTGTACACACAGATGGAAATGAACAGCTGTCTGTAATGCGTTACTCACCAGGTTTGACAGCATTTATTTTCTGGGTTAAAAAAAGGCATTGAATTTCTTTATTAAATTAGGGGCTGGTTTGTTTTAAAACGATTCCCCGCTTGCCATACTGAAGTTGAAAATAAATATGCCATGAAACATTGGCAACACTGGATAGGTGGTGTTGTAAGCTTCAGTTTTCTTTTCCCTCACTCCCTGCCCAACATGTTCAATATAGTTTGTCTGTGGGGGGGGAAAAAAGAAAAAAAAAAAAAAAAAAAAGAATAAAAAAGGTAGGAAAACACATTGCAAAAGCTTAAAAATTTACAGTATTGCACTGCTAGTTAGAAGACTTCTCAAAAAGATCTCAGAGAAATGTAACTCTCAAAACTTGGCCCAAACCCTATTTCTTGTAATGCATGTTTTCCAGTTGCAGATGTCCAGCTCATTCTGTTTCTCATCTTGACCCACTGAAGATTAATCGCTTTTGTGTAGTGTGACACAAGTCTTGGGATGAAGCTGTGTAGGATTTACCAGGCTTGTGCCTTAACACTGGCACAGTGCTTTGTAGCTGAGTCATGACGTAGAATGGTAAAATTAGATGAGCACTGCTGAGGAAAAGCATTTCTGAGATCAAGAAAAACCCCCAGGAGATGAGTGTTGACAACAGAAATACTAAACAGAACAGCTTGTTTTTCACATTTTCTATTGCTTTCTAGTATTTCATGTTGCCCAGAAGAAGCTAGAGTTAAGATGAATGAAAAATATAAATAATGACTTCACAAAACTGCTTGTATATAAATGGAAGAGAACTGATAAATGTTGGGATTTTTCCAATGTGTCAGCAACATATGTACTCCAAAATAAACCAACATTTGTATAATCTCATCTGTTACCTCAGCAAGAGAGATTACATGTTGGGTACAGCTTCTGGTCTCAGCTACATAAAAAAAAGTCCATCTTCACAAATAGTAGATTTTTAGGCCAGAAATGAGAAAGGTAATATTTATACTGGCCTCTGCTAACTCAGACCATGCATTTTACGGATCCTACTAAGAGAAAGGGTTGCATCAAGCATATATGTTCTGTTTGAAACAGCACTGCACAACTCTCAACAGAAAAACACCTAGTCCTATTGTATAGATGGACCAGCAAAGGCTTCATTACCTTTTCAGCTTCTTTCTAACTTTTGGCTACATTGTTCCAGAGGTTAACAAGACCCCACTCATAAAAACATGTCTCTTATTTCTGGATTTAAACTTGTTTTCAGCTTCCAGCCATTGTTTCTCATCATGTCTTTTTCTGCATAATTCCAGTGCCATGTGTTCAAAAAAATCTCATCCTCATGTGGGAACTAGCAAACCACAATAAAGCCACTTCTCAACCTGACCTGAGTAAATTAAATTGATTGTGACAGTAGGTCTTTCTATACACAGCATATTTTCCAGTATTTGGTGATGTTTGTAGCTCCATTTCTATAGAGTGCTCCAAAATACTGCTATGTGTAAACACAACATGAAACTAAATGCCCCAGTGCCCAAAAGGCAGGCAATAATCTTCCTTGACATCCCATTCAGGACTCTGAGAATACAAATCCAAGCCTGACAGAGTTCAAGAAGCATTTGGATGACACTTTCAGGCACATGATGTGACTCTTGGGGATGGCCTGTGCAGGACTAAGAGTTGGACTCGATGATCCTTGTGGGCCCCTTCACTCAGCATATTCTGTGATTCTGTGAAATGCACCTTACTGAGTACATCACAGAAATAAGGGTTCACATTCAGCATTTCCCAGTCCTTATCAGTGCCTTTACTCTAGGGTCAACCTCTCACCTTTTAAGTGTGACCTGTATTACTTGCTCCTAGGGTCCCTATATTGCACTCCAAAATGCACTGTATTTAGTCAAGTCTATGTTTCCATCGATTTTTGTGTGACTAACCCATTTCCACCACTATTACACATTCCCCCAGTTTTCCTGAACTTCATGTTTTCTGCTAGGCAGCTGACAAAGACAGTGAAAAATGTGAGACCAAGGGATAACACAATTTTCACTGAACTGCACTTACTTTTCTGTCCTTGAACAATTGTTAACATGATGCACTACAGAGGTTTTTGTTTTTTTTTTTTTTAATTAAAAACTATTACTAAAAATTTAATTTTATGTGTTATTTGTTTAAATTAATCTGATGCAAGAATCATTCCTTTAAATGAGGATTCAGGGCCAACCTTCCAACTTTATCCAAATTATTTTAAGTATGCTTAGGAAGAAAATATTAGTTCAGTTTGAACTTTTTTTTGATTATTTACTAGGACTGATTATGAATTTACATTTTCTAGAAAAGAACTGCTCCATGCATATCTGACCCCATGGGAACATTGCCCCAAATTCTTGCCAACAAAGGAAAAGATCCCTTCCATTCAGGGACCCCATATGAAACTGTAAGATGGGAAGGCAGTGAGGTGTGAATCTGCAGTGTGGTATAAGATGCGTGAGGTGGACTGGAATCCATTTTAATTTCTGAACCCCATAAAGCACAAGAAGGTCAAGGGCAAGGTCCTGCAATTGGACAACCACTAGCACAACTAAATGCTGGTAGTAAGAGCAGCCTTGTGGAAAAGGCTTGGAGGTGCTGGTGGATGAAAAGCTGGACACAAGCTGCCAACGTGCAGTTAGAGCCCAGAAAGCCAAACATGTCCTGGGCTGCACCCAGAGCAGCACGGCCAGCAGGTTGAGGAAGGTGATTCTGCCCCTCTGCTCTGCTCTGGACCCCACCTGGAGCTCTGCATCCAGCTCTTTTGTTGGGTCCAAGAAAATAAGGACATGGACATGATGAGGGGAGTCCAGAGAAGGCTACAAA
>JAWWTY010000156.1:52527709-52555341 GCA_035222235.1 Margarornis squamiger
AAACTGTCAAAATTTACAGAACAAAAAGAGTCAGATGTAAAACTGGTAATAACTCACAAATATCCCCATTAAAACTGTATAATACAGACATTAAGCCACAGGTCACTTTTCTATTTTTAGGAAAGTGTGCAAAGAGCTAATTGTATAGTACACATAAATGTTAAAAGTGATGCCATGAAAGCAGGTCTGCTGCTGCTATAAAAAATAGACAAGTATAAAATTACTTCTACAAAATTGGTTCATTGTTTTTGTTGCTTGTAATAAAAAAGTAGATGTGTAAGAATTCTCCTTCTCAACAAACAACAATATTTTGAAACCAGTCATTTTAGCTGTTATCCTGTTACACAGGATGAAACATAATTTAGCTAAATCAGAGAGTGGGAAGATCTGCTTGTTCCAGGACCTACATGTGATTGCTGAAATACACTGCCTGATGGTGCATTTGCTGAACAGCACAGCCGCCGTACCACTGCAGGGTGGGATGGTTGCAGGTGCTTTCTCTGATACTACAAAAGATAACCTAAGGACCACAACACAGTCATTGAGCTACTCAAAACATCACACTGCCATTTGCACTGATGCACAACCTTTAGCGTTCACTAAACACTTAAAGGGTAGAGGGCATGGTTCATACACAAAAAATACTTGGTTTCATTTGGTCAGGAAAGGAGAGGAAAGAAGAAGGAATGAGATGGAAAATGTTCTCTTTTTGTTGGGTTTCCCTTTGGCTTTGTCACCTTCCCAGATGGTGAATGTGGTCCGGCTGTAGAGGACCGTGTCAGCCAGCTCACACTCAGCCACACACACAAGCACACGACAGGTCCTCAGCACCGGGATTCCTCTCTTGTCACTTGGTCCCACATGTGTTGATGTTCTTCCCATTGGCGGCATCTTCCACGAGTGAGATGTGGTAATCAGTCGACAGCGTGAGGTGGGAGATGCAGCCCACCAGCCCCCGCATGTACTGCCGGTTCGTGTGCAGAGCAATTTCCTTCATGCCACCTGGGGGAAAGGCAGCTGTGAGAGACTCTTCACCAGCACGGATGTCTGCTTCTGCTTGGCATGCTGCATGCCCAGCAACACCGTTAGCTTTCCTAGAGCACCTCAGGAGGGGATTTTAATTTACAGGTTCCTCTGTGTTGTTTTAAATACAGATTTTAAGCATTTGAAAATACAGAGGGAAAAAATAGGAGGTCATGAACTAGGATGCTAATTATTTATTGCAGAAATTGTAGCATAAATAAGAACTGAGTAAGCTTGTGCCTAGATTCCTACTGAAGTGTGGGGTTTGCAGCTGCCACTCACTGCTTCTCTATGTACCTGGCAGGGTACAGTGCACCCCATGGTGCTGGTCATAGTAGTTCCCCCCATCCCACTCAGGCTTCCTCACAAAAACTAGGCTGTGGAGGACTAGACGCTGCCATGTTACGTCTGCACCTTGGGCTGGACAGAGCTGGGACACCCTGGCTTGCAGCCAACCTTGCAAACATTAAAATGCATCTGAGTCCTGAATGTGAATGGTGAGCACTCACCCACATAGAGATCTCCATTGATATTTAACTGCCTCATCTTCCCAGGGGATTTACCGGTCCTGGCACCATAATCATCCACGGTTACTTTGCCAGACTGTCCATCCCTGAAATAAAAAGTGCAACACTCTCATGTGTCCAGCCTACAACCAGGCAGGAGGAAGAGCAGCATCTTCCACTTGCCAGGAGACCAAGGGAACTCAATGCTCAGCAGGATTCATGGAGAGCACTTGGGAGAAATGTGGGAAGCCCCACAGACACAGTGTGCTGTGGCAATCCAGACTCTTCAGGGTGGTTTTTCAACTAAGGACTAAGATATCAAAGACCTGCAGAGGGTGTGGGACACATTTGCAGAGAAGAAAGAACTGGGAAAGAAGTAAATTGCCCAGCTGGGGAGAGAGCAGGATAGACACACTGACCCATTATTAAAAATCAAATGTAATGTTAAAAGTAAACAGCAGAAGCTTCAACAGATGGGAAAAAACAGGCAAGCTAAGGTAAAACACGCTTATAGGCAGTTTTGTTTCCGACTAGCACCTTTAGGCCACTTCCATTTTACATATGGTCAACAAGAGTATTGACAGAAAAGCCCCTTGACAGGTTGCTATTCTTACTGAATTTGGTAACAAGTTGTGCTAATGTTAGATTACAATTTCCAGGGAATCAACATCTCATGAAGAGAGGGATGTGTGCTTTTCTTGCTGGGCACAGTTACCTCCCATGAGGTAATGAGTTATAAATACAAGTTATATATACACTGCAAGATGTCTACACCTCCTCCAAATAGACTTACACTGTCCGTGCTCCAGTGCTTGTGCCAGCCCACAAAATGCTCACTAGGGAATTTCAAAATGCAGACATTAAAGAAAAATACTCTTAACCCAAATGGTATGGGTTTAAGAGAATGTCTGTCACAGCCCCAGAATAGCTCTGCATGACTCTGGCAGCCTGCCTTGAGCTGTGCCGAGTTGGCACTGTCACCTCCAATATAATAATCTTTGTGTACATCGTACTGAAACAGCCAAGTTGCTAACAGTTCCAGTTCTAAGCAAAGTGTGAGTGTGGAGTCATAGTGATTCACACCCAGCCAGCAACCAGACACACCAGCCAGCATCTTTAATGGCAGGGTGGCTCCAAAACACCTTCCAGATGAAGCATGTCCGCTTACCGAACAGCCTTGACTCTGTGCCACCGCCCGTCACTGAAAGAGCCGTTCACCATGATGGAAGCAATGCCACTGCCCAAATTGTAGCTACAATTAAAAAAAAAAAAAAAAAAAAAAGGAATTAAAATGTTGCTGCCTCCCTTGCAAGGACCAGTTGCCTGCCAAGTTGTTCACGCATTCTTACTCCCTTACGGCTCAGATTCTGCGGCAACCAGTGGAGTCCTTTGGAACAGTCCCAGCAGCCGTGCTCTTATTTTGCAAAGTCAGGCTCATGTAGGAGCAGGCAAAATTCCCTCCTGCCCAAGTCAGAGTGGGTGACATCACCACCATCCCATGGGAGCAAGAAGGGGGGTCTCTGCATGACCACTCCTCCCCAAAATAGGGGATTATGAAGGTCAGTGACTTATAGAACTTTAGCCTGAGGGGATACAGCAGTGGGAAGTTGCAAACATAGTTAATAAGCAAATAGTTACAAAAGCAAACAGGCACATAACCTCTAACAGATCTACAGATCATTTGAGTCATAGAGAAGGTTGATACCTGTGATGTTAGAATGGATAAAGCCTAATAAATAAACATAGAGATAATAATAAAGTTCATTGTTTTGGCTGCCACTCTAATATGTTGTGTCTGACTATATTAAAATTACCAAGCACACATAATGTCCTCATCATATTTACACTTCAGGCATCTCAATTTCTGGGTACCAGAAGACTGGGCCACCCTTAACAAAGGGAAAGTAGATGAAAAAACACAGTGAGCTATTGGTAGCTCAGCTGCCTAATTAAGCATGAGGAACTAACCAGAGTGAGCTTCTGCTCTGCCTGTACCAAACAGGGGAGATTAAAGCCAAAATCACCATGTCTTCAAAAAGGCTGAACATGGAGTTAATTCATGGCCAGGGTAAGGTAGCTGAGAACAGTACATGAAGTCATGAGCTACCGAGAGTAAAATGATTGCCTTACATTTGTTTCTTCCCCAGGGTTTAAGTGAGCCTCAAGCAAGCATCTCCTTTTACCCAGGATGCAGACACCAGTCTAGGTCAAAAGCTACAGAAGGATTAGGGTGTTTAGGATTGTATCAAAGTGTTTACAAAAATGAGATTCATATCCCTAATGAAAGGGGACCCCCTAGAACAGTGATACAAGCTTCTACAGAAGCCGGGAGCAACAGAAACAATTTACAGCATCAGGTATGTTGTACAGGGAATAAAGCCATAGAAAATGGGAAAGAAAAGATGTTTTGGACTTCAAAATGGACGAGAACACAGACATCTAAATTTGGTCTGCAGAAAAATGCTTCTGACCAACTCACTGCCCTGGTATTCTACTCATCTCACCCCTCAAAAGGCCAAAAACTATCATAATCTTTTGGAAAGACCTTTTTTTTCTGTATTTGTCCTTTCACCATCTTCTTTGTCGCTCCCCTTCAGTATGCAGTGATTGCTTACGAGAGTTTTATTTTTGGAAATTAATTTTTCATATTTCTAAATGCATGTGGAAGGTACAGATATTTCAGTAAAGTTCAGCTGTTTTTTTCTAAGACTTTAGTGTATCTTCACCTCTGGGGAAGAGCAACAACCCTAACAGAAAATGCCGTGTCTGGAAAACAGACAGAATAGAGTTGCCACTCACTAACATGCATCTTGGAAAGACAGGGTCTCCCAAAGACATTTAAACAGTGCACACTTTCTGCAGTCATTTCCTTGTTTATCCAACAGCGAGGAAACTCAGTTTTTGCAAAGTTAACCACTGAAAATCCCATTAATAAAAAAGCATAAAAGAAATTACTTTAAATAGAAATGTAGCAAATAACAGCCAGGTAAGTAAAGTAAATGATGGCTTCAAATTAGATAAAGTAACAAAATCTTTGCCACTTAAGCAACAGTATCTTACAGCAACGCCAAATAGTGATGACATTTGTAGTTTGCTGTTTCAGTATTTGTCTTACACAACCTAAAAGTGGACATGAGGAAGGACAAGGCTTTCAAAAGACAGGAGGCCCAAAAAAGCACCATGCAAAAAGTTGCACTAAGTCTGCCTGACTGCCTGCAAGGGAGAAAGAGATTCTGGAGCAAGAACCCAACATTTCCCAATACTCCCCAACTTCAGCATTTTGACTTCACTATTATATCTTAAAGAACCAGTTTTCTGGATGGTGGCAGTAACAAGGCCTGGTGACAGCTCCGTGTGTGCCACAAGGTTGAATATGGGCGTTTGAGCTGGTGGAAGCCCTGCTTCCATGTGTACTCTCTAGCAGAGTGAGCCCAGGGTGAGCACTGGCATCACCAGCTTGTCCTTGACCCCTGATCCGTCTGCCAAGCCTACCTTGCTCTGCTTAATCAAGATGGAGAGTGCTTCAAGAAGCACAGTCCCCTCATGAGGTAACTTTAAGAAAATAACAATTAAAAAAATGACGTTTTAAAAAATGGGAGGGAAGAGAAATGAAGCAAAGCTTGCAACACGTTACCTCGTCAACTCACAGCCTTTCCCAGACAGCAAATGGGACCCATCACTGAACAAAATCTTCAGGATGTGTGTGCCTCACACTATGCCAAAGGACAAGTGTACTGGATGTGCTGTGGCAACTCCTTTGAGCCCTGAGTGTACTGTGTGCTACACAAACAAGGGAGAGGAATTTTACCTGAATATTAAAGCTCCTTCCTGAAGGCCTAGGGAGATGAAGTCACTGTTAGGTCGCATGGGACTGTTTCCCCTCCACATCAAAAGTCCCTCCTTCATTGTGGTTTTAAACCTCATGAACACATTCGTTCTTGTTCCTGATACCCTGTTTAATGCAGAAGAAAATAATAGTAAAATAATGAATTGGGGCAGTTTTCTTTCAAAAAAAACCCAAAAAAAGGTGGTGCAGTATTTCTTCTCTGCTGGTCTTGTGGGCTGCTGTCCTGCAAGTCGCCCAACTGCTGATGTGTGAAGGAGTCTGGTTCACATCCCCATTTCCAGTATTTCAAGGGGTGGGGAACTGAATTTGTCCCTCCAGAATCCCAAACAAAATAGATACTAGGTTATTCCACATAAAGAAGAAAAAACCCTTTTTCTCCTCAAGCCTAGTACAAAATCCCAACAAGCAAATTTTGAGAATGTTCAGTAGATGTGGTGCCCTCAGAAGCCAGTGGAACAAACATAGGAAGGCCAAATCAGAAAGTCCCAGATTTCTAGGTGAGAGCTACCGAGTTGCAGGTGAGGACATTGGTGAAACCTCCTTTAGTCAGTGTCTGAAATACAGGCGATGGATGAATTTGTTGAAACAAGCCACAATTTCCTGGACTGTGGGGATTTTCTAGAGTACACAGCAGCCAAAAAAAATGATTTTGAGGATGTAAATGTTAGGCCAAAGAAGGAGTTAAACCCCTCACTCTTGTTAGAGACACAGGCTCTGTATGCCTGTTCTTCACTCTAAGGAAGCATACACCAGTCCTTCTCCATGACAGATGTATGCATGCCATTTTTCTACAGGCTGCAAAATGCTCAGATGTTATAACAAACTGAGCAATGAGGATATGCATTTAAAATGTATTTTTCCCTGAAATACAGAGATATGGGAAATACAGCTTAAAACACTTAAATATGTAACACCCTCTGACATGAAGGTCCTGGCATTATAACAGTTAACAAAACAAAATACTTATGTTCACAGGAGATACATTACCTTTTCAGGATATCTGGATTATCATACGTGAGGTAACTGCGACCAATAAATTGTGGGATTTCAATTGCTTCTGTAATGGCTGAGAGGTAAGTAAAAAAAATGAAGATGAAAGTCAGCTGACACAGAAACAAAAGGGGAAAAAAGAGACAAGACTTTTAATGATTTACTGCTTCCTTGGCAAGCACCTGCCAGTGGCACAGAACTGAGCTAAATACACTCTGCTTTGCAAAAAGGCACTACCAGTTTGTACTTAAATGAAGGGGCAGCAGTTAAGGCAGTATGAACTGCTGACAGTCCCCCTACCTACAATCTTCATGTCATGGGCCTAATTAATTGCTCCCCTGCAAATGTCAGCACAGAAAAACATGAAGTATTGGGAAAACATTGCAAATTTTATCCTTATCCCTATTTCCACATTCCTTGATTCTCCATGTGGTTCAACCCTCCCTCTTGCCAGAGTTTACGTACTAATCAGCCTTTTTCATAGTCTAAAAAATTCCTCTCAAGCTCCTAACAGAGCATAACCATATGCAGACCACATATGGGACCTCTCACCCTGCAAAAGGAGGCCAAGAGGCAGCACAGCCTGTGAGCTTCCCATGTTCCCCTTCAGTGTATGTGACTTTGCACAGAGTGGCTGCTGCTCTCTCACAGCTCAGTGTGAGGGGGAGGCAACCTCCAGGGAGGACTTACAGGGGGCCCCTGATCACTTTAGATCTACTGAAAGCACCTGAGACCACGCTAAAGGCTGCATGGCAGAGGCTGTGAAATCCCTTCGTGTTTGCATTTGACACTGCAGTGCTGCCTTGGAGGATGTTTTGTGTGTCCCCCACACAGCATCTTCCATTTCTCTAGGGACAGCCCCAAGTACCCCTATGTTGTATGGCTACTGGGACAGCAGCACACAATGCAGACAGACCTGGAGCTGGTGCACTGCTGCCCATGGAGAAGCCTTTGGCAAAATAACTTAGCTGTCTGACAGAAATCACTGAACATCCTTGATACAGAATCCTTCAGTAGGCTTTGAGAACTGGCCTGAACAGATTTTCTGTTGAGTGAACATCCTACATTTTGTTGCTGATCTCCCATAACTGACTGCGCCATTAATATAAGCCAGTTGTATAAATTACTTAAAATAGATGCCTTCATCCTATTTTCTTCCTTAGGACTAATCCCTTCAACCTACAGCTAATCCCATCTACATAAATTTCAAGCTTTCCAGGGCAAGGATGCTTGCTTTTTTTAAGCAATACAGTGTCTGACTGGGCTTTCAGAGCTCACTGTAACACAGATATGCAACAATTGGTGTAGTCTGGCAGCCAGCAACAGCAATATGAAATTTAGCTCTAGATGCCAAGACTGAGAATTTTAGATTGTGACAAATTACTGTTTTCAGCCATAGTGACATCAGGAAAGCTGCCTAATGTGTCTAAAAAAACCATCACAGGACATGCCCAGCCTGCAGCCTGACAACATCACTGGAAGATTGCAAAAGATGTGTTACACTGACCAGACATTCCTTGCCAGGTCTGACACTTTCTCCACTGGACAGTCTCTGACCATGTCAGATGGCAGCAGAGCATGAAAGGAGCACTTGTTCTTCCATCACATCCTGCACTAGAGCCCTGCTGCTCTTGCCTCCAGAGAGGGGAAGGTGCCCGTGCTATGAAGCAGCCCTTGCCTTGCCCAAGCACTCTTGATTTCCTCTGCAGAGCTTTATACACATTCATATCTGCTTGCTCTTCTGTATGCTCTTCACTTGCTGCAAACTCTTTTGAGTTTGCAGAAAACCAAACTGATTTTAGCCATACCCTTGATGCACGCAGGATCTTTGCAGCTGGGAGGGAACTGGGCCAGTAAGCAGATAAAGGGCTAAGCACCTCCATTCTTTGCTCTTCACGATTCAGCAGAGAAGCACGAAAGCTCTCATGACACGTAGGAGTGAGCTCTGAACTACAGGGCAGCCTGAAGTAGCACCCACCCCCACAAAACCCTCAGCCAGCTGCCTGGCCCCTCTGCTCTGTGAATACAGGGACCAGCTCTACAGCCACTGCTCTGAGCTTGGCAGGTGCTTTGGATGCAGTTTGAAACATCAACAGCACGAGCTTTAAGGAAGTACTATATAACCTTAGAAAATATTTTGGCTGATTGACAGGAATTTGACAGGCTTAATAGAAATCCAGCATCCAGACACAGACACACAATGACAGAGCAGTTTTCACATAATTTGCTGTACTTACTGTTTAGGCAGTAACTTCCACACTCTGCAGTGAGTCAGCACAAAACAAAACAAGAACATTCTGTTTTTATTATCCTAAAGCATAAAAATCTCCCTTAGTCCAGTTTCATGCCCACTCTTCTGCAAATGTGTGATCCCCCGCTTACCATTTGCATAAGTGACTGCAGTCATCTCTGAAGGTCACACTCATTATGGTTTTGCCCCAAGAATTTACACTTGTCTGCTCAAAACACATTAAGGTGCAGACAGATAGGACCAGAACCAAACCCTTCTGCTACTCCTAGTTTTCAAATCTCCGTGACTCACAGAGGTTTACCCAGGTATCAGCTCTAACCAGGGAATTTTGAACATTTAACCAGCTCTAAACAGTAGTTTGCTGTTCTACTCCATCTTATAATTAAGTAGAAAAATACCTTTAACACTCCCCCCAACTTTTACAATAATAAAACCTATCAATGCCAGCAGAAACTCTACTGAATCCTCAGCTAACAATCCATTACAATACAAATCAATATCTCATTTACCTCAGACAAGCATAACTTAAGTAGAGTTTTTAAGTGGCGTGTATGATTTTGAAGAATGAAGTGCAGTCCCTCACAAGCACAAGTTTTTTTTAGAGTGTGGGGTTACAGCAGCTCACCAAAAAGAAGGATGGAGATGGCACCTTCACCTCACATACTTTCTGAGTGCACTAACCAAGACCCTGTTCTGAAATAGAAGTGGACACAGATGTGCATCTTGTCTTAGCCATGTCTGTGCCCTACCGAAGAGACACAGCTAAGGATTATTTTAAGAATTCTGCTTCAGGCTGTCCTCATCAAGGTTGTCATGGACTGAGGTTCAGGAGGGACCTCCATGCTCTCTGCACATCTGTCAGCAAAACCTTGGATTTTTGGTGGCAGCAGAAGTTACACAAGTGCAGGAAGGTTAAGCTGCACCTGAACACAAGCCACCAGCAGAAGGAACAGAAGCCAGGTGACTTGTGCTGTTGAACACCTGAAAATGAGTTAAAGTTGGATTCACATAGAAAGCAGCGCCCAGAATCTGGCTGTCATAGGCACAAGGTGTTTCAGACTGTCTGAAAGCCTGGACATGCATTCAGCTGACAACAGCAGCTGGCAGCACTGCTGGTACTGCAAGCTTGGCCCACTGCTCCTAGGGCTCAGCACAGTCAGGAGCTGAGGAGCGGTGAGGAGCTCTGACACCAGCAAACGCGCAGGACCTCATCACACACCCAGGCTGAAATGCATTCCCTTGCCTTGACTGCCCCTAGAGATGTGGGTGCAGCTGCAGCTACCATCTTGGAGTCAGGAGTTTTGCACTCTGTACATACCTAGAAAACCAATTCCAATTCTCCCTCCTCCCCACAAAGAAAACAGGGTAAATGACATCAGTTTGGTTATTTAGTTAGACCACAACAATGTAACCAAATGGGTTTCTTGTACTGTATTTTAATAAAATGCTTTTGTTCTAAGATCCTGTCTGTTACGAAGGCCAATCTATTCATCACAAGCTAACTAGAACCACGACTTTTAACTTTGAAGTTTATGCCTGTGAAAAATGAAGCAGTAGGTGAAGACAATAATGTCAGTCAGCTCTTTTGAACTGAGTTTACTGTTATATTACAAAACCATCCCTCAGGACTTTTTCAAGATCAGGCCTGAGAGAAGGGAAACGTCTCCACCTAGTGGAATAACCCAAAGCACTTTTTTTTTAAAAAAAAAAAATACTTTTCATGCAGTCTTAACTCTCCTGAATCTCAGGTTTGAACTATTACAGGGGTTCTGAGGAAAGACAAATAATATGCATGTAGGTGAGTCCTCCTCCTTGGTGGTCTCCTTTGCCATACCAAGGTAGGGTCTGTGCAGACAGTGAAATTACCATCAGAGTCATCAGTGTTTAAAACAATACTAGATTTTTCTTTGTATGAGAACAGCCTTTGTAGTCAGTCCCATGGATGAAATTACAAGAGCTATCAATGCTTGTGCTTCAGGATATAACATAATTGCTGCCTGGAGGGTGCTGGCAGGAATTCCCCCTTTGTATAGCACTGCATAATTAGGGGGGTGTAAGAAGTGTTCAGTGTTGGCCACCACAAGCAACCAAATACCAGGTTGCTATCTATGGATCACAGCTCTGTGCTGGGATAACAGTTACCACGTTCCTAAACAACAAAACAAATTCTTCCCTGGGTACATGGAAAGTGCACAGATGCAAAGGGAGCTCTGGCCTCCAGGCTTTCTATTTCAAGTGATGTGTACAACAGCAGTTGTACGTGCTAAATCTTTCTTATTTCTGTGATCAGCTCCAGATCTCTGGCTTGAAATGCAGCCATCCTTACCTTTTTGGCAACGTTGCCCATCAAACCCCAGGGGACAGTCACATTCATAGCTGTCCTTCTTGGGAACACAGGTGCCTCCATTTGCACATGGTGAGATTACACAGGGGTGGGCAGCATTTGCTAGATTGATTCCAAAAGTGAAATCCTGTTTCACATCAATTGTCCGGTCATTCAAGATAATCTATGTGTTTGGGGGGAAAAAAGAAAAAAAAAAAAAAAAAAAGAAAATATTTTACTCCTCAGGTCATTGCAATCACATTAGCCCTAAATGGGCTGTAGCTGCTTCCAGAACTGTCATGTGTTTTTAACAGTAATATTTGCTGTATAAACTTGCTGATTTGCAGTCTTTAAGATGCATCAACATGCCACTGAAAAAGGAGAAATAGAATTCCCTTTTTTCATTTTTCAGTGTCAAGGCCTTTAAGAACAGTTCCTCTTGTCTGTGGCGTATAAACTTTTCAAGATTAGCCTAAGTTCTTTCTTACAGGAATAATTGCAGTTCACTTTTGTGTTTATAGATGGAAACTTCTTGGCAATAGGTTCCCATGACAACTGTATTTATATATATGGTGTAAGTGAAAATGGAAGAAAGTACACTAGAATTGGCAAATGTTCAGTAAGTAACCTTTTTTATTCCTGGTTCAGTATTAACACCTTAAGTGTGTTTTGTAGCACTGTGTTAATACTGTCACATTAAGACAGACTGTTAATGCACTTAATACAATATTTTTTCTCTTTATAGGGTCATTCCAGCTTCATTACTCATCTGGATTGGTCTGTTAATTCACAATATCTTGTGTCTAATTCAGGAGACTATGAAATCTTATACTGTGAGTAAGAATTATATTTAGTCCTTTTGTGCAAAGTTCAGGCAGTCTAACACAGATTTAAAATTTAAATGAGACCATATAACTGCCAAGATCAACCATATGTTTTAATTCATCTGGTGCAATCAAAAATCTATACAATCTGAGAATGAAAAATGTTCTCATGTGGGTTTTTTTTCTTTTATAGGGATCCCCTCTGCTTGTAAACAAGTTGTGAGTGTTGAAACAACTAGAGATATAGAATGGGCCACTTACACCTGTACTTTAGGATTCCATGTTTTTGGTAAGTATTGTAAGCCTCTTACAAGCTCTTACCATTCTTCTTATTAACAAACACTTGGATTGCCAACTTTTGCTTATGAAACATGACTATTCATAATTCAGGGAAAAATACAGAACTTCTGTTATGCCATTTTTATTACAATCTGTCTTCTTATTTCAATCCAGGAAGGCTCTGATTTGATATTCTTGCTTAGCTTCAAGTACAAATATTAAATTACAGCATAAGTGGGAGACAAGAAAGAAATCACACACTGCCCTTTCTGTCACACTGGAGCAGCTTCTCATCATTTTTAATTTAAAGTACCAGTTCTATGGAATTGTTGTGTTTTTAGGCAGTTAGTGGGTCAAATCCTCTTACCAGAACTGGTTTCATTTGCTGTGGTTACTGTGCAAACACAAAATGGATGGCAGTCTCTCTCATTAAGAATTTATCATGTATTTTGATGCAGTCTGTGACAATTAAATTAGGTGAAAGGAATTCAAGAAGAAAAACAAAATCAGTATGGTTTGTGTCCATGGGACTTTTCTTTTGCCAGTTTTGAAGATCCACTTCCCCCAGTGTAGTCTGAAACTTTGTACTCATTCCACAGGGAGTGCAGAACTAGACAGATTGTTACAAAACTTGAGTATAAGAAGCTTCAAATTCTTGAGTCCTTAAGAGAAAATAGGAAGCCATGGTAAAAGTTCAGAGAAGATCCTGTTTTAGTATAAGTGGTAAGAAAGGAAGATTTACACCCATGTTTCAAGTAGAATAGATGGAGTGATGTGTTTGAAGGCAGCCAGAAAGGACATGTTTTCAGAACCTAGAGATGGTATGGCAGTAGCAGTATGCTGGGAAAACACATTCAAATTTTCTATCATTTAACTGACAAGCAGTGCTTGGATGTCACTACAGTATGCAGATTTGGTAAAAGGAGGAAATCCTGGAAGATTGGCTGCATGTTGATATAATGTGTTTTCTGTATGAGGGATGGAGGCCCTAAGGGAACTGTTAAGATATTTCTGTGGTTTGACACATAGTTACAGAGCTACAATGTCTTTGCATCACAAGTTCAGATACTCTGAGATAGTAAACACTTTATGTGAGTATTCCTTACTTTTTAACTTGGATTCATGCAAAATATAGGGCTATTAGAATATGGGGCTGCTTTTGGTGCATAGAGAGTCAGAGGAGAGAGATGTGTCACACCTGAGAGGGGTTTTCCCCATGCCTTGCAACAGATGAGCTTTTGGAGCCAGACCATGGAACAAAATAATCTATGGAGATGGGAGGACAGATGACACTGCTAAGTGTTAAAAACCCAAAGCTTTTTTGAATATTTCTTTAATAGAGGATTTATTACAATATGATGACAAACACAGTTAGTGCCAGTAATGAAAGGATAAGACCTCTGCCTTCAGTAGGGAAGAAGTAGGTTGGAAAATTGAAATTCAAGTAATATATTTTCGAAATATCTGAGTATGATGAACCTTGTTGTATCTGTAAAAACAACTTGTTAATGTAATCTTGAGACCATTAGTATTTATTTTCAGGACCTCACAGAAAAAGGACAAAGTACTGAAAAACTGGAGAAGCATGAATACAGTATCTGCAGATCATATATCTACCTTCAGAGCCTGTATGGAAAGGATAAAGTGCAAAGTTAGTGGCTAGAATAATAAATTGAAGAAGCTCATAAATTATAAGTTGAACACCAGTCCATTAATGTCACTCTTACTGTTCAGTACTTTGGGACCTCAGAGCAGCCAGTATGAACAATCTTCACATGCTTGCTGGGATTGCCCCACTGGACATAGAAGCAGCAATCACAGCATCCAGGATGTGAAGCTTTTAGTATATTGATTTTTCAGTAGATACTGGCTGACTGAAAGTAGGGGTATTTTCTCATTCTAGTAGAACCACATTAAAAATCACAAACTATGCGTAGCATCACAGATCAGCATAGTCAGTGCAGGGGGGGGAAATGAACATTGGTCTGTTGAACATCTGTCTTCAAGCATGGGAACAGATTAGTCAGCCTCGAAGTGTTTAGAGATGATTCAGCTGAAAATCAGCATGTAAAGACGTGTGTTTGAGGGAGGATATTTTAGTGATACAAATGTGTAATACAAATGTAAATGTGAAGGAGCAAAGACTTTAAAATACTTACTGGACTATATGCTCTTTCAAGAGCTGTGTGCTGTTGGGTAACACAACCAAATGTTCATAGCACATGCCCAGTTTTGAAAAAATTAGTGTTTGAAGCAGAGGACAAGAACAGAAGCATTCTAAGATGCTGTACAAAGCCTGACAACATTGCAAGCAAAGCAGAGCTCAGATTGGTAGGGTTCAAAACTGATTAGAACAGTGTAAATTGAATAGTATGTTTGTTTGATTATATTTATTAATAGCATACATGATAAACCAGTGTGTATAGTTTGTAGGTGGCATGAGCTGCAGGATGAGCAAGTTGGCTTGAGAAATAGAGGAGCGGTATGAAAAAAGGAGGCAATTCAATAGAGCCAAATAGGAGGTTCCACACTAGAATGGCAGAACCCAGTTGTGCAAATACAGAATGGGTGAGAGCAGATCTGCACAGAAAGATCAGATTACTCTTGCATACAAACTGAACATGAGTCAACAACATTATTCTGTTGTAGGAAAGGCAGATGCATTAGTGGGATGTGTAATGAAAAGGATGCCATGCAAAATGTGAAGCAGTCATCCATTTATCAGTATCTGCTTCAGTCACAGCTGGAATGGCTGCTTCTGGTTTTTGCACATTGGACCAACAGATAATGTGCTGACTAGAAAGAATAATTATCCATCTAAATACTGTTCTGGGAGAAGAGATGTAATGAATGAATTTTAGAGAAGAGGAGGGAAAAAGGCATGGCATTAATCTTCAAATGAGAAAAAGGAAATGGTCTCTTTACATGTCTGCAGAGGATGGAGGAAAAAAGACTAATTTTTCAGCATAGGGGATGCAATTTGCATATTCATAAAAACTGGCAGTGAGGCACTGGGATAAATTTTGAAGAGCACAAAGTTTCGAAAGAAAACACTGCTATGATCCTTTCTCCATTTCAAAATGGCAGTCTTGTTTCTTTAACCATTTCCTTTAGAGATTGTGTCCAGCTTGTCACAGTCATCTCTTGGGAAGACTCCTGCCTCTTTTCAGCTAGCATTTGGTATTCATACAACCTCCTTTCTGTCAAGACAGATATTTAAAATGCTTTTCTGTGTCTCTTTCTTCTGCGTATTCATAATTCCATGAGTAGCAGTTACTGTGTTTCTTCTTGGCACCTTCCATTACTTTGGACCTCCTTTTTGCTATCCCTGATCTAGGAAAGAGATATATCCACACACATCAGGAAAGTTAAGAGCAGTCTACAAATCAGTACTTCATATTTTATTTACAGCAATTTGTAATTCCTTACAAAGACATGTAATCATCTTCTCATAGTGCTTTTGAAAGCGTTTCTGAAAGTTTGGTACCGTTTCTGTTGAGTAGGGATTAGACAAAATCTAAATCACAAAAATCATAACCAAAAAAAAGCCCACAGTACTGCATGCAAAAACCTTAAATTTCAGTAAATGGATGGATTTTAGTACAATTACAATTTTTTTACAGTCAGGTATTCAGAGGCCTTAAAGATGTGGTGCAGAGATTTGGTCTGTGCACTGATGACCCTGCAGTTTAATTTTAGAACAGCACTTTGTGCAAGAACAGCAAGGAGTAGAGTACGTGAGGAAGGAGAAGTACTCAGAGTAGAAAAAAAAAATCATTTAAAAAATTTATAGTAGGTTCAGTTTCTTTTCAAGTCATCTATTAATAAGTAAAAATCTAAACCATATAACATCTTGTTTCACAGGTTTTAGAGTTTTAGTAATATGAGGAAATACTTTGGATCATACATGGGTATGCTTTTTAGACTGCAGTAATATGAAGAAAGTATGTTAGCTCACACATAAGCAGAAGGGAAAATAAAAGCAGTAACGGTCATTTTTCTACATAACAATATGAAAATTCTTTCAGACTCAGGCACATGACTGTAATTCAGCAGAATTCTTTTGTTTCAGAGTAAAAAGCACTTTCCAGACTAGAGGGAATAAAGTTTGTTTTTTTTAATGTGCTTGATTTCCATTAGGATCTGGACTTTAGCTGATATACTGAAGTACACATCCCAACTCAGATGCAGTTATTTTTATAGTTTTTTCTTTAAACAAGTAATCACTTATTCATATTTTAACAGCAGCTTAAGTTGTCACTTTTATTTCCATTATAAACCCCTTCAATTAGTCTCTGTGTTTCAGGTGTATGGCCTGAAGGTTCAGATGGAACGGATATCAACGCTGTCTGTCGGTCACATGGGAGAAAACTGCTTTCAACAGGGGATGATTTTGGCAAAGTACATCTCTTCTCATATCCATGTTCACAGTTTAGGGTAAGGTATTTCCTAAAAATTTATTCTTGTACTTTGCACAAATGCATTAAAGCTTGCTTTCCTATGTCTAAACCCCCACCCCCCCCAACCACATCAAACAGGAAGAATGGGAATATTTATATGTCTAAGGGATTTATTTAAGGTTGGTTGAGACAGCAGTTAAATTTAAAAGTTAATATTAAAATACTGTAAGAGAATGATGTGATGCCTTGGTTTCACTGTTGTATGAATGTTGTAACAAGAGGTTTTTATGACATCTTATATTCTCACTAATATGGTGTTTTCTAGGCTCCAAGCCACGTGTACGGTGGACATAGTAGTCATGTAACTAATGTAGATTTTCTCTGTGAGGACACCCATCTCATCTCCACAGGCGGAAAAGATACAAGTATTATGCAGTGGCGAGTCATTTAAAGGAAACATCAGCATGAACATACACAGTTGAGTCGACCATGCACAGAACTTATGTATAAACTGTATATTTAAAACTTAACAGTATGTTTGCAGCTTAGCCTGGTCACTGTGATTTTTGTTTAAAAAATTCTTACAAACCTCAGGAAAATTAAGCCCTGTGCTGGTTACCTTACTCAGTATAGTGTTTTGGTTTTTTTTCATTGTGTCACACACCTGAAGAATGATCGTTCTCTGTTGTACAATATACAATGCAGTACAAGTTTAATATAAGAAATGTGGCTTGACAGTTTGCAATACAGTGGTATCAGCAGAATGTGACTATCTTAAATGTTTTCTATAAACACTGCTAAACTGGTCACAAAAATGCCTTTCAAAGACTGTATATATTTGCTTATTTGTTTCACTATCTACACTTTGTACTGTATATCTACTTATTTAGAAAAATCTATGACTATGTCAAGGTACCGAACTGTTTCTGATGGAGGCTGATGAATAGATACAAAAAATATAAACTGCAATTTAAGGTGCAAAAATTAGTGTTCTAGACCTGAAAATGTGAATGCTGGAAATTTGCATTCTCTTGGGAGCATCACACCATGGGTATTACCCGTGAGGAGTTGTGTTCCCTTTCAAATGGATCAGCAGGCTTTGTCCCAGTTTGACCTGAATATCTCAGCAGGGCTTACAGATGTCTCTGTGGTTCAGGTAGTCCACATGAGTTTAAATTAAAAATCTTTTTACTGGTATATGAACAATTTCTTTTCTAAAACAAAACAAAAGAGCTTGGCCACATCCCCGTTATTGGTTGATATATTTAACTAATATGTATATTAATCAGCATGATGCTATATTGTACATGTATAAGATTTTAGCAGTTCATAACAAATGGTAAGGCCATCTAGCTTTACTTTTTTATGCTTATGGATATTGTATATTTGTATTTTAAGACCAAGTAGACCAAGTCTAAAGATATCTTTTTAAGTGTACCATAAACCTGCAGAGGGTAAAGGAAGACTTGGAAGCCTACATGAAAT
The DNA here is from genome assembly GCA_035222235.1 of Margarornis squamiger. Lineage (NCBI taxonomy): Eukaryota > Metazoa > Chordata > Aves > Passeriformes > Furnariidae > Margarornis > Margarornis squamiger. Next base: position 52,545,638 of record JAWWTY010000156.1, read on the forward strand.
ATTAATGTGTAACTTCTGGCCCCTGTGTTTTGTGCATGGATGGGTATTTATAGTATGAAATAAGATTGTGTTTTGCAATGAAGTAACAGTGGAGGTGGTATAAAATGGTTAAGAAGGCCTTATCAATGTTGATTGTGACACAGATTGAAATGTATTGTTTACTATGAGGAATGTATCTGAAGAATTTTAAAAGAGGAGTTCTAAGTGAACTCGAAAAAGGTAATATTAAAATTTTCCGTGTAAACAGACAGTAAACGTTAATTCTGTGAACTCTAAAGCACTGGTTGTTTAGAGTGATTTAAATGAAATGGAATCAATGAATTTTGAAACTTTTTTATTACCTCTCCAACCTCCTACACTGAAAGTGCAGGACACCAATAAACATGTATTAAAGTGAATTTTCAGTGCATTTTTCCTGTTTAGTAAGGTATCTTTGCTTAAACATGAAATACTTATAGAAGATACAGGCTTATACTTAACAATATACATCTGTGATTTCTCTGTAAGAGCTGCATTTGAAAATATTTGGCAATAAGATTTAGGCTTTGGGGTACATAATTTCATGTGTCACCATGACCGTGGGAACATAATGACAATGCACACCTAGAGAGTGAAACTCCAGCTTTGCAGCAGGGGCAAAGGACACACCGCGTGCGCTCACCTACAAACTCAGAGTTATGCTCATGGCAAGAGCTCCTGACAATTTCTGTGTTAGGAATTTGAGGTAAGTCCTTTGAAGGCCACGGTTTCAGGGTCACTTTAACCTGATGTTACCTGACACTGTCACTGAAGGCAAAGGTCTTGCTTCCAGTCGGTTACTCCCATCCTGTGCAGCAGACTTATTGTGGCCATAGGGAGAACTCAGCTGGGAGAAAACTGCTGCAAACAGAAAACCCATCTCCTCAGTTTCCTCATCTGATGTAGGTGTGCAGCAGTATGAGTGCTTGTACTGAGTTTATACAGAGGAAGAAGCAATGTGGAAAAGAAAATAAATTGACAGAGGAGCACTGGAACAACTTATTTTGATAGTGATGTCAATCTTCCTCTTCTTGAAATGTGTGAAGCTAAGGCACAATATGGTTACCCTTTCTGAGGTTAGTGCAATTTTAAGAGTTCATACCACACAAGTGACAGGTTCCCACTGTCTGGGTGCTTGGTTATCCCACAATACCTTATGTTTGTATTTTGGAGGGTTTGGGGCTTGTTTTTTTTTATGTTTTTTTTTACTTTTGCAGATTGGGTGCTTTCAAGTTTTCTGCTTTCGGAATTGTAGGTGATTTGTCATTAATTGCAGCAGAGAAGACAGGAATTGCAAATTGGGTTGGCTCATTCCCTTTTCATCCTACTTCCATGGTGCTATTCTTGGGATGTAGTAAAGCATTTGTGATCCCTTTCTTCATTTTAAATTGTTACCCCTTACAAGAAGTAACTGAGAGATACTGCAAGTTCATCCCTAGGGTTAGTGATCAAAGGGGATTTTCAAGAATCCCATCCCATCTGTGCCTCTGCTGCTCCTCTGTTTCTAACTTTTGCTGTTAAATGTGTCTTTGTTCCTCTATGAAAACCTGATAGAAGTATTAGCTGAATTGGCAGATGATGGTAATGTCTTGAGCCAAATATTCGTTTGATGACTGTTAAAGTGGTTCTCCTTTCTTTATCCAGGAAGCTCTACACAATTTTGCCATTGTTATAGATAATCTTTAGCTCTCCCCTCTTCCACTCTTGTTCTTTGGTTCATTTATTTGTTTTCTCAGGAATGTCTTCTTTTTCACTTTAAAAGGAAAAAAAGAGTAAATGAAAAAAGAAAAAGAAGAAAGAAAGAGTTATGCCTAAACTTTCTGTATTTCATTCTCTCAGCAACACCTGATTCCTTCACCTATTCTGTCTGCAGCAGCTCTCTTCTCCTGCCCTTCCTGCCTCATGACTATGGCTGGAGATACACCTGGGCTTCTGCTTCTGTTCCTTCCCTCTCCTGATCCTGGCTGCAGCAGATGCAGTGCTGCTCAAAGTAGAGACTCATTTCTTTGTATCTCTTGTGTATTGCTGTTATCTACTAAGCTTTCAGCTACTCCTTTTCAACTTTCTTTGGTTTCAATTCCCATTTCTTGCTTTTCTTCTCTTCATTTTTTGCATTACTCTTCTGTGACTTCAGCCTCCAGGACTGCATCCATCTTGGCCTTTCCTAGCGCATGTCACTGCCCTTACCTGCTTATAAAACCAGTGACCCAGACTACTTCTGTTATTTGTTTTGGAGCTGAGTTCCTGGTTTCTTACTGGATCTGTGTCCACCTTTCTTCTGTGACTTGCACTTACCAGTGTCAGTGAGTGCATCTGCTTTTAGCCCCTTCCTCCCTGCCCTCCCACCTCCTTGTGTGAGTGCACTGAGGTGATCAGCAGTTTCATTGTTTCTTTGCTGTTTCTGTTTGTCTATGGGCAGCCTGTAATGTGTATTACATACTTAGATTTTAAAATATTTTTAGTGTAGGGATTTTTTCTCTGTTTTATGGCATTTAGCGGTGGGATTTTGGGATCCTACACTCTCTGCAACAGTACATATTTGTCCAAAATGATGAGCACGTGTATTCAGGTAATGCTGCCATGTTAGGATATTCAAAGTGATTAGCTAGTGAAGTTGGTAATATCTGTTCTCCTAAGTCTTAAATTATTCATAAAACAATACAAATGCTTTCAAAATACTTCTTCCCTCTTCTATACGCTTATAAAACAAACATAGACTCAATCTGGGTTTTAGTATCATTGCCCATTTCCTAGTAGAGGCTTTTCCTTATTTTGTTTGCCTTTCCTGCCTGTTTCAATGCATTTATTTTACTCCTAAAGGATGCATATTTGTATGACAGGAAAACTTCAGTCTTTTTCAACTCAATTCTATCTGTACTACTGGAATTATTTCCTGAAAGATGATTATTACATAGGTATTTCTGACAGTGCTCAGTTTTGAGAGGTTGTTAAAACCTGAGAGATATTAACAATTTCCAACAGATGAGCTCTACAAAAACCAGTTACTATATTAAAAAAAAAGTGAAGAAAGGAGATAAATGTGAAAGAAAATATTTTTTTTTTTAATGCTAGTGAATTCAAAAATCCCACCATTTCAAATTATTAAAAAAAATCCTCATGAAGCAAATCGATTTTGTTGAAATGGATTTTTTACTAGTGTAATTAATAACAGGATTAGTTAATTCAAGGTCATATTTCCTATGTGGAATGTTTGGATGAATTTTATTCTTCAAAAGAATTAATATTAGAGGATAGTATTTCCCTATAAAAGTATTCATGCAACAAGAGCTTTCAAGGGCAAACAACCCCTTTTTTGCAAAGGTTGGCATTTTTCATTTCTTCAGGTTCTGCTTGGGGAAGCAGGCTGTGTTTCCTCTTTTTGCTGTGTTTCCTCCTGGAACCTGGGCTGTTGACAGATCACTCGATTGCATCCTCTAAAAATCCTACAGATGGCAGGGAAAATGTCACTTTAATTACTAGTGGAAAGAACAGACTTATGCAAAGCCTAAAGAGAAATCTTTTTCTCCCATTACTGGCTGGGATTCACAGCCACGCTGGGACAGTCCGATTGGTGCCATGCCACTCCAGCTGCAGCAGCCTGTCCTACAGAAGAGATGTCCCAAGCCAGGACATCTCCTTTTCCAAAAGATGGGAAAAGAGGATTCATGAGAGCAAGGACAGAATCACTCACAGATCTGTCTGCTCCTGGACAGAGGCTGCTGGCTGCCGGCTGAGTGAATACATTAGCAGTTCATGCTCTTGCTGGGAGAGATTTATGTTTCTCCTTAGTCATGCACTTCTGCGGCAATTTCATTTTTCTTAATGGAACAACTTTGCCCCCTGAATTCATTAAATAATTGCAGAAGCCTGAGTGATAATTTACACGGAGGTATTGATGGCAGTGTAGCCAAAGCTGCCATCTAGCACTGAGTGTGGTAGACCTTATTTGAGTCAGTGATAGTGAAGGGCTCATCCTTGAAAGCCACTTGGGGGACCTTTGTCAATCAGGATGGTTCACAGCATTGTGGATCCCCCCAGTTTCTGCCAAATTCCTTTCTTCCTTTCAAAAGAGCTGCTACAGTTAGTGTCACCAGGCACTGTAGGCACTTATTTGACTTGCATTTTGGCTGTATTGTTAGGAAAGCTTGATGTCTTGGAATCCATGAAAAGTGGTTCCTCTCCACCAGCTTCACAGTCCTAGCTTAGCACAGGTTTGGTTTCACCATCTTTTGGCTGACTACAAACTACATTAAATGAATTTAGACATTTCTGTTTGTTCATAGTGGACATGTCTGTCCCTTAAAGGCTACCTCTTTGGGTGCTGAGGTTATAACCATGGAAGCAGTGACCTGCTTTCTGAGTCTCCGTGAAAGTGAATGAGTTTTTGGCATGAATTTCTAAGAGATGAACATTTTTTACATGTGCCCTGTGGAACTACCTGGAATAAACATGTAGCCAGAGGGAAGCAAATTCATCTGCTCTGTGGATTCTTTGTCTGTTGGTGCTACCCAAGCTACAGTTTTTCCAGATTCCAGGTTGTAGGCTAAAGAAATCTCCTTTAGGCTGTTCAGTCATTGTGGTTAGAAAGCAAAAAGTAAAAAGGCTGGGTGAGTTCTACAGCCATGTTAGATTATTGTAATTTGCTATTCCCTTGTATTGCCTTCACACTGCAGAGACATGAAGAGGGAACTGTCTGCTCAAGACAGCCTGAAGAGAACCCCTCTCTACAAAATCAAGTATCCTGGCTGTTCTTTCTGGATTCAGTTTCTCATAAAGATAAAAGTCAACATCTTAGGGTTCCTTCCTTCCTGCCCAGCTTCTCTTTTCATCAGATTTCGTTGACATCATAACACCAAATTTGTGACATCAGTGTATAACCACAGGGAAGGTTATTATGCCAGAGGTTCAAGTGTTTTGGCATCCTTTACAGCACCTAAAAAGAGCAGAAGCTGAGCTCTGTCTGAGAGTCTCTGTCTACAGCTTGAACAGTTGGAGAGTGAGCTGACAGGAGGCTCAGCTGGAGTGAAAAGCCCTGTGGCATTTCCCGTATGTACAGCTCCTGCTCAGCAGAAAATCTGGCCACACGCAGTGTAGCAGCCTGCAGTGTCCCGACTGCCTCTGACTCAGGAGCACAGCATTACCTCTCTGCCGAGCCCCTTAACCACTACTACTTTGGGGTGAGGACTCTGCTGCTTTTGTTAATGGATAATCACCTTTTACCTTAAGCAGATAAGACCGCGGCAGGTCCTCAGGGTCTGTCTGCAAGGCAGAGCTCCTCCTGGCTGCCTGGAAGGCTGCAGCTTCCTGCTTCAGCCTTCCCAGTGATTGTAAACCCTGCTCCCCGGAGGCATAGCAGGAAAAGTGAAAGTGCCAGTGAGCTCCTCCCTTTCCGAGAGCAGGCACAGAGTATGCCCTGAGAGCACAGCTGGACCCTTCTCCTCAACACCCATCTTCACTTGAGGAAGTGTAATGAAATAGAATTGGAGTGTATCAACAGTGTATTTTTTTTCTACTTTTTCTCTGCCTTTTCCTATACTTCTTCCCTTGTCTTCTTTCCCTTCTTCATTATTTCCTCATTTTCCCATTTTTCATCTGATTTCCTTTTCTCTCCTTTTCTTGATAAGAAAATCCCAGACTGCTGCAATTCCTTCATTTTTTCTGTAGTTTCCCTTCTCTTATTCCCTTTAGCTCCTGCTGTGCTCTTCTGTTACTTGATCCTTTGTTCCTCCTTCTCCTCATGCTCTCCTCTTTGCCCCAAGACTGGATGAAGCATTGCTAAAGCAGTCCAGGTTTTTGGGGCTCTCCAGTTGCAGCCCTGTTGCAGCTCTTTCTCTGGGTGTTCCTGCAGCTCCCAGTGGCTGTGCACACCCTCACTGCCACTGCCCAACCATGGCTCTTTTGGGTTGCCACAACAAACCTGAGACGGGACCTAGACCCTTACCAAATGGTGCCAGAGGTCACAGGGACATGGTGATGGGTGAAAACCAAACATCCAGGACTGAACCTCTCTGAATTTTGGGGATCTTTGAATCTCTTTTTGCACCTGAATTTGGAAATCATGTTCTCTTTGCCCCAGCAAAGTGCCAATTAAATTGTACAGCCGAGACCCAACTTCAGCTTTGGCAAAATTACGAGTCATGTTGCTGTCTGAGGAACAATTTTTTTTAGAAATAAATGTGTATATTTAATACTGGACATTGATATAGTGAGTTCCTCTCAAGGGTGGCTTTCACAAGGCTCAACCCTCCATCCATAGGAAAAGCCTTCCAAAAAGAATTGTGTAAAACAATCTATTGTGCATGTTTGCCTTGAAAAGAGGTAGTTTTGTGGACAAGCCCACAGGAAAGTTCCAAAGATTGCAAGAGAAAGCTCTGAGCTGCACAAATTCAGTGGGAAAAAATGACCACAAGACTTAGTGCACCAACCTGTAGCTCTGGACATGGCATTGACTCTGAGGAAAACAACTGGATGACCTTGAGCTCCTGAGAGGAGGATGTTTACAGAGGATATTGCCCCAGGCTGTGTGCCTCTTTAAGAAGGGCGTCCTTCTCCTCACGTGAAATCTCTGAAGCAACAAACAGAGGAAGCCCCCCGGGCAGCTGTTGCAACAGGACCCAAAGTTGCAGATCCATCAAGGTTTGCCATGCCGGAGGTCTCGGGCAGAAAAGACATGGCCCAAGGGACCGGTTTTCTCGTGCAGGTCTTTGTTGGGCTGTGCAGGAGAATTTGCAGTTAGGGAGATGGGCAATAGGGAGCAGGAAGACCAGCGAGGCCAGCAGGATGGAGATCACCCTGGTGGGTCACGATTTTCCTCTGTGCAAAGCGCAGGTAAATTGACAAGCCTACATTCAGAGGTGATATATCCATCCATACAAAGTAACAGCTCAAAGTCTCTTAGAAGACATACAGTTCTGATTGCAATATAGTGTAAGGTTTGTCCCAGCAAAACAATTATTGCATCATCCAGTCATCTCTTTCTGTCAACACAGTGATCTGGCTGCCAATCCCTGAATGTTGATGAAGAAGCTTCATGGATTCTGATACAGAAAGATTTTTAACAGTTTTCTCCCATTTCTGTGCCAGCAAGATTGGCATAAAATACCTTTTTTTTTCTCTCTTGCCTCTTTCTATAAGAATAAATGAAATGGCCAGTATAATCGACCAGTAACCTCACTGCATTTCTGCAACTTATCAACCACCTAATGAGCAATTAAGCTTCCCAGCCCTTTGCGAGGGTAGACATTGCTCAAGTTTATAGGCACTGAGGTGTCACAGCTTGCCCAGGGATGGAACCTGTGCTCAGGAGGCAGTGCAGGTACAGAGCTGTGAGTGGTGGAAGCCACCCCTGTGCCTTACCTGGTGGTTTGCAGTCCCTCATGGGCAGCTGTTGGGGTTGGATGTGTCAGCGCTGGGGCATGTGGTGGCTGTAGTTTCAGCTCCTTTTTAAGACTCATGACTCCATCCGTAACATCAGGGGCCCCTTTACGCTGTGCAGCTGACACACTCAGATACAAGTCTTTACAGAAGACATTTTTTGCTTATTCTAGTTTTATATCTCAACCATAGCGTGATTTACATAAATTTCTTTGCCTGTTTGATTTGTGCATGTATAAACCTATCTTAAGGAAATTACATTGAAAAACCTCGGATTATCAGTGAACTCACATATGGATTTGCTATTTTAATCATGTTTTAAATTCTAGTGCTACCATGAAACTTTCTAGTTTAATAAGCATCCTCCTTGCCTTATGTTGTCTCCCATATGTCCCATGTGCTGGTCAGTGACCCATACTCTAAAGGATTAGTCAGATGATAGTAATAAGAAAATAGGTTTTATTTTTGCTCAATAAACTTGTTTCCTTCAGCAATCCCATCACAAGTTATGTGGATGAGTTTCTCCAAGCCACTGTCACTTGGGGGAGACTGCATATCAGATCTATGGTCTGACACAATTGTTTAGATAAACAACATAAATTGTGCCTTCTAGGAGATTTAGGATAATTGCTTGTAAGAAAGAACTCTAAGTTTTGTTTTGAAACAAATAAGGAGGCCCCTTAGATACAGAGGGAGCAGCTTCTTTAGGAGACCCTCTCTGTCTGAAGTGAGCTTAGATTAATTGGTGGGGTGACTTTAGAAGAGCATGTTTCAGACCTGCTATGGGACAAGGAAGGAATGAGCTGGGATCTGTGCTTACAAGGTGGGATTTCCCTCCCCTTGGCCATTCAGTAACTGTCCCTAATTATTTTTTTAGCATCTTAATGATAATTGAAAACAGCAGTTATCAGATACACATCAGCTACCAAGAATGGTCTGGAATAAAAGGCATACACATTATTACTACCACAAGTTTTGTTGCTGTCATATTATTGTTGTTATTATTGTATATTTTATTTGGTATGGAGCTGCAGTGGGCAGCAGCAAGGCTTGACAAGCCAGTGGTGAGATAGCTCTAGAGGGCATCAAATCTATGGGTTTGATCTTTGCAACATTTATTCTTGTGGCTTATGTTGCTACTAGCACACTGCCCACACCTTCCTGAAACTGCTGCTGCACACAGAGAGAGGGACTGCAGCCTCCTTGCCCTTCACTGCACATGCAGAGGGAGGTGAGTCTCAGGGAGCGATTGGAGCGGTGTTAATTGGGACACAGACACATGCAGGAAGGGAGGGAGAGGGCCAGAAGCCATTTCTGTTCCAGACACAATGTGCACGCAACAACCAGCTGCCCGGAAACCCACTGCTCACCGTGGGATTACATGGCTCTTGGGGTTTTTTTGTGTCCCAGTTGGGTGATGGAGAACTGGGAGAGATCTGTGGGAGATAGACCCACAGACAGTCAGTTTGAAGAGCTTTTACTCTTGAGAAGTGTCAATCAAGTTGTGGTGACCTACATATTAAAGATCTGCGAAACAACTGCAGAATTTTGTCCCTTATCATGTCAGATCCTTGAGAATATCCAAGCAATACCACTTTCAACAAAATTCTAGTGGGTGATGCATGGGAAGAGGCAAAGAGACAGGGAGAGGGGCAAGGGAAGCTCCAGGCTCTGGACCTGGTGGAGATCATCACCCTGTGGTTTGGCTAGACAAGGGAGCTGGCAGGAGGTCACTGGAAGTTGAAGAGCAGAGTGTCAAGGCCAGGACTGGGATGTGAAGTGGGGAAGAGAGTTAAGTGGAAGAGGAACGGGATGGGGAGGCAGCCCAGGGCTCCCCGGGTGGGTGTGGAGATAGGACGAGGCTGGCAGCGGGGTGAGAGAGCTTGCGTAGGTGAGAGGGACACTCACAGGGACAAGTGGGAAGGGGGACGGAGCACGAAGGACAGCTGCCCTCCTGTATTGGCTGGAAATACCATTTTTGCTCCCGCTTCCTTCCACACAAGCACCGGCACTGAGTGCCGCTGTTCCGGACCCGCACAGCACTGTGCAGAGGACAGGTCTGCAAGCGCGGCACCGCCACTCCAGCCGGGGACAGTTCGGGTCTCCGGCATCGGCACCGGCACCGGAGCATCCCGGGTGAGCCCGGGAGAGCCCGGAGCAGCCCGGGTGAGCCAGGAACAGCCCGAAACAGCCTGTGTGAGCCCGGAGCAGCCCGGGTGAACCCGGAGCAGCCCGAAATAGCCCGGGTGCGCCCGGAAGAGCGCGGAGCCGCCGGTCGGTGCCACGCCCGGTGTGCGGCCGCTCCCGCCTCA
>JAWWTY010000156.1:52555720-52593736 GCA_035222235.1 Margarornis squamiger
CCGCGGCCGCCGCCGCCTTGTCCATGGAGCTCCGCGGGGCAGCCTGCCCGCCCGCCCCGGCCCCGGCCCCGGCCCCGGCCGCGCCCCGCCGGGAAGATGAGGTGAGTGCGGGCGGGATGCGGAGCGGGCAGCGCCCCGCAGAGCCCCCGCGGGAGGGGGGCAGCACCGCGGGTCCCCCGCGATGGTGTCACGCCGTGGGGGGTGGGGATTTCCTGTGCGAGTGGAAGGCGGGGGAGAGGTTAAGCAATGCGGCGCTTCCTAGTCCTTCACCGGATGGATAGTAGGAGTGGGTGGTGACGTTTTTGGCATGTTTGACTGTCAGTGCCTAAGTCCATCTGACAGATTATCTCGCGGTTACAAAAGGCTGTGAGCGCCTGGGAAACAGCCGCGGTGCGCAGCCGGGATCCTGCCCGCTGCTGCCGTGCCCTGCATCCCGGGGTCCTGCATCCCGGGGTCCTGCATCCCGGGGTCCTGCGTCCCGGGGTCCTGCATCCCGGGGTCCTGCATCCCGGGATCCTGCCCCGTGCTGCCGGGAATCCTGCCGAGACGCTCCTTGGGTGAAGGAGCCCGGGCCGCGGACGGCCGTGTGCGGGGAAGGAAGGGAAGCGAGGAGTTCACCGGAGGAGCGGAGATGGGATGTTTCTCGAGAGCATCCAGCATGGGTCGTGCTGGATCTCCCGGAGTCTCCCTCTCCTCAGGCAGCAGGTGCTACAACTCCTAGTTTTCCCGAGGTCAGTCTGTCGATTGTGAACAGGAAAGGCAAAAAAGCCCCACCAACCCACAGATTTCCTGGTGGAAGGATGGAGGGAAGAGGTTATTTGTTTTGGTTCATAATCCTTCAAACCTCTCTTTCCCTCATTTATTCAAGAGTTGCCTTGCACTGACAGTATCTCAGAGCAACCCAGCCCCTGATTCATCTTTAATACTAGTGATTTTTTCCATTTCATTATCATCTTTAGCAAAGTAAAACTGCTTTGGGAACCTTAAAAATGGAAACAACTGTTTGAAGCCTTGTATCTTTCTGTGGTGTCTGATTCCTGAATTGCAAGGTTGGCAGTGCTCCTAGGAAGTACAGTGGGAGTCCAAAAAAACCTTTGCCTGCATTTACAGTTACACTTACTCCTGGCACTGTCATGTGTGTGGAAGGCTTGGAGCTGCATTGGTTTATTTAGCCGTTTACATTGCCATTAGTTTTCTTCATTTGCCTAAAATTGCATTATTGGGGAGGGCCAAAAGCACACAAACCTGCTGTGTCATGTGTCTGCTGGCATGGACCCCTCTGGTCTCCACACAAAAGGTGTGTCTGCATCAGTCTTACCTGGTCTAATCACAGTGCTGTGCCCCTGGGGATAAGTCATCAAACACAGCAGATGGTAGTGAAGTTTTCTCTTGCTCCCTCCTGTTCAGTTAGTAGCCCCACTGGGAGAAATCTTCCCCCATGAAGAAGGCTTGGTAGACCTTTTTCCCCATGAGGAAGGAAAGCTGACTTACTGACTCATAAGCACACCTTTCACCCTGAGGAAGCACCGTGGACAGACTTGAAGGCTGCAGCAATTTTTAGTTTCTCCCATTGAAGGTATCCTGCTCCACATGAACTTCTGCAGTTGGTGGTTGTGCTTTTGTGTTGGAATAGGTAGCAGGAAAAAGGGACACACTAAGACAGAGTGTAAATTAGGGTATCATAATGCACCCAAAGTAATCTCCACCATGAGAGCCAGGGCACCTCTCAGAGGAGGTGAGCCACAAGGCATTGGGGAAAGAAAAAGCAGCTTTACTCCAAGAGAGGCTTCAGGATTTTTGACACTTTTTGACAATTTTTGACAATTATGGATGGGGTGCTTCTCTAGGTTGGACACTGAACACCAGACTGCCTCTGGTCCAGGTGGGGGTAGGTGGAACCCAGAGATGGTTTGTGTGTGCTGCTGGCCGTGTCCTTGTGCAGCAGCCCTTTTCTGCTTTCCCCGTGTGACACTTGGCATCTGCAGGTGTATCACTCTTAAAGTAGTCTTTTCTTATTAATATACCACTGTTATATTTGATGTGCATGATTATATATTATTTTTTTTTTAATGGATTACTGTTTTCAAAGGCTTCCATTTTCAATTTTTTCCCTTGCATATACAGACATTACTGAATGGGTTGTACTTGTCAGTAAATATATGCCTGTAAATCACCTAAAACCTTTTCCAGTAACAATTCTTGTTGAATAAATATAGGCTGTATAATTCCAAAAGATCCTGGCAGGCTATACAATAATTTAATAAAAACCTCCTTGAAACAATTGCTTAGCCATGTGTGTCTTATTTATATTGCTTTTCGTGGTGAATAGATTACAGTGCTATTCTTTGCACTATTGCGTTTGTGTGATGGTTTCCATTTTTTGATAATTCTTTATGTCTTCACTTCAAACGTATAAAGTGTGTGAATAGTGGGTGTACCACAAATCTTAGTAATAAAATAGACTATAATAGATGTTCTGTCTCAAAAGTGGATTAGGATCCCTAGGTGGAAAATGTCAAAGTGCAGAGGTGTTATTACTTTTTAGTATATAAAAATACTGCTTTAGCACAACAAATATAGAGCTTATTTGACAACAGATATTAAATTATTCTTGGAAGTAACAGAATTAGCTTAAGTTTGGGAAAATGTCTATGAATATCACTGTAGATGAAAATAAGTGTTTCACATTCTGTCAGCAGAGCTGTAACCTCTCATTTCTTAGTCATACCTGTAGTTTATAAGGCATCTGTGTTTCAGTGGTCTCTGTTCTTAAAAATAAAACCCAGATATAGCATTTTGGGTGTATCCCTGGAAAAAATCCATCTCTCTTTGCCATGGCTGTGGTGAGTGTACATTGGGTCTCTGTGCTGTGGTCCCAAGGCAGTGATGGGGGGAAGCTTCCCACTTTAAGCACTTTGTTTTATCTAAACAGAACATACAGTGAATATCCAGGGATGGAACCAGCCTCTAAACAAGATTATTCAGATTAAAACTGTACCTCCTTACTTTTTTTGTGGTAGCACATGCTTTAATCCAAGCCAAAGTAATGAGTTCAGTTTAGAAGTTATGGGGGAAAGTGATGTCACTGGGCACCTTAACGTTTGGCTAAAGTCAAGCTTTTTGTTCTGACATTTCTGTATAGCTACCAACTGGAAATCTGAAAGAGCTGCTCTATTTAGCTCTAGTTTAAAGGGAGGGAGCAACACACTGAGAAAAAGAGGACTGAGTATTCATAGTACAAACCTGTTTTAGTAACAGGAAGTTATGTACATCATTGTTCTTAACCCTTTTGTTTTCAGACATAAGTAAGTAAAGTCTATATTTTTACCAAGAAACACAATATGTCGAGCATTTCAGTATCCTCCATGTTTTCTATTCATTAAGCAGTTAATGAGGTAACTCAAGAGTCCTCCCAATGCTTTCAGTTTAAGTGGAGGGTAACTGAAGCTGTGTGCATGCAGTGTTATTTTCTAACTTTTCTCGCTCTTTACTGTTTATTTCTGTTTGTGTCTGTAAAAAAACCAGAGAGAACATGTTCATTTTGTTTATAATGTCATCAAAATTGGGGTTACCAACCTAACTGGACTAGTGGCCTCTGTAGCCCAGCATACTATTTCCGGCAGAAAATCAGGAGTATCCCGTGAGATGGTTAATAAAATCAAGTTGCCTATAAAATATCATTTAATCTTGTATCAATCTAGTAATTGATTTCTGAGCTGGAGCAATATGTTTGTAACTCCCCTAATTTTTGTTTCATTTGAAAACTGAGTCCTGCCATGCTCTGACTCCTGCTGTGTGCCTTGGCATCACATCCTGTGTGGTTGTGGATTCCTGGGGTCAGTTGGGATTTGTCAAACCACCTTCTGCAGGATAAGTTTAGGTTTGCAGCCTTTCAAACTTTATCTATGCTACATAGTTCTGCCAGTGTCACTGGACAGGAAAACACCCAGCCCTTTGGCTGTCATGGTTTTGTCAGCAAAATCCCAAGAGTGGATACTATGCTGCTGGCAGAAAATGGCTTTTGTTAGCACAGCCTTGATCTTTAGAGGGCTAGTTTTGCTCTGGCTGCAGGCAAACTCGTTGTCAGCAGATTTTGGACCTCTGCTGAAGGGTGCACCATGCTGGCTGTGGCTGTGTAAAGGCAGCAATGGTGGCTCATTGAGAACCGGGCAATGCTGGGTTTCCATCAGCAAACCCTTCCTGTCAGGTCATGGAACAGGCAGGTCAGTTGTGCCTCTTTCAGACCAGCTGTTATTCGGCATACTTAAACTTATTTCCCCCTCTCTAAAATAAAGCATAGACCCTGGACAAATTTTTTTCACTCATTTTTTGAGGTATTTTGTCTTGTATTTTTGTAGTATAACTGAGGCTGAAGGTAATCTTTTAAATATGTGCAGATCTGTTTAACTCAATATTGTGGTTTTGTGTGGTGTATCACTTCTGTCCTTTCCTGGGTCACTCAGATTGTGTTAAACAACAGGCACCCTAATGCAGAACAGCTCCATTAGATGTGTGCCATGATTAAAGGTGTCTGCACAGTCTGTCTTTGTATTTGGTTGGGTACTTCCTTTGGAAAATACAGTATTTCCCTCTTTTGAAGTATTTTACTTTAAGTACTTGTATTTCTTGTAAGAAATCATCAAAATCTTTCCAAAGTGCAAATTCAATTCAGTCTCAAATAATTTCCTGTACCTTGCAAGTTAGCAGTTTTGTGATTCCTTTCTTCTTTTTTGCTGTGTCATAGTTTCTCTCAGTTCTGAGCACTGCATAAAGAGCAGTATGGAACCCCTTTGGAAAACATTTCTAAAACTGCTTCCAAAATGAAGTGAATTCTAACTACTTTTCAATGATATTAATTACAGAATTGAAATAAAACAAGTTGAATGAGCTACAGATTTCCTTTATCTGAGGTCATTATATGTATTTCAGGGTCCTTTGCTGAATCTGAATCTTAGCATCATCTCATGCAGTCTCTATTTACATTACAAAAAAATACTGATGTTTTTGTATTGTCTTTCATTGCAGTAGATAAGCAGTAAAAACTATTCCAGTGTACATTGGTATTGCTCCCACATATTTTCTGTTTTCTTCACAGCCATCGCAAAACACTAGGGATCCACAGTGCTTTCCTCTCCTTTTTCTCAGCCCAGTGCCTGTGCTCAGTTTCTCAGGAGCAGGGAGGAGAGGTGGAGTAACTGTGCCACTGTTTCTTCACCTCACCCCATTGTTCCCCCTTAGGCAGATTTTATCCTCAGTCACCTACCCAAGACTTCCATTTCATCTGCTTTTTGATCTAATGTGCTGTAATGAGGGGAAGCGACTGAGGACTGCCCTACTGCAGCTCAGAGCTCCCACCAAGGCATATTTGATAGCTGCACCAGCAAAGCCCTTGTCCCTGTCACAGTGTGACCCTGATGCAGCCCAGGGAGAAGACACCAGACCTCCAGACAGGCTGCCAAGAGGCCCCTGGGGTGTAATAGCAGCACACAGCCTTGCTTGGGTTAATCTGCCTTGTTCCTGGCTAGTTATCCCACAGGGAGCTTTGCAGTGTAAGGGCAGGCTGTTTCCCAGAACTGGGCTGGTGGAAACATTTCTGCCCTGCGCTGTAGGAACCTCATGATTCAACCAGCACCTTCTCAGGGAGATGTCTCTGGACTCGTGTGTGCATGCACATCACCCAGTAACACTCAAAGTGGGCTTCAGTCTGGGGTATTTAGCACTGCAGAGTGTTTGTTCCTGTGAGACTTTGCATTTTTGCATTGAGCAAATGCCTGGAATAGTATTGACAGTCTTTCCAAAACTATTCATCATTTGGGAGTTATAGAAGCGTTAAGGATATCTATTTTTATTAATCAGAGGAGACTGACTGGGCAAGTCCTTACCAAAATTTTGAGCCTGGAAACATCCTTCACATTTCTGACTATCCAAAGTGCCGTTCTGCAACATCACAACAACCAGTGAAGTGTTACATTTCACTGGATATTTCATAGTCCTGAAGTCATAGAGACATGTGGGGGCCAGAAACTTTTGATTTTCCTTCTTGATGTAGGCATTCAAGCCTTATGCTTGTTTCAAGTTCAGTGTTAGTTTATATATTTCTTCTGAATTCCCATTGCTGTTCCCCTCAGCTGTGCCAACTTAGCCACTTGTGGTTTGGTAGGGTGAACTGGATCATGAACTCTTTAGGTATGAAGACAGAAAGAAAGAAAATTCACACTTTCCAAATGCAAAGGGTGTTTATATAGGAGAAGGCAGGAGGCTGAAAGGTTGAGACAGCATTCCCTAACACCACCAGAAATGCTCACGAAACCGTTTCTCCAGGGAATGCTATTACTACAAATTAGAATTTATCTTTTACTGAGATAATGCTCCTGCTCCTCTTATGCACTGCAGACCCTCCAACTCAGGCTCCCTAGTGCTTTGAGCTACAAACTGTGTAGCTTTGCTGGTAGTGTGGATGAGCATTTTGTAACTGCTAGCCGCACTCCCTGTCCAAAAAAGGTATTTTTCACCTGAGTTCATGATGGAGATACTTCCTTCTTGCTGGGTTATATTTACTGTTTACCAGGAATTAAATGGCTTTCTTCAAATCATTAAACCTCCCTTCCTGACTGAATTTCCTGCAGGCTTTCATGTGATCACCCTCATAGTCAGCACCGGGGCTGGTCCTATTTTGTAGAATCACAGAATGGTTTGGGTCAGAAGGGTCTTTTAAAGATCATCTGGTCCAACCCGCCCTGCCATAGACAGGGACACCTTCCACTAGACCAGGTTCCTCAAGTCCCTGTCCGGGGATGGGACACCTGCCACCTCTCTGGGCAACCAGTTCCACTGTCTCACCACCCTCATACAGAATTTCTTCCTTATGTCTAGTGTAAACCTGCCCTCTTTCAGTTTTAAACCTTTGTCCCCTGTCCTTGTCACCACAGGTCCTGATAAAAAAGTCTCCATCTTTCTTATAAGCCCCCTTTAAGTACTGAAAAGTGCATTAAGGCCTCCCTGGAGCCTTTTATTCTCCAGGCAGCTCCCTCAGCCTTTCTTCACAGGAGAGGTGCTCCAGCCTCCTGATCATCTTTATGACCCTTCTCCGGACCTGCTCCATCAGGTCCATGTCTTTCCTGTGTGGGGGACCCCAGAGCTGGATGCAGCACTCCAGGTGGGGTCTCACCACAGTGAAGTAGAAGGGCAGAATCACCTCCCTCGACCATGGTTTGTTCTGTGGAAGCCCTTCCCCACTGAGTGCAGATCTCATTTAGGTGAGCAGTTCATTTCCCAGGCAGTAGGTGTCATTCCTGCAGCTTGAGATCTCACAGTTTTATGTCTCTCTTTCTTCAGCTGCACATAGGTGCTAGGATGGATAGATATGTTTTTCTGTGAAAAAAGTAAAAAAGCAAAAAACAAAAAAAAAGGAAACTGTGTAGTGCCATGACTTGTAGTGTGCCACAGGTGCAAGCACAGGTAGATGCTCCAGCCGTTCATGTCTGTTTCTGCAGCAAGACCCAGTCCTTGGTGTTGGGGTGAGCTCCATGGTACAGGCATGCTATGCTGTGCTTCCTTGGCTGGTCTGTGGCTGCTAAATCTCTTAACCTTTTTGGCTTTGTTGCTTTATCTGCTGGAGGATAACAATACTTACCTGAGAGGGAATTAAGATGATTAAGTAGCTGGGTCTCAGTCTAGCACCAGATTTAAGGCTTAAGTTGAGTCCTGTTGAAGTCCTTGCTTTGCTAGATTGGAATGTCCTGTTCAAAAAGCATTTCTGAGGATGACAAGCATATTTATAATAAATGCTAAGCATTACAGCAAAATTCCTTATGTATTGCTGTCCATTCATTCATTCCTTCCTCCTCTTTCTTCTCTTCTATTCCCATCATTCGCTGCTTCTTACTCAGCGTGTGCATTGCTTCCTTCCTTTATCCCTGTCAGTAAGCCACTCCCTCAGTAACGAGGAGATCTAGAAAACACAGTGAAATGGCATTAGCAAGAAGGAGGGCCGTGGTCATGATAATCCCTTTAATTGCATGCTGTATGTTTTTTTTTCCCTTAGCTGTATGCAGTTCAGGGGGTTGGCTGCAGTGATGTTCTGTGGGTGTGCCTTTACATCCTACAGGAACAGCTAAACACAACCAGGACTGTTGAATGCTCATGGTGACAGGATAGCATAAAAGTGTACATTCAAGTGTAAAAGCTGTAATTGGAAATGTCTGTTACATGTGTGCTGGCTGAGTAGGAATATATCTTAAGCACTGAAAAGACCACCACTACTCAATTCATGGTTGCAGCCCAGAGGACATCAAAAGAGAGATCAAAAAATGCCTAAAAAAATTTTAAAAATCAGAAACAAGGCAGTTAAAATCATCCCCATATGCACATATTTTCATGCAGTTTGTATGTGTGTAAGCCATTCTGAATAGCTCTTTACTATTATTACCCAGTTAAAATATTTTTGATAGTAAAATAATTATTTTATTAGATGGTTCTATTTTGTCTGTCACTCTTGTTCCCACCTGCCAAACAGTAGTGGGATTTGAAATAATCTGTGAATTCCTTCTTGAAAAGGATTTGTGATTTAAAATGAGAGAAATACTGGACGAGCATATTTTGACAGAATGAGGTAACTTTACTGTTATGGCTTTGTCATGAATTAGTGTTGAGTGCTGCAACACATTTGCATGCTAATCTTTCTTTTAAATAACTAAATACATCACCTAGGTGAATCTAAGTCAATTTTTAATCCCACAGCTGTTATATTGAGAAGTAAGTGTTGAATCATCCAAATAAAGCAGCCTTCTCAGGCAGTTAATTTCTTTGACTAGTCAGGTAAGTGAAAGAGAGAAAACATGGACTTACATATTCATTTTACCTGTATACTTAATAAATTATCTGCTATCTGTCCCTGTTTGTTTTTTCACTTGTCTGATAGTAAGAACCATCTGTGAGTAGATGGAACAAGGAGTTACATCTCTTGATCACTCTTTGGCACGTGCAGTGTTGTCCATTAGAGGACCTGCCTGAATTGCTGCTTTGTCAGCAGCCACCAAAGTGACCTGTAACTCACAACACGGTCGTAGGGCTCCACTGGTAGCCCAGCGTTGTGATGGATCCTCCCAGAGCCTGACCTGCTGCCCCTTGACTTTGTATTTATTTGTTTAAATTGCTCCTGGACTGTGAAACACTAGTTCACAGCATATGGAATCACACACAGCTGCCACCAAGACTGCTGTGGTGAGGGGCGATGCCCAGGGATGTCTAGCTCGTCACACACCCAGGAGCAGTCCAGAGGCACTTGCCTGTACCTGCAGGTCAGCCTGGGGACAGCCATCCACCTCCATCCTTGGGGATTTCAGGTGTCCACATCTAATGCTGGAGGCACGGAGATAACTGGCTGATGCTATGGCATTAAGGTCCTAATCTTGAAAAGACTTGTACCCATTCTTGACCTTATTACTGGGAACAGCATCCTTGATGTTTGCAAGCCTAATGGCCATTGTAATAAGACCAGTGACTGTAATAAATTTAAGTATATGTGCAAGTATTGATGGGGTCGGGGTCTGATGGAGTGATGAAGGCTCACTTCTTCATTTGAGGGCAGAACTCAGCACAGGAAATGTGTAGCTTTTTGGGAGGGAGAAAAAAGCTACCCTGTTCCTGTCCCCTGTATGGAAGTCCTCACTTTTAGCATACGCAAACAGGAACATAAGCATCTCTTGTTTAAAATAGCCCCTCCAGCCCCCAGTGAAGTTATTAGCTGAAGACCTGCTAATAAGTCAAAAACAACCCCAGCCCCTGGGGGAACAGAGGATGCTGGTAGATGGTACAAGGAGCTGGTTTGTTGGGAAACAGTCTGGAGGGCTGGGGCTGGTGAAGCCATCCTGGTGAGGCAGGTCAAGTGGGTCCTTCCCTTTTGGGAGTTCACAAGCAAAAATGGATGTAAAAAGTGAACAGAAGAGTAGTCAGAGTGTTTAGTGTAACTTAGGAGAGTGTGTGTGTGTAGAGGGGGATCCCCCAGGGCTTGTTGTATTGGCCCGTCTCATTTTATGGTTCTCAAGATGTTGCCCAAGAGTGAGCTGCAAGGGCCTGCTTGTCTCTTCTGTCCTGGCTTGCTAAACAAAAACAGTGCTGGAACTGCATGACTGCAACCCTTTGCAGGATCTAAAAGAAGCTGAGCCAGCATACTGTTTTAAAATTTCATGGTATTAAATATGAGAGTGTTACAGAAATAGCAGAGAGGACACTGCTAGGGACAGCAAGCTAGGGAATATGGAAACAAGTTTGTAAGAGCAATAATGTACACAGGGACGTTTCTCAAGCAATGAAGTGTGTTCAGAGGTGTGTGAGGTGAATGCCTCTCATCATGCATTTAGCTGTTACCACTGTCCTGAGTACTGGTGCAGGTCTGGTTTAATCAGTTCTCCCAGTTTCCAGCTGGCTCAGTCTCCTGAAGCAATTCACCATGGAACTGTGTAAATGTCTGTCAGTGGGAGTGGGAGAGAAGGCTGTAGTGTGGCCACGACACACCAGGGCAGCTCAAGTGCAAATGATGCTCTGTGTCTGACCCTCCTCTCAGTGGTGACTTCATGCTTCCAGGAGCTCACATTTAGATCACTGCATGGTCTGATTAACCCAGTGGTTTGCTGAGGATTTCCATGCTAAATTGCTAAAACAATAGTTTGTCTTCCTTACGCAGGATTGCTTTCTATGGCCTCTTATTTTTGACACTGATCTCCAGTCTCTGATCTCTTTGTCACTTTGGTCAAAGTCTGTTCCTGCAGCCTTAGTTGCACCCTGATACCAGCTGTCATCTATTGTTGCCATCATCAGGGTCTCTTCATCATCCTCTTGCTTCAGAGGTTTGGACACCTTTTTTGACCTTTAAAAGATGAGAATCCTGAGTGGACATGGCAAAACAACACAGCTGAAGGTTCCCTGAACAAACATTTTAGAGGTATGCCTGGATATTAGAGGCTGCGGTTAAGACTGACCTTGCTAGAGCCCTTGCCTTCTATTTGAATGCAGTGGGATTATAATCTAATATCAATTTCCATCTTTGATTCCCCAACACCCATGTCAGTATGATAGGCCTGAACTGCAGTTCAGCTTCACAGATGGTACCTGCATCACAGAAAATATTAGATGACTAGTGCCCTAAATACGACAGAGTGCATTTGTCTACACATCTGCGTAGACAGAAAAATCTCTTTAATGGTAAAAAGCATAGTCACATAAGCGAAATGTGAAGAGTTTGCTAGAAGACTCAGTGGTGACTTTTTAAGTGTTGGAGCAGGATAAACAAAATTAGAAGACCTTAAAACTGTGAATAAACATGGCAAGTGAATTTAGCACCTCTGCCTAAAGAAGCAGGCTTTTATGATATTTTGTCATTTTATTACAAACAAGAACTTTGATAAGCACTGTGTTTTCCCAATAGTATAAAAAATGTCAAATATTTTAGTGACCTGCTATTTAAAAAATAACCACATCAAATGCCTCGACTTCCTTAAGAATTGTCTCATTTTCCTTCAGGACATGCATTTCTCATGGCCCATCAACATCTGTTCAGCTATTGCAAATGTGGGAGGATGGAGCAGTGAAAACTTGCAGGGTCTGATTTTTTGTTCAGCCTCAGTGCCAGAGGAACTTTAGTAAAGATAGGGACAGGGGAGAGTGTTCACGGAGAGGGAGCGTGCAGCTGCCCTCCCAGTGTGTCCTCAGCAGGATACACAGCTTCAAGTACCCCTTTCCTGGAAAATGAATTCGACAGCTCAAACTGTTGATTGGGGGGGGATTTTTTGGAGCGTCTACTCTGCTTTTTTACTCTCTCTCTCTATTCTAAAGCTTTCTGAACAAAGATGTGAAGGAAAATTAATCCAAATCACCTAAAATGTGAAAGTAAAGTAAATTAGGTAAACTAAATTAAACCGTTGTATTTATTCTCTGATTCAGCATTCAAGTGACCTTAATTTGATTAAGCTTAATTCACATCAAAGTAAATTATACTAAATATGAAATAGGGTTGATTTAATTAATAATGAGTGTGTCTGCAGGGATCTAATGTGGTTTGATTCATTACAGAAATGTTAATTCAGATTACCTTTCTACAGTTTTCTCATGTAGATAAACCTTACAGGACAGTTTATTAGTTATGCCTAAACTGGTGTAATTGTGTGTTTATTCCCCCTTGGCCCTAGAAGGACCTTCCCACCACTCTCCTCCTGGGACTTCATGAGCACCTTGTTGTGGGATGTTTAGTTAATCTGTTAATCCAGGCAAAGAAAATCCATCAGTTTTCTGTTGGTTTAGTCACCTTTTCGTCTGATTTGTTTCTACATGATGCTCTGAAGGATAAAGACAGGAGTGTGAATATGAGATCAAGATGAAGAGGGTGGGGACTTGTTTCACCTCAAGTCAACCCTTTGTGCAGGAGACACCCTGCTTCCAGCACTACTGGAAAACCACTCCATTGGGTTACACAGCACATGGGCATGAGCTTTGCTGGAGTTGCTTAAAGTCACATACCACCACATTTCATTTTCTTGTCTTTGGCTTGTACTGCTTTCCTTTGGCTTTTTCTCTCCTTTTTGCCTATGCAGTACTACAGCTTGTACCTTCCCAACAGCATCACCTGAGTAGTTTGTGCTCTCAATATACACAAGCTCTACTGACCCACTTTCTGATTGCTTTACCTCCCTTTCTGTCCATGGCTTTGAAGTTCTGTGAATTTATTTTTTTGCTGTATGATTATTACAGAGTGGACACACTATAATTGCAAAGATGGGATAGCTGGAGTGGCTGAGACCTGTGAGTCTTTGTGTAGAGCATTTTGTAAGGACTGACTTTGTTTTCAAAGGACTGTGCAAAAAAATTCTGATTTCACAGTGCTGTGCTTCAAGTGTAAAACTTGAACTGAAGCACCTGATCATTGTCAATAATTTGCCAAGTTGAAACTGTCAGAGAGGCTTCAGGGGAAGAAGGGATAATAAATATGAACTACACAGAGCAAAGATGATCTAATTCTATAGCTTGTGGTTCTCTCTCTCTCTCTTTCTCCCTTCTCTCTCTCTTTTCTTTGAGTATGAGTAAACTGCTGTGTGAAAAATAGAGAAATTACCCAAAACATGTCTCCTAAACTTCAACATGAACCCTAACTTTGGAAGGCAAGATGGAATATAATCTTGTGCTTCAAAATTCACTTGAATTTCACAGAGTACTAGGAAATGTGGACTGTTCCTGTTAGCATCTTCACACCTCCTAGGTTCAGTTTGCACAAAGAATCACTCCAAAACAGTGGCCAGAGCAGTGCTGTCAGCTTCTAGAAGCTTCCTGTGATTATTTGGTTCATTCTGTCTGGAAACCAGGCTTTGAAACCACCGAGCTGTGCCTATCTCATTCTGTTCTAATATCAGCACACCCTGACAATGTGCTTCTTCATGAGGCAATGAAAATCAATGAGGCTTTGAAGAGACATGCTCTTTAAAGTCATGGCCTTATTTGGGAAGTTGCAAGAAGCTTGCCTGTCACAAGAGAATATTTTGGCTTTGTGACAGTTTCCTTTATACGGTTCTTCAGAGGGGAATCTCCTGGGCTTGTGCAGTGATAACTTGCAAGTGTTGTGTGTCTTTTTTCTCCTCCCCAAGATTATCTAACTCAGAATATTCTGTGATTTGCTGGAGGAGAACCCAATATGCTGGTCAAAGGAGGCGAAAGGCCCCTTTGGACCTGTCTCTTTTCCAAAATATGTGAGAAAATACATGAGAAAAAGCAGTGTTTCAAATGAAAAGTTCCTGGTATTTCGGTATTCCTGAGCAAATTCATGTGTTTTTTTCATAATTACTTCTCTATATATTTTTCCCCCTCACTACTCGTTTATTGAGTGTTGTCTTCTGTTTATGTAAGTGTGGGATTGTTTAGGAATAATCTGTTCTGCCATCACAATTTTGATCCTTACACTCCTTGGGAGCATTGTCTTTATGTTCCTAATGCCTTGGGAACTGTGGTGGGATAAAAGTCTGCATGATAAGATAAATGATAAACTGAAGGGAAAGTGTCAGAGACGGATGTGTTTTAGACTTGAAGTTGTTTGGGGAGAAAGAGAAGATTATCTCAGCAGCATTTTGAAGGGGTTTCAGAAGAGGTAGTTGAAAGAGGAAGGGTATTAGAGGAGAAAGGTGTGATTATATGCTGTGGCTGTTTCTGAATCCCCTCTCCATATGATATACAGGTAGAATAAAAAATTACTGTGGAGACTTGAGCTGCACAATCCAGTCAAGTCTGAAGGCAAAAGGACCTCCAGGCCACAGTGATGTTGGGGACCTGGGGCACAATGATGAGCAAAGCCATATGGATCTGTCATAACATGGATACCAGAAAGGACATCCTTAAGCATCAACAATAATGTTAAATAATTACAGTTCTTGGAGAAGTTGAGAAGTCAAGGATCAGAGGGTAAGGTCTGGTTGTGAGACTAGTACCTATCCTTCAGATTTTGCTTCCTAAGAAAGCTACAAAATACGCTTCTCCCCACGATATCAGATCCTCTTCTCCACTATCCTTGCTGGATTTCCCTTGACTTGTTCTTGCAGTTCCTCTGCTCATAGAGACCCAACACACATTTCAGCTCTTCTCTGCTCTGCCCAGTGCCTCTCTGTTCCTGAGGAGGTGGGGAGGCAGCTATACAGGCTGAGCTCTGTCCCCAGCCCTATACTACAGTGACAAAGGTAATCTTGGGCTGGCGCTGGCATGTCCTTGAAGAGAGGGCAGGTGGAGAGGGCAGTGAGCCTGGAGCAGAAGCAACCCAAGGGTCCAACATAATACTAATGTCATTTAATATTGTGTGCATCTAATAGCTTCCTTGAGGTGGCAAAGAGGGGTAGTGCCCATGGCAGCGGGTGAGAAAGGAAGATGTGTGAAACTTAGAGAGAGCTTGAGCTATTCACAGTGGGTGTGGGGAGTGCATCTGGGAATGTGAGGCTGGAAGAAGCACATGGCAGGCTAGGCTGATCTGCAGTGCTCTGAGATAGAAATCTGAGTTAAAAATGCTGAAGAATAGGGATTCCTAGCTGTGACTGGAAACTTAAAAGGAATTTTGTGAGCCAGGGGAATAAGTTTTGGATAGTATTTGAGGTTTTGTGATAATTTCTCATTTTATAAATCTTGCAAATTCATTTTCAGAGCCTTGCTACTTTTGTCTTCCCTTTCTAGGTCATTGGAATGCACTGGTTGCTCTGTAGCTTTATTCATTAGAAATGAGCTAAACTGGGATTTGACTGGGATGTTTATCTGGGATGACCTGACTGTTTCCTTCAGGAAGTCATTCATACTTGAAAAGACAAATGTATCTCATGTTAAAAGATAGGTCATGATCACCTCTGTTTGCCTCCAAAGATGAGGGAAGTAGGAATTGACTCATGAATAAATATTTAATACTCGAAGGTATGAGTCATTTGTCTGAACTGAATTAGTGCCAGTTCCATTTCAATGATCTGGAGTATTCACGTGATGCATGTGTGGCTGATGGCCATGGGCTGTGGTACAGCAGAGCCCAGCTGGATGCCAGACACTGTACACATGCTTGGACACCTGGGTTTGACCCCAAGCAACGCTAGTGGGAGTATGCAATGTTTCAGCAGTGAACACTGTTGGGAGGAAAAGCTTTTGTTTGCTGAAGTTTGCTGTGGGGTTTGGTGTACAAATATGAGTCAGTGGAACTAGAGCCAGATTGTTATGATTGCAAAACCCACTCCTGATTTCCCCTTTGGTCCTTTCCTGGTCCTGGATATCTTCTTGTACAGTTTTGGGGTGGACAAAAGTGTATCCCATTGGTTTTACCAAGGTTGTGACCTGATTGTGAGACAGACTGGATGTGTTCTGCGTGGCTTGCCTGCTAGTCTAGCCTAAATGATGAAAAGGGCCCTCTCAGCACAGGCAGTGAGGCAATTGGTGTTGTACTAAGCTTGATTCATGGTAGTGTAGGGCAATTTGTACTACTGCTCCTTTCTTGGCTCTAAAAATGCTGCTAGCTGTACCATAGGTAGTTAATCACAATTGTATAGCCTAAGTAAGTGGGTTTTTTTCAAGGCAGAGTGAGAAAATAGGATCATTCAGTTGAGGAATGTTAAGCCATACAATTATAGGTGGACACATAGTGTGTACATGTGGCCTCCTGCTCTGCTCTCCCTCCCAAACCATCCTGGTTTCCTTCTGGTTGTAGGAAACATCACTGGGTCTTGAACAGAAGTGGTGGATGGCCAGGGCTTAGGGCTGCTGGGACAGGTCACACTAATTTGTTGAAGACCTCCCTAATTCAGACTCTGCATTGAGCAGAAGTCTGGGGGTGCCAGAGCCAAAATGAGAATTCAGACTTCATCAGAATCTTTGCTACACAGTCCTGAAGCAAACAGTGGTGCTTCACTTGCTATTCCAGCTACCACCTCAGAAATCCTGATCTTATTAGATAAAGTACAGGAAAATTAGGAGATGAATGGAAAATTCTGGATATAGAATGCAATACAAAGTGCCCCCAACAACGGATCTGTGTTAGCATTTAGTTTCTTATAAGTGTTAGGGCTTGTCCTTTTGTTAGGACATTGAATCTCATCCTTGCTACTACTGGAAACTGGATAACAGATGATGTTCAGATGATGTGGGGTACTAAACTCTGCCCAGGTTCATGGATTGTGTAAAGGCATAAGCCTTGATGCTGTTTTTGCAATTTACATGCACTTGACTCTAAAGTGTAACATGCAGCTTATGTTAAAAAGATAATTTTGTGTTCATTTTGACACCTCTTTTAATTAAAGTGTCAGACCTAATACTGTTTCACTGAAGAAGCCAGTGGACCCTCTCCAAGGAGTCCTGCAGGACCAACAGAAAGCAGGAGCTGTGATATTTCTCAGGTTCTTAAACAAACAAACAAACAAACAAAAATCAGTTTTTCAATCTTCAGTCTTTATGTGAAGAACAAATGAGGGATAGAAACAGGATACTCAAAACAATACTTTGCAACATAAGCTGCCTGCTTTGGTTTTGATTTGCCGTAGAATGTCATGAAACACTTCTTCTTGCTATGTTCTGGCTCAAAAACATTGGGTCTTACTGATGCTCTGCGAAGAGATTGGTAAAGCTGGCAGATACCCACTGACCCTCTGCAGAGGTCAGCATGGCCAAGCCACATGCATTTCAGAGAAAGGCATTCCTGAGGGCTCTCCTGGGTTGTAGAATATACTTGTGGACACCCATAACTTTCCGCCATCCTTAAAGGAAGAAGGCAGCATGAAGTCTCAACATTGTGGTCTAATTGTGTCTGTGGTTCTTGTTAAAGGTGATGTATAATCTTCCTTCACTATGTGTGCTTTCCTTAGGGAGCGTGTGTTGTCAATACATAAATTCCACATGAGGTACCACAAAGGGAAAAGGTTGTGGGAATGACCTGATGTTGCTTGTGCAGCAGCTGCTGCAGCTGCCAGACACACTTCGGGAGCAAGCTGTGCTATGCCCAAGGGATGGGAAGGTTCTACTCACAGAACCACATGGAGTTGTGGAGTTTGGCAAGGAGATCTGGAGATCACCTAGTCCAACCCCCTGCTCAGGACCTTGTCCGCCTGCCTTTTGAGTATCTCCAAAGATGGTGATGCCACAACCGTTCTGGGTAACTTGTGCCAGTGTTTGACCACTCTCAGTGAGAAAAGTTTCTTCTTTTGTCTGAATTGGATTCCCTGTATTTCAAAATTTGTGCCTGTTGCCTCTTGTCCTGTCACCTGTCACTTCTGAGGAGAGTCTGGCTGTCCTCTTTACTCCCCCGTCATGTATTTTTTACACAGTGTTGAACGTGTCTATAATCATGTGATGTCAAAAGCCTTATTGGAGTCAAGACTTGTCAGTGCAGAGCAGGCCAGAACTTGGCCAGTGTGATGATGGTGTCATGTTTCTTTGGGCAGAAGCACAGCTCTGGTGGCACCACACATTCCAGCATCTCCCTCCTGCCAGCAAGGTCATTTGGGTTAGTTTGTAAAGGTGCTGCTTAGTGCCAGCAGCACTTGGAGGAGTCAGAATTTTTGTGTGTTCTCATGGGAGTGAGAAAATGTTCTGAAATTGCCACACCTTAGGTCTGGTGCTGCTGTCAGAAGAGAATTCCACAGTATACATGAATAATTCCTGCTTCCATTTGTAACATCTTTTGCATCAGTTGCAACGGAAAGAAATTTTTATTGTTTTGGAGGTTTTTTGGGTTTATTTTTATTTTGGGGGTGTTTTTTGGTTGGTTGGTTTGGGGTTTTGTGGGGGCTTTTTGTATTTGCTTTTTATTTTTGTTCGTTTTGCTACTTTGTTTTCGGTTTGGTTTGGTTTGGTTTTGTTTGATTTTGTTGGAAGCAAGGGCAGAATACCTCTTAATGTGAGAGCAATGCAGCTAAATTTTGGCAGATTAGCAGCGCCTTACCCTGTATAACCCCTGCACATAGCCTTTCAGTACCTAAACGGGCTACAAGAGAGCTGGAGAGGGACTTTTTACAAGGGCTTGTAGTGACAGGTCAAGGAAGAATGGCTTCAAACTGGAAGAGGGTAGGTTTAGATTAGATATTAGGAATAAATTTTTTACTGTGAGGGGATGAAGCACTGAAATAGGCTTTCCAGAGAGGTTGTGGATACCCATCCCTGTAAGTGTCCCAAGGCCAGGTTGAACGAGGCTTTGAGTAACCTGATCTAGTGGAAGCTGTCCCTGCCCATGGCAGGGGCTTGGAACTAGGTGATCTTTAAGATCCCTTCCAACCCAAACCATTCTATAATTCTAGGTTTCAAATGAAATTCTGGGTCATGATCCAATCTGAGCTTTGACATTATGTCTATGTAGAATTCCTCTAAGCTAACATCTCCTAAGACGTCAGTGCTGTGATCTTGTGCTGCAGAGAGGTTGCTTGAAACATACATGTTACCCATGGAGTTTTATTAACTGCAATGAGGTTACTTTTGGCAGAGAGAAGCAGAGACATAAAACTTAGCCTTCATTTTTCTCTTGTGTACACCCTACCTAGAGAGCGCAGAGGTATAGAAGACTCAGTAGTTACTAGGAGTACTCTTCTAATGTTTTATCAGAGAAGATGTTGACACTGACATTTTCCGTACAGAATAACTTATATCTTGCCAATATTCTTGATAATGAGTCCCAAATTCAGTAGGCATTAATGTGCTCATCTATGTGTGTGGGAAGTTGTTTGGTTCGTGTTGGCTTTGACTACAGCCATGCCACTGTACAATTGAAACAGTTATAAGATCTAGGTCATTGGCTTCCTTGAAAATGACAAGAAGTCAGGTTGTTTGTAGTGGTATGTGAATACCTGTGTTTGCATTCATGTCTGAAGTACACAGTTTGTGTGTGTTGAGATAGGATGTATACACCCCTCCTAAAATGTCAAAGTGTGCTTTAGTGGATGAAGTGTATTATTCAGACACTGTTTTCAATTCCACTGACATTTCATTTGATAGTGGTGATAATGCCAGTCTAGTTTTAGCCTTTCACTTGCCTTTTTTCCCACTTAATCCCTCACAACTTGGAAAAAGTTAAATTGACTGATTTCAGCTAGCTTTAAGATAGTTTCCAAATGGAAACTTACAGTTCCTTTTATTGTCTCTGGTAGAGTCTTCTTCTCTGTGTTTGTACAGATACTAATCAGCGAGATGTAGCAGGTATAAGTACAGTGGCTTTGAGGTGACTCTTGAGGCAGTGTAATTCATTATTACTATGGGGACTTCTATGTGCAGTATGATTCAAATTTATCTATGCTGAATTGAAAAAATCATGTTTTGTTTATCTAGGAAAAAGACTACTTTACTGCTCTGCACTTCAAATTTGTGTAGCCCTGTCCGTTTCATTGGAAGGGATTTTTTTTTTTGGCAGGGACACCTTCCTCTAGTCCAGGGTGCTCAAAGCCCCATCCAGCCTGGCCTTCCAGGGATGGGACATCCACAACTTCCCTGGGCAACCTGTTCCAGCGCCTCATCACCCTCACAGTAAAGAATTTCTTCCTAATATCTATTCTTAATTGACCCTCATTCAGTTTGAAGGCATTGCCCCTTGCTCTGTCACTACATTTGTATGATTTTAGATAATTTTTCATAAACAGGCAGGAATATCCAAATCTCGGTCATATCAACTAACATTTGCAACCTCTACAGACTGAATCTTAATTTTTGGATGCTCGGTGTTTTGACCATATTTTTTCTTTTATTATTTTGGCATTTATCTCAGATATCCTTGTCTGTTGCTGTTGTTTATGTAAACTGCTTTTGCCTTTCCAGCTTTATATGGCAGTCAGCTCCATACAGTCCTACACTTGACTGGATATTTCAGGCACTGTTGCAGTGATCAATAACTTAATAATCCGTATGGAGCTTTTAGTTTTCATCCCGACTGGCTCAGTTCTGTTGGATTGCAAGTTGTGACTTGGTGCTATCCCCAAGGGCTGATAGAAAATCAGTAAGAATCCCATTCTCTCTGGTTCACTCCAGTGCATCTTCCCTAAAGCACTTGAATAAGGCAGATGTGGCTGTATTTGTAAAAACATCCCATTACAGTCCTGTGAGATGCTGTACACTTGTACAGGGTACAAGAGAATGGTATGTGATACTCCCAGAATGATAAGATTAAAGCTGTGGGAGAAGAACATGGGGAAGACATCAGCCATCCTGTGGTCAGGCCAAGCCTTGAGATTTGCAAAGCATGAAGCATATTTGAGCTAAATCTGGGAGGGAGAAAACTGATTTTTTTCTGTGCAAATACTCATTGTGGTGTGATAACTTCAAGCTACATTAATGAGGTGGGATTTTTTGTGGTGAAGGTTACTATGTGAAAATCAACCTGAAGACCTGAGAGTGAAAGGAGCAGTCTGAAATGTGTCAGTCTATTCTTATGCATCAGAATTCAAAGTGCATTTTAAGGCAACATAAAATAGAAATCCCACTGGTGAAATGAGGAAAAAAATGTTCCTGTCTGGGCCCCTCCACCCTTTCCTTTAACAGCTGAGTCAATACTCCAATATTGAATACACTCTGGTCCAGTAAACTTTAGGGTGCTGTAATTATTTTCACAACTTCACCAGTACCTGAACAAACTAAGGTAGCCATTCCTCTTCTATTTCAATAAATGTTTTAAATCTTATTTTCTTAAGCCCAAGAAAGACTTTTGAACTCAGAGACAATCCTATTGAAAGGAGACTTTTCAGCATATTCTGAGATGCTGCCTTTGATTGCCACATCTTGCACTGTGCAGAAATGTGGATGAACAGCCATTAGATATGCTCTCGTTGGCTCATTTCCCATCTTCTTTCTGTTTTCTTCCTCATGAATTGAAGTGAATACTGAATTTTTGAGTGCAGTTGTGGTTTTTTTTTAGAATGGTCTGAATATTACTTCAACATAATGAAAATACAGGTTTAATGACAGAAGTCTGCTCTGTTAGTGGCTTTTTCCTTGCTTCAGCAGGGGAATAAATAGTTACCTCATTAAAATATCTCAGTCTGTTTGTGATTGGATAATGTCACTAAGCATCTGGCAAAGGCTGTGGTGGAATCTCAGGTAAAGAGGACAAATACTGATATGGTGATATACTGAATACCAATAATGCAAGATGTTACACTTGAGGAAACTAGTTTCTTAGCAGAGTATCAGCACAAGGCCCTTGGATGCCAGTGGAATACTAGCTAAAGCCAGAGATGTCACCATTATCCTCTGCCTTCTTCTGGTTTGTCATGTTTCCAGGCTTTTTTGCAACCTTTGCTTCTTTGTCAAGCTTTCATCAAGGATAACCACTTCTATCACAGTCTCACTTGTTTGTTAGAGCCTGGCATTAAAACTACAGAGTGTTTTCCAAAAACTACTGACCATCTTCAGTGGGAGGGACCTTCGTTATCACATCTTTTTGGCATCAGAAGGTAGGGCCTGGGTCCCACAGTTCCCATTACATTAATTGTCCCACCCAATGTTTAGTGTAATTTTTCTTTTTTGTGACATAATTTTGTTTTTTGGTAAAGTGTGGGATGTTTGTCATCAAAGGTTTGGACTGGTTATGCAGTCAGGCAGGGAATAAACAACTCCTTCTTGTAAAAGCTTTCATTGCTGGTTGTGGTTTCTGACATAATTTCTGTCTGCTTCTCAAGACCTTCAGTCTGGCTCGGGGCACAAGAAGTTACAGTCTTTGCTAAAAAGTTATAAGGAGGCTTTATAGCCCTGCATTTATTATTTTTATTTATTTATTTGGTATTGCATGTGTTCATGAGACTTCCTGAAGCCCCTTTGAGTTCTGTTAGGTAACTGCATGCTGAGCCTCATTCATATCTACAGTAGGACATGGTGGTCTTAGATCTTACTGTTGAATATGGGAATCCTAGTAATCAACCAGAAATGAGACTTGGTTGTCTCACAAGATAGAAGCCCTGCTGTCCCTGTCTGTAATGCTATCAGCTGTTGTGAAAGTGCTGGCTAAGAAAAATAAACTAAGTTAAAAGAAGTTTTCCCACTGAAACCCTTCAGCAGTTGACCTCTGCTGAATATGAAAGCTTTCTGGAGAATATTTGCCTTGTGAACTCATTGATGACAGAAGCCTTGACTTGAATTACTGACTATTTATTTGCATAGTGGCTGCTGAGAAATTGCAGAAATTGGAAGACCAGATAGTGATTTTGTCGACTTTGTTTCAAGAACACTTAGAAGACACACTGCTTTATGTTTGCTGTTAATTCTGTAGAATGGTTTTATTTTAGATAGCATGAAAAATAAGTGAAAAACAGCCCTCTTCCACTTGATTCAAGTTAGAGGAAGTTTGGTGTGAACAAGAAAACAGAAGTTCAGAATTCTGTTGCTCCCCTGTGAGGGATCTTGTCTAGCTCTTACTTGGAAGGTAAAACACTGTTTCCTACAAAGTCAGTAGCAGAACACTTGCTTGCAAGGGGGTACCTCACCCTTGCCTGGCTGCTTGGGTGCTGTATATAGGGAGCATACTTGCAGTGAGGTTCAGCCTAAATATGGAAGGTGGCTTTTCCTGATGGTCACATTGTTCTCCTCTCTGCTAATTTGAATCTTTTATAAGGCTGTAGCCAGAAGCACCTACTCCGCAGTCCTTCTCTTTCTGGATGCTCATGGAAGAATTAATTTCTGTCAGATGGTGTGACTGCATGTGTTTTAGTGTTCCTACAGCGTGTCTTTATTGTCACTTAACACTATCACATTTGTTTAAAGGAAATAAAACGAAACCCAAGGTCACTATTACATTAAAAACACCATGTCCCAAATAAATGTAGATTTTCTTTGTTTCCAGTGCTGGGGCTTTTTTGCCATGAATGCATTTTTCTTTAATTCCAGCCTTTTCTGTTTATATTTTTCAGAGCTGTGAAATTAAATGCCACAGTTACCATGGCCTATCCCCTATTGCTGTGTCTGGAAGATGTGGCAGTCTGTACTTTGGGTGGTTTTCCAGCCTCCAAATCTCATAGCTCAGTGGGGCAGCCACTGCCTTAGAGCACAGTGAACCTCAGGAGCTGTAGTTGGGTTTGGATGTTTCAGACTCCAGCCAAAATCCT
The DNA here is from genome assembly GCA_035222235.1 of Margarornis squamiger. Taxonomy (NCBI): domain Eukaryota; kingdom Metazoa; phylum Chordata; class Aves; order Passeriformes; family Furnariidae; genus Margarornis; species Margarornis squamiger. Next base: position 52,579,282 of record JAWWTY010000156.1, read on the forward strand.
CCATATGAGAAACTGTGCTGGAAACCAGCCCTAGCAGCAAAAGAAAGAGGCAAGTCAAGGTGAGGAGCAGCCCCAGAGGTGACTTTGAATTTGCTGTCTCCTCATGACTTTCCCAGGCAGTGTGTTCTCCCACTGCCCCATTATCTCTCCTTCCCAGGGGTGGGGTCGATTTCCCAAGGGTTTGAATCTCCTTCATTTCCAGCAGTCCTCACATTTCATCTACTCTCTACCCAGCAGCCAAGTGGCAGAGCCTGTGTGCCCTCTGCCTGACTGGCATCCTTTGGTTGTGGCAGCAATGCTGAGGCTCATCTAGTGTGTGCAGAACCCACAGTAGAACCACCTCTGTCCCTCCCGAGCATGCTGCTGAGTTTGGCTGGGACTGCCAGGAGCCTTGGCAAGGTCTCCCTGGTCTCTCCCATAGCTAACACCCATGCAATCCCTAAGCGAACTGATGATGAGAGTCATCCAGCCTGTGATTTTTGCACATCCAGAATTTCCAAGGGGCTTGCTATGGGGATGATGACCTCTGGCTCCTGGTGTTTTGGGGTCTGTTCCCCCACTGTGAGCTGTGTTTATTCAACCACCACATGCAATGCTGCCAGACCACATTATTCCAGAGGAGCAGATGTGCTGTCCATTGCCAAGCTATTCCAGGAACATGCCCATGTCCTTCCACACTCCGCATCGGTGGGACCTCCCTACGTAGAGTAGGTGCAGACTGCACCTACTGTGCCTCCTGGCTCTTGGTTCCCCTGGGATCAGGTTTTGGTGGTGTGGGATGGCTGGCACAGGGATGGTGTGGGCAGCACAGGGGAGTTGTGGCCAGCACAGGGGTGGTATGGCTGGTCCAGGGGAGGTTGGTCCCGTGTGCCGCCCCTGGGGGTGCGCAGGGGATGCTCTGACCCCTGCGCTCACTGCGCTGTTGCCATGGGGATTGCGTGTGCTGTTGCTAGGCAGCTGAAGCATCTTTGCTTGCACACTGCAATGCCACGAAATGCTCAACTTTCCTCATTCCTATCTCCCTTCTGTGATCTTGCAGATATGACTCCGTTGGCTCTCACCCCGATTCATTCAGTTGCACTGCTGCGATTTCTTGGTGTTAACCCTATAAACTCTAAAAAGCTTTCATGGCACTGCAAATCGCGTTTATGGCAATGAATTCAGGGCTGAAGGAGTTAAAGTGATTGGGGATAGACTACAGAGGAAATGATTTCTAGCAGATAAACTACTTTAAATGTTCTGGCACTCATGGAAGGGGAGGTTTGTGGATGCAGTCTTTTGTTCCATCACTGGTGGTTTAGATGAATAAAAACACAGACTAAAATATCACTACAAGGTAAGAAAATCAGCTTGAATGGGCCTGATTAATCTCTCTGGTTAAAATATATATTTAGTTTTTAGTATCCTCTGCTTGCATTTGCTGATTGTAATGTAGCATGTGAATGATAATTCAGCTGTGAAGCCTGTCATGTACCATATTTGACTTATTTGGCTTGAATAATAAAGATATCAGCCTGTATTCTTAGAGTATACTGCATTAATCAGACTTGCAGGAATGATCACATGGTACTCCATCGCCTTTCCCTGTTAGCTGCTGCTTGTCAGCAGCTGGCTGAGCTGTAGGCTGCAGGCCAGTATCTGCATACCCTTTCTCCTCAGAATATTTCAAATATACTCTCTCGTCATTATGCATTTTGCTGCAGTTTGACAATCTAAATGGTCCTCCTGCACGTAAAGAAGATTATTTTAAATTTCAGAGCATTTGTGTAGTTGCTAGGCCATGTATGCATTTGAAGAATTCAGGTAGGCTCTCTATTTTATACATCAGTGTGCTTGGTTTTTGTTCTCACAAGGTTTTTGCTGTGTAATGTCAGTCAGCTCTGCAGTTAGTTCTTCTATGTGCAGATATTTATTGTGTTTTAAAATCTCTACCCTATGCATGGGGAGAAGTGCTTGAAGGGTACGATGCAGGTAACGGGAGCTAACTGCATGATGAAGTGCAAAGCTGGGTAATTGATTATATCTTGCACAAATTTCATAGCCTTGCAGCCAGAAGCAGCGAGCACAGTGTAGTTATAAATATAAACCAGAAACTGTTCTGTTTAAAAGGGTCTTTGCTATTTTTGGTTCTGAAGAATCTGACAGATGCTCCTTCAAGATAAAGTACTGATGGTGATAGAGAAGAGAAAATTGAGGCTTGGATTGTATATAGGATTATATTTTATGCTGCTGCAGAGTATACATGTCTTTTTCATAATCTTGTAGCTGCAGAATTCCTTATGAATTAAATTTAAAATAAGAATATTGTTAAGTTTTTTGGGGTTGGTTTGTTGTTTGCAAACATTTGAGCAACTGTGATTGTTAGAATATAAAATTAGCACCATTTATTTGATATTGGTTCTGCCTAATATTGCCTCTGCCCCCTCTCCTCCTCCATCCCCACCCCCAGTATAACTCCATCCTTATGTGAGTATTGAGGTCTATTAAAACTATAAAAGAATCTTGAAGACATGAAATAGAATTTCTACCCTCCCTAACAGACTTAATTATTTTTCTATGTAATAAAGCAGTTTGGGACTTAAAAAAATTCTGGTCAGTAGTTGTGGGGTAGGGAGTGTCTCACTTCTTTAAAAAATTTTTTTCCTTAGTGTGTTCAGTTCTTGTAACTTGTGTTATAAATTTGTCCAGATAAAATGGTAACAATGTTGCAACAACAGTAGGCATCACCTCATGATGTTTGTCTGTATATCATTATTATAATGTATCTTAAAAATACCCTTTTTAGTTCCAAAATATTGTTTGACCAAGTATGTAACTAGACAAGAGGATGGATTCTTTGTATACTCAATGAGCATTCTGTAGTAAATATTTTAAAATTAAACTTTCTAGCCTCAGATTAAATATTTTTAACATTGTTTCTGCCTTTTGTTAAGCATTTAATGTATTGGCAATGTCCATTATTTTGTGATTTAGTAGTTGGTTCTGTGTGTGAGTGCTGTCCGAAGCAGTAAAAGCAGGTACAGGACACCCTCACCCCCCAAATGTCCTGATTCCAGCTGTAAGGGCTGTGGAGATGCAGGCTGACTGTGTATATTTCTCCTGTTGTGAAGTGCAGTATGATGCTGTCTGAGGGAAAATATTTTACTGGAAGACCAGATAATGCTGTGTAACTGCTGTTGTCATAGGGCTGTCAGGAGATGCTTGGAATCTTGACATTGTTGAGTGTTGGCAGTAAATTAAGGTGCAAATGGGCCCCAAACTTACTGTGCCACTTACTGTGCCCACAGAGTTGTTTGCATTTCAACGAGTTGGTTGGGTCCTATTCCTAATTCAGTGAAACTCTCAATAAATCTACATGAGGGGAAGAAAAAACAAAAAAAAAGGTGTTTTAAAAATTCTGCTTTAAAAGCCTTAGCTGTCTTTCACTGGCTTTTCTACACATCTTGGGCCAAAAGACACCTACTTTTGTGGCAGGAATGGTCAAATGCTGATTATACACCCATTAGGCTTATTAAATTTCTTGTCATCCTCTCTTAGATTTGATTTGAAAATAGCATTAACATTTGATGTGCAGGCTGCTAGACATTTTCTTTTAAATCTTTTGCACTGGTAGGGCTGGGGTTTCTGTGTAGCAGCATTTAAATGGCATCTATTTTATTAGGCATTTCCATGGTGTTTTGTTAAGGTTGTATCTGCATGTTGATTTTTTTTTTTTTTTATGGTGTTATTACTCTCATCCTTGTGGCTGTTTTGGATTTCAATGGGATCAGAACATATCTTGCAAAATAAAGAGAAAAAAAGGGTCTAGTTGCACAGTGGGGTGGAAGTCTCCCTCCCACAGGCTCCTGGAAGCAGAGTGGATGTAGCAGCAGAGGGCACTCTTCTCTGGCCTAAGGGCAGCCCCACACTCACAGGTGCCATCTTCCATGTGCATGAAACTCAGGCTTGCACTTACCTCTCATTTTAACTTCACCCTGAAGCAGATGCTCATGTGCATGTTACAGGAGCACAGCTGTTTCCATCTGCCAGTGCACCCTACAGGGCTTGGGCACCCAAATGTCTAGAGAAGTGGTGAGCCCTGTAGTGCCTGCTCATGCAGACCTGTTCATGACTTTTCTGTATGTGTTACTCAGCTTTTTTTTCTGCCTCCACACTGGGCCTTAAAGACCCTCAGGAGTCCCTGGATAGGTGGTGGGAGCTGTGGCACCCTGATCCCATGGCAAGAGGCACCCCTGCAGTCTGGCCACCCGAGTTCCCCCAGCAATTTCAGTTTGATGCAACCTTTTTCACTTCCCTAGCAAAATGGTGTGAGGTTATTTTTGTGGGGTGTTAAGCAGCTGCTGAACCTCTCTGAAGAAGTGTCTCATTTAAGGGCTGTAAGTGACCCTAGTGTGCTGTTTGTGAAACACTTATTTGTAAAGCTCTTTGGGATGAAATCTTACCTAAATGTGGTTACTGGCTGGCTGAAGAGAGACTTAAGCCTCTGAAAAAATAGGGGCTAAATCCATTGAATAATCTTATAGTTCCTTCTATCGGCCAAGCTTGGTTTATCTTTCTCTTGGGAAGAACCTAATATCCTCTGAAAAACTTTGATTGCTTTTAAAGTGGGGGTTAACAGAACTAAGCCCCTTCTCAGTCCATATGGGCGTCTGGTTGCTGTGTGATACTTGTTGAGCCCATTTTGTTGCTGATTTTCTGCACTGTCTTCATAAAGCACCAAAGCTCACCTATAAACCAAACCTCATTTGGTTTATAATTGGAGGTAAGATTGTTTGTCAGCCCTGCTTTTACGATCTCCTGCTGACCGCACTGTCATGAGATGACTTTGCATGTGAAGCCATCAGGAGGGTGGAACACTTGGCCATGAGCAGTACTCCTCATTTGGTATCTTCAGCCCATTTTTAGCTCTCCAGTGGCAGAACACAAATGCATTTTCTTTTCTTTTGTTGCCATGCCTTTATCTTTCTGGGATGTTACTTGGTATTCTTTGCAGTGAGCTGGTGTCTGTCTATTTCTGCTACACCGCCCACCACGGCATCGCAGTATTTTTAACTGCATCTTCTCTTCCCCCATGCACCGAGCAAAACTGAGAACGCTACAGGAAGGAAAATGAGTCTCTCAAAGCGAGCTGGCTATGAAGAGAGGAAACGAAACCCATCGATGAATAGAAAGCAAAGTTTAGAATGAACGTAAAGCATTTAGGTATCGTGGTGCATGTGCAGCCTCTCACCTGCTGATCCCCAAAGCAGCACCAGCATCAGGTGGAGTCTCCTGGAAGCAGGTGATCCCCTGTGTCTTTGAGTAGATGCAGGCATTGAGTTTACTGTATCTTTAACAATTCTGTGACTGAATTTAGCTGCACGACTGGATCAGCCCCCAAGGATTCTGACATCTAAGCCTCTCCTGTCACTGCTGCCCAACAGAAAACTGAATACCCCAAATTAGCAAAGAATTCTGGGTTTAATGTGATTCTGCAAAAATGAATTCTGGCAGCAGGTGCCCATCAAACACCTGCTCTGACTTTGACTGCAGCATTCTGCTCTCTGGTGACCAACAATGAGACACGAGAAACGTGAAGAAAACGTTCTTCACTGAGAGGGTGGTAGGTCACTGAACAGTTTTCCCAGGGAAGTTCTCATGGCACCAAACATGTCAGAGTTCATGGAGTGCCTGGACAATGCTCTCAGTCGTATGATTTAGTTTTAGGTAGTCCTGTGAGGAGCAGGGAATTAGACTCAATGATACTTATGGTTCCTTTCCAGCTGGAGATGTTCTATGATTCTGTGATTTCACTGCTGACAGCTGCTTTTAGGTACCTCCAGGGTAGGTGTTTATTAGAGAGCAGTATAAAGGACAAGCACGATCATTTTGTAAAGATGGACATTATAATAAAAGGCAGGTGGCTCTTCCTTCTCTTTTCTCCAAGAAACAGCAAGATGATTTATCAAAGGGACAAAAGGCTGGTGCTCCAAAAGGATGCAGGTCTGTTGCCTGTGGCTTTTCCTGCAGAAAATTCCTAAGAAGGAGGCCTTTTAAATAATAATAAATAAATAAATAAATAAATAAATAAATGAATTAAATTAAACTGCAACTGCAGTTTAAACAGCCAAGCAGTTTTAGGAAGCTGTAGGTAAGGTTACAGCCAGCATGGCTTCACTAAGGGCAAATCGTCCCTGAAAAATACGGTGGCCTTCTGCAATAAGGTTACAGTGTTGGTCGATAAGGGAAGAGGAGGTCACGTAAGGGAAGAGCAACTGACATCATCTGCCTGGATTTGTGCAAAACATTTGGCACTGTCCTGCACAACAGCCTTGATTCTACACTGGAGAGGCATGGATTTGACAGATGGACCACTTGAGGTCCATAAGAAATTGGCTGAATGGTCACACTGACAGAGCTGTGGTTACCAGATCAGTGTCAAAGTGGAGACCAGTGGTGAGTGGTGTGTGGTGTTCCTCAGGCGTCAGTATTGGGACTGACACATAGAGAGTGGGATTGAGGGCACCCTCACCAAATTTGCCAATGACACCAGGATTTGTGGTGCAGTTGACACACTGGAGGGAAGGGACCTTGACAGGCTTGAGAAACTGGCCTGTGTGAACCTCATGAATTTCAACAAGGCCAAGTGCAAGGTCCTGCACCTGGTTTGGGGCAATCCCAAGAACACAGAAGGTGTCTCTGCCCATGGCAGTGAGGTTGGAACTAGATGATCTTTAAGGTCCCTTCCAACCCAAACCATTCTATGACTCTGTAACAACAGAAAAGGATTGTTGTTCTTTGCTACCAAAAAATATGATCATATTGATGAATAAGGAGCATCAGGAGAGTTGCCAAAAGACTGTTTCAATTCCTACAAGAGTGTAGCTTTTGCATAGAGGTGTATTGGGATTGCAGCACTATGGAGAAATGGAAAAAATTGTTGTTCCAAGTTGGTGGCTCTGACCTTCCAGGTTAGATGGAGCAGGTAGTGAAAAACACGCCAAATACTGCTGTTAGTATTGTCTGACAGGAGGGGAAGAAATCCGCAGAGTCATTGTTTATGAAGTCAAAAGGTGCTAAAATGAAAGGGAGAAAACAAGTTTAAAATGGAGAAAACTCAAGGACGGTTTTATTGGCAGTCCATAATTATTTGCAGGATCTCCACCCCTTCTGAGCTGCAAGTTATGGTTCCTTTTAAGATCCATAATACCCTTTGCATCATTCTTCACTTAAGAGTTCACCCTTCATTTTGTGACCGAGAGGGTAAATTTTATCTTTTTTTTTTCCCCCTGAAACAAACTTGCACTAAATTACAACACGAGGAAGAGAAACTAGTTTCACATTTTTCTTTTGCTGAAGGTGATTGCCTCAAATCTGTCCTTTGATATTGGAAATTGATTTTAGATCCTTGGATTTTGGACAGTTGTTATTTATCCACACAAGGCATACACCCTGAGGAAATGTTGCTTCCTTAAACAGCAGATTGAATCAAATGTTTTTGCTGACATATTTTTCCCTGTGACAACTGACACTGCAGTTGCCACATATTTCAGTGGTTTAGCACAGAGACATTTGAAGAGGAGAGAAATGCTTCTAAGGAAGTAATGTGAGAATGCTGTTGCTGGAAATGAAGATAAGCACGTACTATTCTCATAGTGGCTGTGTTGTAGTATTTCTACTGAAGAGAAAAATAGCTAGAGATCCTTTGTGAGAGATGGTGAAGTCAGGTTTAGCCAGATTTTAAGGGGAAAAAATTCTGATATCTGGGTGTATAATCTTATCCCAAATGTAAATATGAAAGAAGATTTATCCCAGGATGTTTGTTGGATTGGAGGAGCTCCACTGTCTATGTTAGGAGCTAATGTCCAGTCACATTAAAATCATTGTCAATTGTCTGTGGTGTGTGTATTTAGTGCCTGAAACATGGGGCTGTCAGTGGAAGTATGGAGTGTTCCCATCTTTTCTCAGTCCAACTGTACACCCTACAGAACACCAGTCTCCCTAGTACCAACGGCTTGGTTCAACTACCTGAGGTCTACTGCAGTGTAATTCATTTCCGAAAACAAGGAATTTCCTCTACGTTCCCTTTGCCTTCTGGGCATGGTAACCTGCTTTTGCATTTTTCTCTTGTCGCTCTCATCTGCAAAACATGTTTATCCCCTCCTCCCTTTTTTTACCTGTCTCTCTCATCTCCAGAACATGTTTATTCCCCCTCTCCTTTTTTTTAAGCAACCTTGTAGTAATATTCACAAACAAGAAGTGTCTGCTGTTGTTTAATGAGGATCCAGACACACTTTTCAGAACTGAAGGTAGTTATCAAGACACATGGAAATTGATGTCAATCTTTAAAATGAAAACAAACATGAGTACAGATGGTTTCTTTAAAGAATGGAATGTCTGATAATTTTTAAATCCACCTATGGGCATCCATTAGAGCAAGTCATTCTCAGTCCTGTCTGCATTTTCTAAGCCTTAGTATAAAGTCCATAAAGATTTAAAGCACTTTAGCTGAACTTTCATGGAAAACAACTGCTGTCCACTGCTTCTTACCTGCAGCACCAGGGGTGGATGCTTGATTTTACTATCCTGGTGTCTCCCAGAGATGCTAATTATCCCTCTCCCTGCCTTTAACTTCAGCTACATGACAGTGCAGATATCCAACTTTCCTTTTGCCTTTTCTTGTGCAACAAGGCCAAATGGATCAAATTGCTAGTCTGTTATTTCTGTTCTTCCTAAGGTAGATACAGGATAAGGGGGTTTCTTCCTATATTTTAACATTTAACAGTCATCCTTTCTTTTTAAGGGGAAAGAACTTTTTTCTACTTATTCTAGCATGAGTTGGGCTGGACTCCTGACCTTCTTCTCCTGGGACCTGGTTTGAATCGTGTAGGAATCAGGAGTACAGAGCTGGATGGGGTGACCTGTGCCTCTCTGTGCACAGGAAGAAGGGTAGGACCTCTCAGCATCTGCTGTTGGGAGAGCCTGACTGCACAAACACCATCCTCAGAAGCTGCATGTTCATCAGCTAGAGGTGGATAAGATACAGTGTTTAGGGGGGAAAAATGCTGACACTAAAGGTGATGCCTCATTACTAGAATCACTTTTCATCTGAGGAGCTCACTGTTCGTTTGCTCACTGAACTCACTGGGCCTTTCCCTTCCCCCTTGAGATTTTGTGCAAGAACAGGCAGAAACTAGGGAAAGTTTCTCCCCACCACTCCTACACAGAGCCTGTGCCCAGAGCCATATCTCAAACCCTCCTTTAGCTGTAAGATTTCTTAAAGCCAATGCCTTTTGTCCGTGGAGACTTTCTGTGTAAGGTGTGTCCATTCACTTATCTCAGATTGGTATCATACAAGCTTGTGTGTTTTTGATCAGCTACCTGTAAAATGAGGTTGAAAACCCCATGATTTAAGTGGCTCATACAAAGCTTCATGAAAGTTTGTTAAAGCACACGTGGGAAAACAAAAAGGAGGTGACAAGATAGCTGAAAAGTAAAAGTTCAAAACAAGTGTTGAAGTTTGTTCATATTAATGTGCTGCTTTGTTGATGCATGAGATTACACAGTATTAAAGTCAAATGTTTAAGAGTTTCCTCCCTTTAAGGCGATATCTAGAGTTGCAGATTAGTCACTGATCAGCAGGTGGGAAGCTTCTTCATGCCACCCTGGGAGAACAGGGGTTTAGTTTCCTGCTATGGACAGCATAGCAAGCTGGGTCTGTCTCCTTTAGAAACCATTGCCTACTCCTGCTAGACAATAAGATGGCTCAAACAAGGTTATGAGCAGAAAAAATTGTCCATTGGGTGTTTGCAGTATTACCTTTCAGAGGCAGGTAGAGAAAGCTGACACTTGGTTTTTCTTTCTTGCAGCTAGTGTAGGGGAAGGTTGAAGAGTCTGTGAAATAGCCCATTTCTTTCCATCTAGGTGCAATAAAAGCAAAGATGAGCTCTGAAGAAGAAAGGAAGGGACCTGGGTGAGAGAAATGTAGAGGAAAACTTTCCCAAGCAAAAGATGCATGAAGCAGATGGAGTTGATATTGCAAATGCCATGAAATTTGGGGGATAATGGCCCAGCAAAGATTGCTAGGCTGAGCTCAAGGATGATGGCTCTGTTCTACAGGTGCTGAATTGAGGATTTGGATCTGTAACTGAATGTGGATACAGCTATTCAGTTCTTCTTTGGTGAAATTGCACACTTTGATACTCTGTTGTAGTACGATTGGTTTGGTGTGGGTGGGTCTGCAGTGTGGTGTCCCCTTGTTGGTTCAGGATAGGAAGACTTAAACTGGAATTCTGCTTTGTCTAATTCTGGATTACTTGGGATGGAAAACTGTTCTTGCCATTACAGGGTCAGTTTTAAATCTGGATTGTCCACATCCTGGGCAAGTGTCTGAGGCATTTAGCTACAGAGCATCAGAGATGGTGCTGTCTTTAGGGAAAGACATAAATGTCTTCCATATGTATTTCCATAAAATACACTATCCAAGTGCTGTTGTAGTGGTCACAATCTGTGGATATAAGTGAGACAGTGTTTGAAGGGAGAGGGAATGTATTTTATTAAACCAGTTTTTACAACTAGCAAAACCAGGCAAGGTTATGGTTACACAGCCCTTTATAGATCTGAATTGAAAGTTTCAAACAAAGAAATTAAGAAAATATTAGGCCCACCCAGAAGAAAGATAATTCTCTGAAGTAAAGCTTCTGCTTTGCTTTTCATTGAAATATAAATTGTGTGTAAAGCATCAAACTAGTTTCCCATTAAATTTTTCCATGAGAGGGAAGGAAAATGGGGAAAAGCCAGGCTTAAAGAAAACAAAAGGAGAAAAAGACAGATAAAAATTTAAGGAAAGAGATGACTGAAATTTCTCTCCAGACCAAAGGACGGTTTTGTATCAAAAAGCTTGTCCTTCAGTTTGATTTTAAGAATTGGTCTAATAAAAGAACTATTTTTGCCAACCTTGCCTCCACAGATTGTCTTTGCTTGATGAGACAGCACTTTTTGATGCCATTTCATGTAGTTAACACTGCTCTGCCCAGCCATCACAACTTGGCTGCTGTTTGGCAAGGGGCTGTTTCTTATAAAGTGACATTAAAATGGAAGTAACAGATAAGACTTTTTGACATCCATTGCAAATTACTTGAGATCAAAGTCGCATTCTTGTTTTAATTGGGAAATGGAAATATAAGAACCATATTTCAAAAATCAAGAAAAATTCATTTTATGTGGATCAGATTTTCACAAAAGCATGTATCTGCTCTGGTTAATCCAGGGAGGAGAACTAGCTGGCTGCTGTTTATGTAGAAAATTTGCCTTTGTCTTTAAAGGTTCACATAGATGTGGAATACTTGAATTATTTGAAAGTTTGTTTGCTTTTCAGTATTAAAGAATGTGGCAAATGTGATTCTAAACTTGTCTGTGTGTACTGCAGAATGGAGGGAGCAGGCATTTTGACTCTAACATTGTAGAAGCTGCTATTTTCTTACATGTATGATTTTTCAGTGCATCAAGTTAAAGGAAAATAGGGCTAATAGATGAAGACATCTTTCACAGGAATACACTAAAGCTGGCAGGCTAGAATATATCCTGTGTGATTTCTGCATCATCAGTAAGATGTATCAGCACATGTTAGCAATTGACAGAGCAATATAGGTAGGTGATGGTGGCCAAAGCACATACACAAGAGGGACAAAGTCAAGAAAAAATTCACTTATAATCCAGAAGAATGCTGTTAGATCAAATGAAATGCATTTTGCTTGTGACCCTGTCACCAGCAAAAGAGGTTCTTGCCTAGAGCCAGTGCCTTAGGTCACACGCTACAGTAGTGCTCGGGCATAAATAAATGCATGTCCCAGTTAAGCCAGATAATTGCATCATCACTGTATGTCCTTTAAAAATAGAGAATGCAGCCCAAGCTTCACCACGCTTTAAAGCAAGTAAGGCAGTCTGTTGAGTCAAATGTAAATGTGCTGTATGGTGCAGCTGGACTGGTCCTGTTGTAGTATCGGGGCATTTCTATTGCAAGAGGAACAGCAAAGGATTCAAGACTTCTAGGTACGAGTAGTATAAAGGACAGGGAAAAACCCACCACTACATTTGGAAAAGCTTGTGTCATCCTTAAAGCTTCAGGATGACACTTCAAAGACTGTACTGGCTTGTTAGGCAAGATTATTAGTACTAATAGGAGGTAATGCATTCATGTCAATAGCTCCCCTATAGCAATTTTTAGCTACTCCATATAACTAATGGTATTTTCAAAGCTCGCTCAGACAGCACAAGCTCATTAAACAAAGATAGGCATTTATTTAAACTATTTATAATGTGCAGTGTGAAAAGGAGAAGAAAGAAAATGTGCTATTACAGAAGAAGGTGAAAATGAAGTACCCCCAGGGCACAGCCCAAGTAGGGTATCTAGGTAATTTGACATGAAAACAATGTCTGATTTGTTGTGGAAAATCCTGACATTGCTGACCAAGATGTAACAATATCCTAGTTTTGAAGGTTGAAGTAAGAGGAAATCAATTTTGAAATATGATGTGATTTCCTGGCACTAAGACTTACGAAGCAGAGGGGTTGTTTGGAGGAGACACAGTGCACTTGGCATCACCTCAGCTCCCACTGCAGCTCTGGTCCTTTCAGGTACAGTTTTATTCTCCCAGAAGAAAATCACATCTGTGCCTGGAAGTACACAACCATTGGGTGTGGGTGTGAGCTCAGGCCCTGCAGCTTCCCACGTTCCTTCTGAGCTCCAGCCACACTTGTATGGCTCTGGGTCTGCGTCAGGATAACCTCGTTTGCCAAATACTGGGGATTTCAGCTGGCTGCTCCTGTGTGTGGGTGAGGGGAAAGCAAGGGGTCAGATAGGGACCAGTTTTCCCTGTAGATATGCAATTTGGCTCCTGAGGTCTGGAATGTGTTTTGCTTTGCTTTTTTGGTTTATTCTGTCTGAAGTTCCTGAGGTCGGTCCGGCTGGCCGGGTAATGCTGAGGATGGCAGCCCCAGCTCAGGGCTCAGGGCTCAGGCAGGAGCTGGGCAGACACCACCTTGCTGCCACACACAGCGATTGCCACCTTTGGGGTCCCACCAAGCCCAGAGAGCCTGCCACAGTTTTACGTCTTGGGGCTTTCCCCATCCCTTTCCCCAGTATGTGTTGTGAGCCAAGTACAGCACTCAGCTCATGGTGCTTCACCAAATCAAAGTTTCTGGTGCTTTCTCAGTACCTCTGAGGTTTAAAAATCTTTACAGTCAAATTGCATGTTTGTAAATTACATGTGTTTAAATTAAAGCTAATCTATCAACTCAGTCAGGTCCTTTAGTTGTTTCTCAGTATTTTAAAATGATAATACAGAGCCTTTTTGTGGGTACTGTGAATAGAAACTGTAAGACTGCATTTTGAGATGTCCATGCTTTTTTATATTGAGTTCATCTGGGAGAGGAACTGCTAAGAAAATCCAGTGCAAGGGAAGCAAAACCCTGCCATTGCGTTGCAACAGTGAAAAAATACACACAACACTGCAGCTTTGCACTTGTGGTTTAAGATGATGACGAGCAGAAAGCATATTTCTAGGGCTTTCTGTGTTGAGCAGATCACTTAAACCTAGATTCCTTCAGATGTCTGAGCTCAGCCATAGAAGCATTAAGTAAAAATGTCAAAAACTTGACTAAGACTGCTCCCTGAAACCATTATTAAACTTTAAAGAAGGCAATGAAGCAAGGATTAGATGTAGCTGGGTGTGGAAAATAGCTGTGGAAACAGGTGTTGCTTGTCAGTTTGAGTTTTACTTCGATATTCAAGCAAGCTGAGGCAAGTGGGGACAGAGTTGGTGGGTAAGAGGGTGGTGCAGGTGCACTGAGTTAGCTGGAATTGCAGCCTCTCACACCAGTGCTTGCTGCAACCTCCAGAAATGTGCATCAATGGAAGCCATCCATCCAGCAACATGGACTGGGAGGGTCATCTGATTTTTTGTAGTTGATGTTCAGCGTGCAGACTCTAGTCTTCAGTTCCAAACCTCTGTAAATTTGAGAGAGGATCAAATCTGATGGTGGTGGTTGTGCCAGAATGCTGAAGATTTGTCTTTAGTGATGAGATTTAGTGCAGATGCTACCGGACATGGTGCATGTGTGCCTGCAGACACGGGGCACAGCGCCCCAGACCACGAGCACTGAGCAATGTACCTGCCAGGGGCTCTGCCTGCTCCTTGCTGTGGGCAGCCCTGGGCCAGCGCAGCAGTCTGAGGGAGCAGGAGAGCTCCATTTAAACAAACATGAAGTTCAACAAGGGAAATTGCTAGACTCTGCACCTGTGATGAAGCAACCCTGGATGTACAAGCAGACTCAGGAATGAGATGCTGGAAAGCAGTGCCAGGAAAGGGCCCTGAGGGTCCTGGTCAATGGCAAGTAGGATATGAGTCAGCAGTGCCCTGGCAGCCAGGAGGGCCAACCCTGTCCTGGGGGGCATCAGGCAAAGCATCGCCAGCTG
>JAWWTY010000156.1:52593836-52695915 GCA_035222235.1 Margarornis squamiger
GCAGCTGAGGGCACTTGGTCTGTTCAGCCTGGAGAAGAGGAGACTGAGGGGAGACCTCACTGCAGGTACAACTTCCTCACGAGCAGAGGAGGAGAGGCAGGCACTGATCTCTTCTCTGTGGTGACCAGTGACAGGACCTGAGGGAATGGCCTAAAATTGTGTCAGGGGAGGTTTAGGTTGGATATTAGAAAAAGGTTCTTCACACAGAGGGTGTTCAGGCACTGGAACAGGCTCCCAGGGAAGTGGTCACAGCACCAAGCCTGACAGAGTTCAAGAAGTGTTTGCATAATACTCTGAGGCACATGGTGTTTCTCTTGGGGATGGTCCTGTACAGGGCCAGGAGTTGGACTCGATGATTCCTGTGGGTCCCCTCCAACTCAGCATATTCTGTGATTCTGTGACAGAGAGGCCACAGAGCAGTGATGTGATCACAGCGTTGTGTGGGCAGGGGGAAGGTTGTGTGGCAGGGCTGGTGAGAAGCTGGTTTCTGTTGCTGCCTCAGGCTCTTTTCGCTGCAGTGCGTGTCCCCCATGCTGTGAGTGTGGCTGCACCAGTCTGCCGTGGCACGCACCCTCCTCCAGATGTTCTCCTCCTTGTCTCCTCCCCCTCAGCGTGGCAATATCCAGCCAGCAGCCCATGGCAGTGGGGTGTCCTGGCCTCCTGCAGCCTGCGGGATCTCCCCCACTTTGCTCTGCCCAAGGTGCTGGGGCATGGGCAGGATCAATCCCATGGCTTTTCCCAGTGAGAGGTACTATTTGACAGTAATTAAAATGAGCAGAGATGTTTTCATCCCATAAATGTGAAAGAAAACAGAGGTTACTTACTGGTGTGTTAAAGGCAGAGAAATTGAGGTACAGGGTGTCCTAAATCATGAGTGGCTCTGACGAGTGAGATCCAGGTGCTGCTTGGTGGGTCTCTCCTCTCCAAGGATGCCTTCCCTCTGAAACTTGATGTGTGCATATATACATACAGATACTTACATATCTGTATATTTTTGTGTGTTTATTTATTTCTACATTGTTCTATAAATGAAAACCATTTTCAGATTAAAATGAAAGCATTTGTATTATGTGAGCACTTTCCTTGAACATTCCCTGGTGCAGCTGTGACAATTGAAGATGGAGACAATGACACTTTGCTTTGATTTCTAGCCCGATTTATTGTGCAGTGATTCAAGTGTTCCTTCTAGACAGGAATTACTCATATTTGTCCATTAGATTTGGCAAAAGGCTGCATGTTTGTTTACACTACTACAATTCAAATCTATTTGTCTGCTACGCTTAATGGCAGAATGTGTGGGCTTTTATATCTGTGTCTATTTATATATAGTCATATTTAGGCAGACAGCAAAGAATTGTTTTTTTATTAGTGCATGATTTTAATAGGCAACAGGAAAAGGGAACATGGTAAACTTGAAAGTGTCAGGTCAGAAGATGCAGATCTCAGAGAAATAGGTATGGAAATATGACTGAGGAGGACTATTCAAAGAAAAGCACATGAAAATTAATGTCAATTTTTTAAAAGGTAAATATCAAATAAATGCTCTTTTTTTAATGGTAATCATGAAAATATTCATGTAGTAGTTACTAGTATCACTGTTTTTATGTCTGGTTGTCTTTTACTTGTCTCTTTTTTTTCCATGGGAGAAATTAGCCCCACTTTCAAACCATGAGAGGATAAGTAGTGCTGTGAATGCAGTTGTGCAGATGTCTGAGATGGGCTTCATTTCTCCTGACTCTGAATGTCTACATCCGTCCTGGTCCCTGTAGGATCCTTGTGTAATCAATGGAGAGAAAAAACTGCTGCTAACGTGATTCATCTGACCTGTTTTAGCCACCTACTTTAGGAGTAAATGAAGCATGCTCTAGAAACACTTTTATTTCTTCTGATTTTAAGGGAGTCCGAATGAAGAACTGACACTTAGAGGTTGTCTGGACTGGGTGAGGTGACGCACAACTGAGAAGAGTGTAAGCGGCTCTAGTATGTCATCTGGCTCAAATTGTGGCTTGCAGCAGTTTACCTTTTTTATAGTGGGGTTTTGCATGTGGCACTTTCATTCGTCTTCTTTATGTCAGCTTCTGGCCCCTGTGTTTTAATGTCCATTAGATTTAACTTGTGTTAGAGTACAAACATGGGAATGACCTAGGTACTGTCTCACTGACTTGGACAAGATGACAGCTTTGAATTTGGTTTACTACTTGAATGCATCTTTTTATTTCAGGAAATGTAGTAAATAAGCTTCCTTGTAAAACACGATGTTAGTCAAGACAGAACTTGGCTTCCGATTAGGTACAAGCAGAGAGAGAGAGTGGCTTCAGTGTTACTTGGAGTGTTTCCCACAGCTGATTGCACCTCTTCCAATGAGATCACTTGGTGCCCTCTTGTAGGGAACATTTAGTGGTTCTGTTCATTGTTATTCTGATTCTTACCTTATCCCTGGGATGTTCTTGTTCTTTCAGTTTATTTTAAATTCTCCTTGAAATGTGTTTCGAATGCAGTGCCAGTGATGCTTACACAGCCATCCAAAGACCACTTTCCCAGGGCACTACTGCATCAGTATTCTCAGGTTAATTTGTCCTCACTGATATTGTGTGCCCCTGTATATTCATACAGACTTTATAAAAGCCTTCTCTGTATGTTGTTGTATGATGTGCCTTGTGGTTTGCTGGCATTTTGTTGTGTTCTGGCTCTATTATGTACATGTAATAACACCTAAACCATGGCAATGTCTGTATAGAGGGGTTGTAAAGCTTTCCACAGGAAAGATGTGTGCAAAAGTCCAAAGAGCTACCCGTACCTTGGTAATAAAACCTATCCAAATGAGGAAGACTCTGAGAATAGCTTCCTTTGTGATCTACCTATCTATCCATTGGGATGCTGGAGAAGTCGTGGAGAGAGTTGCAGGGGATTTCAAAAGGTTCCTGATGTAATAAACAACTGAAACACAGAAGTGCATATATCAAAGTGTATCTGAGCTTCCCTTGGTCTGTCCATTACAATGACTAGCTGTTGTCATTTCAGTTGGGTGTTACTGTCTTCGTACTTTGAATCAATTAGTTAATGAAGCTGGGATAGCTGACATTTTCCTCAAACCACTTGTTTTTCTGAAGTGTTTTGTTTTAAATGTCATTCTAGACCAGCCTGGTTCCACTGGTACAGTAGCTTGTAAATACTGAAAAGGAAATTCCCTTCAAGAAAATAATCCCTCTGCTCCTGTTTACATCGTCTTGTCAGAGTCTCAAATTGTTGTGTTTTGTGTACAGTAGCTGGGGATTTTCTCCATGCAGGACTACTTTACTCTGCACTGGGTCTGGCTTATAATTCATTAACCAGTGAAATACCAGGGAATAATGAAAGCAAACAGCTTAGGCATAGAGCTTAAGCATGGTTCCTGCTTTCTGAAAACTGGGGCAGATGGGCCCGTTACATCCAGTTTACATTTTAAAGTCTTTGTCACAGGGACAACTGGTAACTTTTAGTTTTAAAAGCTGAGCTCTGGGATAAGAAATCCCATATCCATACTTACACCTGACTAAACTTTTACATCTCACTCCTCTGAGTGATACTGCTGTGCACTGAAAAGTGCATGTGAATATCTGGAGCCAATAGTTACACCAACCGAGACTATGTTGAACTAAAGGCTACAAATCATGTGTCCCAGGAGCTGATCTCTTCTTCCCCTGCTCTTGCCAGCTGCAGAGTGACTGAACTTCTGTGTTTCCAGGGGCATGCTTCCAAATGTCTTAGCAAATACTACGCGGATGAATATATAAATAATTTTAAATGTTCCTGTGCTAATATCTTTATCACAGCTATAGGGTGGTAGTTGCCCTCCCTTTAGAAAGAGTGGGGGTTTTTTAGTTTCTTGTTTAATTTGGAAATGAATTGATAATTCTTTTCTTGCCAGCTATGGCACATGAGAGAAAGAACTTCATAGTGAAATTTGGCTATAATAAAACACATAATCTGTTTGACTTAGTTTTAAAGGAGGCAGTTGTTTAAAGCAGCTGGTTAAGTACACAGATGTTCTGGGTGAGGACAATCCAATATTGAAATGGCATAATGTGGCAATAAACTCTCATTTTAAAATGAATGGCTGACAAAAGAAATATTTAGTTAAGCACCCTACCCTTAATTATAGTGGCAGATATTTTTCTTCTGGAAGCATGTGTTCAAAAGGTGCTGAACAACTGAGCCTTCTTTCTGGCAGAAAATGCTGGGTTGCAGTTCCTTAAGAAAGAAAAGATGCATTCAGTGGCTTGCTGGACTCAATTCCCCTCTGTGAGATTGCTGCCTAAGTCTGCAAGTGAAATGACAGTGGTTATGCAAAGAGCCTTCATTCATCTACAGACATAAGAAGTGTTGTGAAGTCATATAAGAAAAGAAAGCCGCAGGTAATGTGCTTGTATCAGGGTCCTGCTCCTCTACAGGGACCAGTAGAGTTGAATTTTTAAGATGGGGTGGAGACCAGCTGCCTCAGTGAGTTTCCTTGTGGAGACAGCTTTTGATCATAATATTTTACTCATCTTCATGAATGCCTGCCCAGTGAAGCATGGAAGTATTGGGCTTTCTCTCCCCGCTGCAGCAGGAGAGGTCAACTTATGCAATTTCCTTGCACTTCATTTCTTTGAATTTGCACAGCTGCCCCCTTGGGACTGCAAAGTCCCTGGCCCTAGGGCCTGCCAGTTTTGGAAGCTTCTAAATGTCAAATCTAATCTCAGTTTTCCTTTTTAAAAAATACAAAGTTCCTTGACTTTTTGTTTGCAGAGAAAATGGAGCTATTCCCAGTCAGTCAGATGTTGGTGCCGTTATGCTTCTGGGTATAAGGTGGAAGAGAGAATGATATGTGACTGTTCCATATTCCTATAACAATAAAATGAGGCATGGTGCCTTCAATTACACCAATTAAATCAGTTAAATAGTAACTTTTCTTCTTATCATAATGCCCCAGTTTTACACATTCCTGTTCTCTTCTGCAGCCTCCAGCATCAGGAGCTCTTTGTAGCCTGCCCTGGCCTGGCTGTTCAAACACCAGGGCAATTCTGTATTGCCTGGTTCCCAAGGTGAGAGCTCCTCAGAGAAGGCACCCAAGAGCCTATGGGAAAAAGGAGGAGTAGGGGCACCAGAGCAGTTGACCCTGTGGGAGAAGAGTACAAAGAGAAATTTTGGGTATTTCCCCATTACCTCTCCTAGCTGCCCAATTTGAAACCATTACTGGAATAAAGCCCCAGGAGTCTAACTAGAAATAGAAGGTAGGTAGGTAAGTGGCATGAAAAGTTTAGGACTGAAAGTAGAAAACCACTCTGCCCTCTTCTGTGGCCTTCCCTGTGTCAGTCTCCAAGTCTTCCTCCCTTGGTGCAGATCGCTTTTTATCCCTCCCTGAGCCCCTCCAACTGTCAGTTCACCACTTTTAGCCCCAGGGCTGTCATTTCTGTCTACCTTCCCTGCCCATCAGTTATCTGTGATTGACTTAGTGCTGGTATGACCCTCTGCAGCTGTCAGTGGGGATGTAGTTGCCTGTGTATCAGTAGGCTGTTGTCTGATGCTCCCTGGCAATGCTGGGTTGTGCAGAGACTACGCAACTTGTCTGGACAGAAAGCAGTCAGCTAAGCTGAACCTAGTGTCTGCATTGACATGATCACAGCTTTAATAGTGCCATGATAAATTTTAACTGAGTTGTATGCACAGAACTTGAAGCCACACTTCTTGTGTGCAGGATAGGCGCAGTGTTTGTCCTTCTGCCATCCTTGTCAGGGAAACAATCTGTCTTTCCTAAACCAGTGTGCATCTCCCAGTGTTGTTTTGATTAACTACTTACATTTTCTAGAATGCATCCTCACAGAGAGCCCCCTGTGTCTCAGGGTATTGTAACCTTGCTGCCTGCTTGCGTGATCTTGGAGGCACTGATAGGAAGAGCCTTGTTCCAGCAGTGTTGTGTCTTGGCCGAGCCTTTAGAGAGCATGAGGCACGTATGGCATGTAGAAGCTCTTCTCTGAGATGGAAGGATAAAGGTAGAAAGTACTGAGCTCAGCAGCTTCACCATTTTAGTGCAGAACGCTGTCAGATTTATTCTGGTCCCTACCCCTGTTATAAAGACCCGAAGTCAGGATGGGTTTCAGAAAGAAGATGGTGGGATGTGGTGGGTGGATTGGGAGCAGGGCCCAGGGAGACCTGGGATTTCTTCCTAGGCCTGTGCTAACACTGGGGTGGCTTTGAGCAAAACAGATGCACTGTCTGCAAAATGGGGATAGTGAGACTCCTGGGGTGTAACCTACTAAGATTGTGACACTTCTATTGGAAACAGCTTCAACTTAGGTGTTTTTCTTTTGTATTGCCCCTCCTGGACAAAGTTATATGTGTATTTCCATGTTACACTGTTTTATAATGTGACTTCCCAGCAAAGCCAACCTGTGGCAGGAGGTGAGGATATATAGGCTTTAACACATTCATTCAGATTTAATTATCTTTCCAGGAAAATATTTAAAAGTACCTTCTCCAGGTAAGAGGTTTTCTAATGCTAGATGTCTTGAAAATGAATGTGCTACCTCAGGGCAAATGCAATATCTTCCTATTGCTCATAACACGGTTACTCTAAATCTTCTGCCTTTATTGAGAAATTATTGTCCTTGTTGAGGATCCCTTCATTAGTGTCTCAGGGAGGCTGTTAGTAGAGAAGTAGATGAGTCATGTGAAGCCTTGTGTCTCCTAGTGCATGTTTGCAAACCTAATTTTAGTCAGTCTACTCTACTCTGCCAAAATTAGATAACATTGTTACAGCTATGCAAGTGTTTAAATAAAAAAGATTCTCCTGATAAATATAATTAGGAAAAGCGGTTCCCTTTAGCTGTATTCAGTCATGGATCAAAAATATGTCCTTTTTATTTTTTTTTTGTTTAAACAAGGTACCTAAATTTTGGTTTCTAAGACTGCTCTCAGACCCACTAGCTTCAGCAGACTTTGTGCTGCATCCTTGACTGTACACACGTCCACATTTGTGTCTGACATTTCCTGTGTGTCTTCTTGCTTAAAAGGGATTGTTACTACTACTGTGTTCTGCATCCATTTGATTTGTGTTTGGATACCTCATACTAATGAACCTAACTCCTGTGCCCCTGGGAAGTGGGGAGTCTGATCCTGTTAGTCTCGCTCTCTAGCTGATCAGTTGTCCTCCATGAACTCAGTGATAGATGGGAAGGGCTGGGTTCAAATCAGGACATGGACCCCCGTTTAACAGAGAAGTTGTGTGCATACTTTGGCTCAAAACTTGTGCTTCAAAGTTTTTTGATAGCTTAGGACTTAAACATGTCTTCAGTGCTTTATCAAACTGCATTTATATAATCTACAAAGTTACTCCTCTGTCAGACTGTTAACTCCAGGTCCTGCATCAGGAATCTGATCTGGTGAAGCTCACTGCTGCTGAGGTTCGGGGGTAGAGGCTGGGTAGGCACACTTGTATATCCAGATAGTTGGTGGTGTCTTGACTTCGCTTTCAGAGATGTGCATCTGCCACAGTCCAACACTGAGAGTAAACAAACACCTTGGAGAGTTTGTTGCTGAAGCAGTTGAGAGAAAAGGGGGAATGGGAGACAGACAGAGGTGTTTGTATGGTCACGAACTGAAGTGAATATGGATTGGGACAGAAGCAGAACTAGATATGAAGCATCAGCAAAAGATTGAGAAAGGAAGAAAGAAACTGCAAATCGACTATTAAATGCTACATCTGATGCCATTGGAATAGGCTTTTTGCAGTATTAGTTACTGTTGATTAGATTTGTGAGATGCACTAGATGATAACAGTCTATTTAAACATCTATTCATATTCTTGTTCTAATGTGGTTTAGAGTCCCTATGTGTATTATATTTGGAGTTGTGAGGACACACAAAGCCTCTGTTCTTTCTTCCTGCAGCTCTTGTTCTGATTTTCTGTCCATGGCACCTTGCTACTTGGGTCTCCTTGGCTTTTTGTCTAAAAAGGACCAGACTTGGACTCTCTGGACTTGCATTTCTCTCCAAATGCACGTGTTGGAGGAATGAACTTAAGTCACAAAACCTTTGCAAGATGAGACTTCTTACTCCTTCCTTTTCCTCCCATACATATTACCTGTCTGCCAACATAGATTATCTCAGAGCAAGGTGTGCTGCCTGAGTGTTGAAAAGGTAACTAGCTCCAAACTGCAGTGAAGGAATGCAGTGTTTAAACAGAAGAAACACGAGTGGCCTTTGGCCTTGTGTGCAGCCTGCATGGGGAACGAGTGACTCATGCTTTGGACACACATTTCACACTTGCCTGCAGCTGTGCTGCATCTGACATGGCCACAGAGCTGTGGTGCAGGGCTTCTCACAGCTTGGGATCCCACAGTTGCAGCTGATCCATGACCAGTCATCCACTGTGGCTGGAGTGTGGGGCCATGGAGCAGGAAAAAATGCTGGGACATGATCCAGAAGGAGACTACTGCTCTGGGTAATCACTTAGCAAGATCTTAATGCCAAAGAGCACCATCTTATCTCACAGTCAGGAGTGAATATGGGAACTTATCCTCTGGGATAAAAAGAAGCTGGAGAGGGGAGGTTGAAATATCTCCCTCTTGCCCTTATTGATCCTTTAGACCTGCCCTCTCTTATCTTGTGGCTTTTTCCCTTTCCTTCGGCTGCCAGCACCCTGTTATGTGCCAAGGGAGGGCAGAGCCCTTGCTTTCATTGCACCTGTTTTCTGGGTAAACAGATTCACTGCTGTTGACATCGGGCAGTCTGTTAGAGTTCCATTTAAATAAACAAAGCATATTTTCAGCTGTACGCAATGTTTGGCCGTGGTAGCAGAGAGCTCTAGCAGGTGTCTTTAAGGCCTCTAGAAATGAGACAACAACCCTCAAGCGGAATATGCAGTGGGCTGCTGCTTAGCTAGTGGAAGCTGGCCAACCTCCACTGGATTTGGCCCAGGACAACTAGATTGACACAAAACCAAAATCTTGCTTGTTTTCTTTCTACCAAGCAATGTCCCTTTCAATTCTGTCTCTCAGCAATCTGTCCAGCCCTCTCACACTGCATCTTTTCCCAGTTCTCTTCCTGATCTTCTCCCTTCTCCCTTCTCTCTCCTGCCATGGGGAGCAGACCTACAAACATGCCAGTCACTTGTCTGGAGTAACCCAAGAACAATTTTGCCACCTTGCCACTTAGATATTCCAGGAAGCAAATGCTGCCTTTGGTTTTGCAAAAGGCTGGTGGTAAACTTGCAGGAGACGGGTGAACTTCTGTAGCACACCTACTGGCACCTACTTGTGTAGGGCAAGTGTTGGGATGGCACTGTGGGAGCGATCCTGTGATCCTGTCATGCTGGGCTGCACGTGAGCTTAGGAAGAGCTTGAGAAGCACAAGACCCTGGAGCAGCACATTGGCAGGTCTCATTCCTGGGCTGCATGTACTAGCTGGGCATTTGCCTTCTGGTGGTGAGAGTGAAACTCCATTTACAAGTCCTAATGAAGGACCCATTGCAGTTATTTCAGGCACTAGTGGTGCCTGTATAATTTTGCATGTCCATCAAGTGTTTTGCTGCATGAATGGTGTCTTGTGAGCCAGCTTAGGTGGGAGGGTATCACCTCTCTAGCATTGACTGAGTTAAGAAATAAATATTCTTTATTCGCAGGATTTATTATAATTGGATTAAAAAAAGAGCAGACAGTTAAAGATATTTAAATGAGAAACAAATAGAGAAGGTAATGGAGTTAACTGGAAATTAAAATTGATCTTGAATAGTGTATTTGTAATTATTTGTATTTATTGTGGTGTCTCTGTTAGTGAGATGTTATTAATGGCATACTCAGCAGGCTTGGTCAAAATGAGGACTTTAAGCAGACAGCACCATCTTTTATTTAAAAAGGGCTTTGAAATAGGAAACACAGCAGGGAAAACAAGTGTTGGAAAAATTGGAGGCCAAGAAAGCCATTATTAGATTATTTTCTGCCTTCAGTGGGTCTGATCATGTGATCATTATTCTGAACACTGAAAAATATGGGAGATGCAAGAGATTTCTCCTTGAAGTCTTGCTGTGGATGTTGAGATACTTCTGTAGCTACATGTCAATGCATGGCCAAGCAGCTTCAGAGACTGGGAAAAGGTTCTGCTTGATTAGAAGCAGCATCAGGGGGAAAATCATGAATGAAATCAGAAATCAGCACCTTTATTAATTGTGAATTATGGAAATGAATTAGTATATAGGTCTCATTCTGAACCAAGAGAGAAGGCTATTATCAAACATGGGCTATTATTAAAACTAAGTAACATGGAAATTCACCTGAAGTGGAAAAGCAATACAAGAAGGCAGCCTTGTAGAAGGATTTAGGGGTTGGGTTTTACGTATATTAAGCCACAAACATACAGAAGGTAATATTTAAACTGTACTTTAATTTTTTTGTCTGAGAGCCTTTTTTCAGTGTATGCCACAGCTCATTGCTTGGCTGAGTGAGAGTTTTTCTTTCCTTGTTTTATATCTTTAAAATAAGAATTGTTAAAATCAATCTTCATTTAAGAATATTTTAGTCAGTTCCTCATGCTGGCTCTTGAAGTTACAAAGAATGTCTGCTTACAGAAAAGGTGGAAGTCAGAAAGTAGTTTGTGTTTAAGCATTAAACCCCCATAGCCTCTTCCTGCAGAAGTGTGGAGAGGACTGCATGAATTCCTGTTAGTTCTCCTGCCTTGGCTGAATGATGTAAATGCAAAATTTGGAGACTGAATAGACTGAACATAAAGTTTTGGGTTTGCTTTCTCTCCCCCTCCATGCTCTAATTATGAATAGAATTATAAATAAAAATGTAATCTGCTAGCACTAAAGCTGTGGAGGAGACCAAGCTTAAAGTCTGTCAGCTCAGTATTATGGCAGATGATATTTTACATTTATTTTGTAATATTTTAAAACTTAATATTTAGATGTAACTTAAGCAGTTATGTAAGCTTATTCTTGTATGCTGTGAGTTAAAATTCAAATTTCCATCACTACAATGTGGCAAATCAAAACCAGAAAAAAAATAAATCTATGAAATGCAAAATCTAAATCATTCTTTTTTTTTTGCCAAATTTAATGTAAAATTAAAATTCTGAATAGAAATAAGGTTAATCTGTGTAATTGCTTATTGTGTTTTGATACTGAATAATGTATTCCGATCACCTAAGGAAGCACCAAGTTTCTTCTGACCAGTAAGATTTTCCTTTGGTAAAACAGCTTAAAAACCCACACATGCAAACCAAAATGGAGATAGTGCAGGAAACCCTGTTTTAATTAGTCTTACTGATGTAAATCATAATGCGTATCAGGGATACAAACCTGTGTACTTACTGCTTTGCAGGAACAACCTGTGGGCCCACTTGGAAATGAACATGGGCTTGGAAGGAGCCTGGGCAGTGGGGAGGGAGGTGGTGCCCCAGGGAGTAGCACCCACCCCAGCTCACTGCACGTCGGCTTGAATTTCTCACTTCCAGAGAAGAGAGTTGGACACGACAGGGATCTGCAGTGCAAACCCAAGGCAGCTTCTGCAGTGGTTGTGATATCACACTCCTCAGTGCCCCTATGAAAGTAGCCTTTGCTTTTATTAGAAAGTTTTTTAAGTACCCCAAATTGGAACACAATGCTTAGTTACTAGATTAATTTGAAGTAAAAAGTTTTGTTATAGCCAAAAATTATGGTTTTCATTTGATTCATCCATAACGGTTCGGTTTTTCTGTTTTCTGTAAGAGAAATAAATCACCATTATGTGCTGATTTCTCTTTATGCTTGTTTATTGTAGTGTGATGGTTTGTTCTGCTTTCAAGTGTCATTTATCCCCAAGAAGTAAATTGAAGTTTCTGAATAAGCTTTTTTGTGTCAGGTTTGAGTGGGGTTTAATCCTCAGCATCATTAAAAAGGCTTTCTTTTTATGGAGGAGCCTTGTTAGGAATTACAGCATGCTAGGAAGTAAAAGTTCAGACATTGTAGTAGCCTTCTGTTAGTACTTTTATTTTTCTTTTCCCCTTCTTCTGCCATATGTAGATGTCTAGGGCTTGGGGTGAGGTTTCCTATAGATGTAGTGGTTTGATTGAAAAGGCTGAGCAGAGGAGGAACTGTGCTGTAATCTGGTCTGGAGCTCTTATCTGATTCTGGCTTTGCTGCTCAGGTACACAGTGACTTTGGGTGAGTTTTCTTGCATCACCAACTGGAAATAACCACACGTAGCATTTAGTCTTGGGTGGTGTAGTCTCATGTCTCTGTGCAATGGAAAGTTTGGGGTTTCTGTGCATGAAGACTCGCTTCAGAGCTGACAGCAAGACAAAAGAGACTCATTAAAACAAAACAAAGCAAAAAACCAACCCTCAGTAAAATCAACGTGCCAAGAACTGTCACAAACCACGTTTCCTCCCATGCTTCTTTACCTGCTCTTCCCAAGCAAAGACTGTAGCACATCAGCCAAGAGACAAATAATTGAAAGCATTCCCATACTGTGCCCCTGAGAGGTGTCAACATCTGTTTGATGGATGGTGGTGCATTTGGGAGAGAGGGAAGGATTCTCTTCTCTGTTCCTTTCCTTGTTTCTGGAAAATGCTAGCAGTGTGTTGTGGGCTAGTCCCAGTTTCATTTAAGCAAAATTGAAAACCCGAGGCTGTGTGTGGCAGAAGTAGTTTGTCTTCTCTCTAATCAGCTCCAAAAGAAAGCTCCATAAGGCCATCAGACACTTGCTGGTGGTAGAGGTCATGCTCCATTAGAAGGCTGGGGTGCTCTGGTGGTATTCGAGGCAATGATAAACCCATACACAAAGTGGCAGAGGGATCCACACAGAGAGGACAGCATATATTAAAAGACTTCAGCTTTCACAGGAGGAACTGGATTTTTTTATAGGACTGTGTGCATTTTAGTTTCTCCTTGATAAAAAGGACTCATGACCTCTATGGCAACAATTTTTTGCAGTTTAGGGCTGGTCTGCACACCTCACAATAATGCTGCATGGCTTTGTCTTTCTTCCTGCACATTTTGTTTGTTGCTTTGTATCCAAAATTTCTACTTAAACAAGTTTGGCTCTGTGAAAACTATCAATATCCCTTGGTTTGGCAGAGAGGGAAAGTCTTTTGGTTGACCGTAATGTGATTGAGATGCGGATTCAAACTCTGAATTTGGTGTGGGTGTGTGAGGTGGATGGAAAATGAATGTATGAGATGGGCAAAAAGATCTCTGAGGAGAAGAGCCGGGTATAGAAAAGACATAGATGAGAATATATTGTAAAATCCTCAGAAGTACATTAGATGCAGGAGGGATGTCTTGGTTGCTGGATAGAGTTTGCCGTTAGATTTAAAGAATGGTTATTCACTCTTTGTTTGAGACCACTACAAGGGATAAAAGATTACACATCTGCTTTATGCTGTCCTGAAATGCACCCTCCAATCTGCAAAAATAAAACAAGAACTGATGGCTTTTCAATATGTATTGAATGTTTTATTAAAATCTACTATGTGTAAAATAACCTTGCTAGAAAACTCCAGAAAATGTAAATGACATGCTATGAATAGGCAAATGATTCCTAAGCAATAATGTGTGCTGAATAACCTTTGTACCTTAGCAAACTGCCAAATCTGCAGTGAAATCTGGTAGCTGAATAAAGCATTGGGTTTGATGCTGCACCTGGCTCAGGACATAGAAAGCAAAATCATTCAGCCCTGCAAGTGGGACCGTTCTGTGGAGGATGACACTGGAGGAGGTTCAACCACAGCATCTCAATGGAATCAGAGGGCAAATTTTCACTACAAAACTGAGCTCATGACAAGCGGATTTGGCCTTTTCTAGTCCCTTCATATTCCTTTTTAAAAGCAAAGCATTCTTTCAGGACCATTTGTTGAAAGCAGAATGTGCCACTGCTTGGGGAAAAGACAAACGATCCACTTACAATAAGGAGCACACTGCAGCAGTGTCTACCAACACTAAGATGAAAGAACACAAACATAGCAGTGTGTCTTACTAGGGGCTTCTTAGTTTTTCTTTCCAATTTGTTTCTAATTTAAGAATTGCAGTAAATCCCTGTAGGATTAATGCATTTTAAGAAGTAACTCAGTATATATTGTAGGGGCTGCTTTCTTATCGCTTTCTTTTTCATCAGAGCTGTTTCAGAACATACTTTCAGCTGTATCAGCTGGATATTTTTTAAAATGCCTTCTTGTTATGCCATTCTGCTACTGACTCAAAGAAGGGAAAAGGTACAACCAGCTTTCCAACTGATGCATACTCTGTCTGCTTCAATGAAATCAATATGTTAGTCTCCACCTACTCTGGCCTGGGGTTATCGCTGTGAACTGCGTATCAGAAGAATATCATATCATTACAAGCATTTGAAAAATTAAACTATAAAATCAATGTTCTATTTTCTCTTCAACTTGCATTTAGTAAAGTATTCTCAACATTTCTTTCCTCTAGAAAAGTTAGTGGCTATTAATTTGAGAGAACTACATCTGAAATTATTTTCCCCAGTGACATGGTTTCATCTGTACTATGGCTCACATAATTCTGTTCTTACCACAATGACATTCCAGAGGTTACACCCAAGATAAATGTATCTTGATGTATCCTAGTTTATTTATCCATGTATGGGGGCAGGGGGGTGAACAAAATGTGGCTGCTGCTGTGGCTGTGCACATGCTAGAAAATCTGCTGGCAGCAAATGCGGCACATGGCGAAAAGTTAGTTGCCCTGATTCTGTCCTTTCTAGAAAGTCAGAGAAACAAAGGCAGCCCTGGATCCCCTGAACCGGCAGTGCCGACCGCAAGGCACGTGGGTGTGCTCTGCTTGCTCGTGCAGCTGGATAGAGCGTGCAGCGCTCCCCACATAGCATCAGCCATCACTCTTCATAATGTCAGTGTCTCACAGAACTGATTTCTCACTGAGATGAACAGTATTTGAGAGGAAACACGGCGCTTCAAACTATACCTTTGGTGCTACACCAAAGGTCATCTCCATTATCACTTTTCTTGGTTTATGTGACCCAGCATTGTGAAAACCAGCTGCACTGGTGCTGTGGCCAGGCACCATAGAACCACGCTGTGCAGCTATAGGAACAGAAACATACGTATATCCCTCTAATACCCAGGTGTTAACTTCAGAACTGCTCAAGGGTCACAGCTTCATCCAGTGAACTGAGAAAAATAGCCATCCTTTCTCTCTGCTTCCGTCAGCAATTGCTCATTGTGGACTTTTTACTTCTTTCTCCAGCAATGGTCTGCAACCTTGAACTGTGCTAACAACGCACATCAGATTGATGGTCATGCCACATGAGGTGGGTAGCAGGGGTCCTTTAGTGCAGCCACCATCCTCCTCATGGAGATTACAGCCATCAATTTCCATCTGCTGTGAGCATCTACAACATGATTCCTGGCCGTAGGAACATCAGTTGGTTCCCAAGGCTGAGCGGGTTTTCATTTGGCAACCATTCCTCCACTCTCAGTATCAATGCTATAAACACATCAGCAGCAGGTAATTTGCTTTGGCTCTATAATATATGAACCTGCAATTACATATTTTCCTCTACTACACTAGATTGGTACCCAGATTGGTACCTCTTGAGAGTTTACAGATGCC
Source organism: Margarornis squamiger (assembly GCA_035222235.1). Classification (NCBI taxonomy): domain Eukaryota; kingdom Metazoa; phylum Chordata; class Aves; order Passeriformes; family Furnariidae; genus Margarornis; species Margarornis squamiger. The sequence continues at coordinate 52,609,417 of JAWWTY010000156.1, forward strand.
TTATAGCTTTGAATCTAACAGCACAGTCATCTCTTTTGCTGGCTAATTAGAAGCATTATTGTTCAGCATTGTTTTTTTGGGAAAAGAAAAAAATTAAAGATTCCAACCTTAATTAAACATGGTCTGAACCAAGCCTGGAATTTCAGGACAATGGAAGAAGCAGATCCATTTGCAGGACAGCAGGCTCAAAGCCTCAGCAGCTGTGAAGCAACATCCCTCCTTGGCAGGGCAGGCTCAGCAAATACAAAACTTATTGTCTGTCTTTGGAGGCCACTTGAAACCTGAGCCACATGTTGCTGTCACCCTGCACCTTATCCAGCACTGGTCCCTCCTTCTCAGCCCTATTTGCTGTTGGCTCTGCTCAGGCAGATGCTGAACTCAATAGTGGATTGCGAGCGTGTGATTCTGTCAAAATACTGCCTTACTGGTGTGGGTTCCTGTAGCATCCTTTGCACAGCCCTTTCCATTACTGTGGGCATGGTCCTGTTACGGTGACTGGAAGTTAAGAGAGCTTGGAGATTTTCCAGTGGAAATCCCAGGAGCTGTAGATGCTACTGCTTCATATATGTGGCTGGTATTAGGCGGAAAATATGTTCTGGTTCAGGTTTGTCAGACAGAAAAAGTTTGGATTGTTTTTATTTCCTCTGTATTGTCCCCACCCCCTTTCCCGTTCAGCCGCAGGTTCAGGGTCCCACTTCATAGCTGAGCTGGTCTGCCAGCACACACAGTAGGAGCTGCTGCACATTAATCTGAATTTGAACACTGATTTCTGTCAGGGAAGACCTATTGCCAGGGTAAAGAGGAAGGATGGGGATCCTGACAGGGCAAAGGGGCACCCTGGATGAGGCACCTGAGCACTGTGGAGTTGAGGCTAATCCCTTATGAAACATCAGACCCTGTAGGCTGCTGGTGCAGCTAGTAGATCTCTAAGCTAAATAGCTTTGAGGTGAACCTTGTGAGGGCTTTTCAAGCACTCGTTTTCAGGATGTTTCTAAACAATGTCTGTGATTACTCCAGAACCATGACTATAACACTTGGAGAAAGAAGAAAGGTTTAGTAAACCCAAATGTGTTTGTTAGCAGTAATTCACAGCAGGCTCTGTGGCTGAGCCTACCAGCTGCCACAGTCTGTACTGGTTACATTTAGCTAAGCCTAAAAGCAGGAGCAGTATTGGCTCTGGAGGAACCTATTGCTCCCTTCTATTGTCTAGAGAAATAAATTGCTTTATAGTAATGCCTGGAAATTGTGTGCCAGTCACATGTTAAACAGATAAAGAGGAAACAGAGTACAGATTTATTCAATGAATTTTCAAAGCTTTCTCACTGAGATATCAGTCACTTAGGACTCCTATTAAGAAAGGGCCTCATTCCTTCCTGTATTCTTCCAGGCGGTGGTTTGTCCCTTTAGGACTGTGTAAAGCACTATCACATCAGATGCTGTATTATAACACTTGGCTTGTGCAAGTGCTACAGCAGTGCTGGAAAATAGGATTTATTTCTTTTTCCCATAGTATGTTCTAGATCCATTAGGAGTGGCAAATGTTCTACCTTAAATATAGCTTGTTCCTTTGCTAGTGCTGAGCCCACTGTGGCTGTGAGAGATCTGAGTGGTGACATGTAGGAGGTGGGTCTTGGACACCACTGTCTAAATGTCCTAACTGCATGAGCCATGCATGATGGCATTACATGGGCTGATTCTGCCCTTTCACAGGCTGCTTCCTGGATATGTTCAGGGAAGATGTTTACACCATCCTTAGGTTCTATCCTGCAATGTTCGTCTACAGTCTTCCACCCAAATCTTCGTTCTTCTTGGCTCCAAAGTGATTGTTGCCTTTGGCCCCTTCTCGAGAGACATGTTCTTCAACTCTGTTCTTCATGAGACCTTCCTGTGTGAGCAGACAAGGGACTCCATAGACAGCAGCAGGAGCTTTGCATTTCTGAACTCACACTTTCGGGTCACTTACACGGGGCAGCATCTCCCCTTTAGTGCCAATGTACCTGCTGTCTCACCCACCTCAGCTCCCTTCTCTTCCCAGCCACTACTAACTGCAAACCATCTGCTGCAGCCTCATCTTGTTGCTGCCATGTGTATGTCTACCCTATGCTCTGCTGTTTGGTGTATCTGCTTCTAGAGTCCCAGATGATGCTTAAACAGTCTGCTTTTTGGAACAGGGAATTTCAGGGAATGGGATGGAATTTGCCCTTGCAAATGAGGGGAGACAAGCATCCTACAAGATCAATGGATTTCTGTCAGTATAAAAAAAATTGAGGGAGAAGAATCTCCTTACTTCCTCTGCATGCCTCCATCTTTTTCCCCAAAGTACTGTAAACAGCAAAACTGCTTCTGGTAAGCACTGTTGTGGCACAGGGAATGGCTTTCTGTGGCTGCTTACAATTACTGTGGAGATCGATAGGGAACAGCAGCAGTTGTGCAGTGAGGAGCAAATGACATGAAGTTAAATTTCCCTCCCTGGCTGGGATGTGTAGTGTACTGTGGCTCTGTTTCCTTATCTTCTTTATATGAGAGTTTATATTTCAAGTTTGATTTTTCTTCATTATCAACAAACAAGGTACGGATTTTACTTTACTGAAGCAACCCAAAATGTTGCTGCCGTTCAGAGTTGTGTCTCCTTGTATTCTGCCCTCAAGGCATGTTATGCAGACTCACAGATCCTTTCACCATAATGCTTTTTAAGTTCATCTTGTTACCTTTCATATATATATATGTCCATGTGCTGTGTTTGGAGCTGTATGGGGAAGACAGATGATCTTCATGTGCCTCCCCTTAGAGCAGTGCTGACCACATGGGATAACATGCAAATGAAAGTGGAACAGTCTTAAAAAGATGGGGGAAAATTAAAAGCATTAGGAAAGGACTGGGAAGCAGTTTGTGCAATCTGCATATAAATAGAATGTGTATCATGGTAAATGTCTTTTTTTTAATTTTTTTTAAACTTGGTACAATGCCTGCCAGGTTAAATTGTTTCTTTCAGAAGTCATTGGTGGTAGCAATTCCATTGCAGTGGTTTTGAAGACTGGACTGAACAGTGAGATAAAAACAGTTACATTTTTTGTTTCTGCATTATCATATTGCTGTAATTCAGCTAAATGAGTCAATTATCCACTTACAGAAATTAATTACAAAACAGGCTCTAGAAGTGTCAAGGATGGGTTTTGTCGAGGCAGCATCATGTTGTGGGGTGTAATGAGTGACGCTGAGCCTCTATCGCTGAGCCTGTAGAAGACTTCTTTCCTTGGAATACAGGTGGTGAGAATGGAGAACTTCAGTCTTGGACTGCAGTACGAAACCTCCTGTCAGCCTGTGGTGCTTAATGTTCAGCTTCGCCTTGGGTAAAAGTGAGCTTGAGAACATCACATATTGGGGAAGAAATCTGAGAGGGGCTTGGAGCTGATGGAGCTACAGCACTAAGGACTCACTGTCATTCTAGGGAACTCAGGTGCTCACAGAGGATTTACTGCAGAGATTTTAATCTGTAAAACATGAAGTGCCTGTCTGCAGCTAGAGGTGCGGCTCATGTCAAGGGAATGGGATGCAATAGATCAGACTTAAATTAAAACTCATTCATAAATGAGCAGTGGTATCTGTTTTCATGCTTAGGTGAACTTGACACATATGAATGTATGAGCCACAATCTGGTGTTTGTTTTTGTTTTAATAGTAAGTGTAAAGCCCAGATAGTATAAATTGCTTGTGTTTCTTCATGACAAAACCGGACTGCATACAACCTGAGAGGAAATACTATACTTGGTAGAATAAAACTGATTCATGTATTGCCCTTTAATCTTTCAACATTAACACTGACTGAAGTTGGACTTGGTTTTTGGTGTGATGGTTTTTGTTTTGAGGTTTTGGGGTTTTTTTCTTTTCTAGTTTGGGAATTTTTTCTTATTATCAGTAAAAGAAGTTAAGCATTGAATTGATTATTTGAATATTTAAAGGCTGCATTGTGCATCGCTATGAGTGCTGTGATCTTTAGAGGCACTGACAGCTTTCCCTCTGGCTGTTAACATGTCTGCTTTATACAACACAAATGTCAACATCACTACTCCTCTAATTAGAGCAGTAGGTCAAACAGTGTCTTTGTCTGTAGAGGAACCTGAGCCATTAGCCATGTTAAGAAGAAACCCCTTTGTTAAGCTTGATTTATGTTTTTGAGGTTTGTTTTATCCTGTGGCAACTTACAAATACTGTTATTCAGAATGGGACATTTTTGCTTTCTGCAGAAAGGGAAATAGACAGAAGAGCTTGTCCCTGGGCCCATTCAGCCTCTGCCTGAGCTGCAAAGCAAACCTTCCCCTGCAATCCCAGCTCGCCGCAGGTCTGGCCTGCACAAGAGAGTGCATCGGTTTAGCTTTGTTCAAACACAGTAAATGTATGTTCCCAGAGACAGTTTAAGTTATAATAGTACTGTAAGTTGTAGAAGCTTATAAAGGTAGAGAAATATAATGCTATCACTTTAAACTGTTCTCTCTAACTGTTGCTGGGCAAAATTGCCATGATCGTCCTCATTTGGGTTCTCTGCTGGAGGCACCAGTTTGGTTTTGCTTTTTCTGATTTATTTTTAAGTAGAATTTAGCATAATTTCCATAATGATAAATGTTCCATTGAAGATCAAGAAACCAGTGGTGCCCATCTTGAATATCTGAAGGATGTGATTGGTATTTACAGTTCATCCTGTTTGTTTTTCTGACAATGTCTTTGATTGCTTCTCTTTCAATGCACTACACATCTTGCTAAACTGAAATTGCCTTATATAAATAGATTGGAAATTACTTCAAACTAGACACTGGGTTTAACATTTTTATTTTAACTCTTTTAAAAGTATTTAATTTTTTTAAATATATTTTTAATATATTGATTTTAATGTAATATTTTTTTATTTCTGTGATCTTCCTTTTTGGTGGATAAGTAGCTAATAAGTCTCCAGTGAAAATCCTCAGATTTCAGACCTGCAGAATTTTTCCTTAGAGTAATTAATAGTCACATGTGCTAACACAGGCATGAGCTACTGTATACACTTTTATTCAGACAGTTGTTTCTCTGGAAGGAAAGTGCCAGCAGTAGACAGCAGGTCACAACCACCTTTTCTCCCTAAAGAAAAGTGTGTTGAAGAACAGTGACTAGGAAAGATGGACAGTGGATGGTTTGTGTCTTGTTTCTCTGTTTTATGTTCTGAGTATCATTTGGCAAAACCACTTGTGTTTCCTTTCCTGCCCATTTCCCCTTCCCTACAATGACATGTGCCACCACATGGATCAGGGTGGGTGTGAGTAACTCCTTACACATTAAGTACTCATTCAGCTGTATCCTCCAGCAAACCTGAAACACATGGAAAACACAAAAGATAGTGTTCTGTCATCCATCCTCAAACCCCTCCTCGGGCTCCCAGTATGCCCAAAGCCTTGTGGCACTGGTGCACATCTCTTGCTTGTCTGGGGCTGCCTTCTCCAAGGAATTGTCTGCAGTTAGTCCCTGGGGTACAGGTTGGGATATGCTGAATCCTCCATATGAGGATGGTGTGGAGGGGTTTGCCTCCTGCCTTCCACTGCTGCTTGCCAAAAGCACTGCTCAAATGCTTTGCCTCTCCCAGGGTTGTCTCAGAAAGGAAACCACCTCCTGAACACCCCTGCAAGGTGCTGAAACATGCTTTTAGCTAGTGGCGGGGGGAAATCATCATGTGGAATTGGTAGGTGGAAACCTGACATGGCTGAAAGTGCTTGCAGTGCTGCAGTGATAAAAGTCTCTTCTCTCTTTCTGCTCTGCCCCCTGAGCACACCACTGGGGTGGTGCCTCAGGGGAGTTGAAGTTCTGGAGGTTTTCTCTGTGTTGGAGGATCTGTGCTTTTACTCCCATGGTTCTTTGGTGGGGCTTTTTTGGTTTTGGTTGGCTTTTTTTTTTTTTTTTAACATTTGCTCAGTGACTGTCATTCTACAGAAAATTAAAGCTGTTCATTACCCCAGACAGAAGCTGTATCTGCAGATTTATGTTGCCCTTCTCTGAAGAGACAGTGCTGCTTCTGCCAAATTAGCTGCAGCAGATCTATGACCTGGAGGCTGCTCTTCAGTAGGCTGGAATTAAACCATCCAACACACATCCAACATAAACATTGCTCCAATAAAGAAGCTCAGATAGAGGATATCAGGTGCCAAGTCTCCCTTGGATTTTAGAGTGGTACCTAAAGTACGTTTAGAAATCCCAGTGTTACCACTAAAAAAACAAATGAAACTGAAATAGCAGAATTGTCCTTAATTTGTTTTCATTACTGCATGACAGACCTATCAATTCATGACTTGCAATTAGATTTTCCACTTCTTATTGAATATAAATTGAAAGACTAAGGCATACTATTTCCTCTTTTCTTTTCAGAATAATAATGTCCTTATATGTGCTCCATAACACTGTAATTGAAAAAGATGAAATAATTTTGACTGTTGTTTGTATGTAAAACAAGTCTAACATGGAGATCATGCATAAATAGACTGGCTTCTGAGTTTCCATAATTATTTTAGCTCATATGACTCAATACAAGTATGTCCTATGGACTATCCTGGTTCTTGGTCAAGTGATGCTCTCCAAAGGAGGCTCAGAGAGGGTCACAAATGGCTACCAGGTTGCCCAGTACCTTTAGGAACGCGCTGGGTAGCTCTGCTGTTTTGGAAAGAGGCTCTGCAGCTCAGACTGAAGATACCATGTTGCCCACCCTGTCTGTACCCTGGTTATGTGTGGGTAACCCTGCTCAGCAGGAGGGATTCATCTCTCTCCTCGTCCTGCAGTGCTGGCTCTCACACAGCTCCATGCAGTGTCTCTGCAGGCACACTTCATCGCACACTGTGTTGTGCTTTATTATAATGAGCTGGGTGCTCATTAAAGCTTCGCAGTTATAAACAGAGCCATCATTTTGCTTGAGGAGTACCATAATATTAGTTTGGCACCTGGAAACTAACCTTATCTCAAGCTGGGTTATGTCAAAATGTAAGTGATGGTACTTATTTGTAACAACTGAAGTGGATGATAGAATTGCAAATGTTTGTAAAATGGACAGATGAAAAAGTGAAGGAAAATGCAAGGCTACAAACCTCCTCTCATTCTCCCCAGCCATTCAGCTGGCCCTTTGCTTCCTGGCTCTTTAGTGCTGTGTCTGTACACAAGGACTATGCCCTCATCCTTTGGTTGCAGAAAGCTTCCATCCTGGCAGAGCAGACTCACTTCTCAGAGACATCCAAGGGTTTCCATTATATTCCCTTTTTCTTTTGTAGGTTTATACAATGAACTAAATCAAGAGGTCACTTAATTCCTCCTGATAAAACCATTTTCTGCCTCCCCTTTGTGGAGCTGCAAGGGTTGCTGTGGCAGAGAAGGTATTCCACCTGCCTGTGCTGAGCTCTGCCCATGGTTTCTGGTGCTCAGGGCAAAGGGACTTCATCTTGCATGATGTCTCTGGTCTAAGATGAGCACAGATAGATACATTTAAAGCATGAGTCTCATTTTTGGCAAGTGACTGAGATTACCCTGTGGTGATGCTAAGTTTAAAAAGACTGACCCCCTAAACCTATCTTGAAGGGATACTAGTAGAATAGAGTAGAATGGCATATTACCAGTAAAATGGAATTTGCAACAAGTCCCTGTCTTTTCTGAACCTTATGCTCATCCAAATGCTTTTTAGTTGACCCAGCACCAGCTAGCAAAGCAAGGGTAGTACTGATGTAGGAGGGAATGATGGGTCCCAGAGCCAGTTCTCTGAGTGTGGATGTGCAGGCTGCTGAGTGAGCAGTATTCTGCCTGTTTTCTGGGGGGTTCTATTAAAAACTGCAGTGCCTTGAGACTCAAAAATGAGAGCTGGGCACTCAACATGGCAGCACTGAGCACAGCAGCATGCATGGAGGGGCTAGAAGTACCTGCCTCAGGCATGGCACAGACCAAGAGCGCCTGCGTAGAAAGCAAGATATAGAAAACCTGATTTATCAGCATGTTTTATTCTTATTCTCATTTTTAAAATGGTGTGAACCTAGCTCTAACTGGCAGGGGAAGTGAGAGACCGTGAGCAATGCCTGGCTGTGCTGGCACACCAACACATAGCTGTTGCTTTATTCTATTTTCCCTTTTCTCTTAATTCTAGGGCAGGCAGGAGGAATCCTGAAAAGCAAAATGCCTCTATCCAGAAAAGATATGGGGAGGGATGGAAAACCAGACAAATGATAAAGAGTCCCCTAGCTGTGTAACACCAAGCTGGAAGCTGGAAACCAGTCCCTGTGCAGGCTACTGCACTGTCAGAGTGAGGCAGGGAAGTTCTGTTTTCACATCACGTATCTCAGAGAAGCATTCCCCTAGTCCATGGTCTGATTTCCAGCTGTGGTTGTGTTATCAAGTAAATAAGGACCATTGTTTGGGTGTTAAAAGCCAGTCAGCCTAAGCAGGAAGAGATGAGACAGGCAAGGAAGACAGAAATATGGAAGAGAAAAGGTTCATGGCAAAAAATGCAGACAGTTCCTAGGAAAATGGTCTTTTGAAACTTACGCTCCCTACCCCAGTTCCAGTGCCCTTCATGGGAACACAAGCTGGCTTTGACTGGGGCTCTCAGAGGTCAGTGTTTTATCCATTAAGCTGTAACTGCCTAAACTGAGTATGCAGCCCAAGAGACAACTGAGAGCTTTGCCTGGTTTGTATTCTGTTTGCCCTTTGGGGAGTTGGTTTCAGCAGACCATATAACGCTGTAACGTTGCTCAGCTGATAGCACACCAATTAAAAAGTTCACTGTGAGAGATCTTGCTGTGAGCTGACTGAAGGGTTCTGTATCAGTGTAGATTTTGGTAAGCTTTTCGGGGTGTAGAGAGAAGCCAGAATGGATGTAGGGCAAGATATCTGAAGTTACGGCAATTAAATCTTTCAAAAATCTTGTGTTCTTTTTGGGTTTTTTTAATTAACAATGTAATCATAATGGAACTTTGGATGCTGATTTCCATATTCTTGTTGGGGCTGAGAAATAATGGTTGCACCTGAAAGAGGAATTTGCCTTTTGATCCCAGCTGGCTGTGGCTGTTGGCATTACTGTGGCAGGTGGACTGCCTTAGCACTGGCCAGTGGAAGATGAACTGCAGGTGGTATGTTGTTCCTTTTCAGAAATCCTCCACCACCTCACTTCCCTCCTGAATTTGTCATCTTGGGAGATGGTGGAGCTGTAGAAAGTTCAGAAAGCCATTAGCAGGAAAGGTGAGCTGAGTTACTTCTGAAACTTTCCCCATTGTCTGCATCTTTTCTCTTGCTTCTCCTTTCTGTACTTTGTTGACTTGTGATTTTTGATTGTCTTTTTAATTTTGTTTTCTGAAGTGCCATATTAGTTATGCAAAAGAACAGGTTAAAATATTGCAGTGTGGTTATGGTAAACCCATGGTGCTGTTACGAAAAGCATGTTTTGACACAGAGGCTGTTAACACTCCCAGTCTGTGTAATGGCTCAAGGGCTAAGCTTTTATGTTAAGCTTTGGGTGGAAGGGTTATCTTTTGACAAGTCTATCTGAGCTGCTGACAAAAATCTTACATGTTTTAGGCTGTGAAAAAATGCCAGACAACTAGAAAGTTACGCTTTTGGAAAAGGTCTGTAGTTCCCACAATGAAGGAGAGGGCAGGACGTGGAATACAGGAACTATAAAGAACTTTCACCTGTATAAGGTGTGACTGTGTTTGCTGCTACTTACCAAGTGTACATTTGAAATCTATGGAATTTATAGAGTCGTTTTTACTGAGACTTCCATTTCTCATGGTTATTTAATGTTGATTTGGTTCCTTATTCTGAATCAACATTGACTTGAGGAAAACTCGTTTCATACCCCTTCTTTAAACTATTAGAGCTTTCCAGATTTGCAGAGGGACTTTGAATTTCCAGTATACAGCTCTGGAAATTTTACTGAAAATTCCTGTGCCTTAGATTTTTTTATTTTATTTTTTTCCCAGCAGCTTTTCAGTAGTCATGATGCATTCCACACTGCTGGACACTAGCTCAGTAGAAATAAAGGATGCCACTTCATAAAGTCCTAGACTGCTTCCTTTAGGGGGTCAGAAGGTTCTGTATTATTTGTTTTCTTATGGTGCAATGGTCGCCAAAATGAAATGTGTATGACATAATCCACCGGGGTATAGGAAGAAGGTACTAAAATTTCAGTAGCACATATATATAATTTATAAAGAAATATATATTGAGGTGTGTGAACTTTTTTCTGATAGTGGTGTGTGGTCAAAAAACTTTGGAGACCATTGTTCTAGTGACTGTAGCTCATCCGCAAGAAATGCGGAAGAATCTTTGTCAAATCTGACTTGTGAAAGTTGCCACAGAGTGTGTTCTGCATGTTCTAGACATAAGTAATATCATGGCAACCTGTGACATGACCTGCAAGGCTGCTGATCCTCAGTCTTCATGCTGGTTCCAGTGCAGCCTTGGGAATTGAATTCCAGCATTTTTGTACCTTCAGGTTTTGCTTCAGGCGATTGCTTTTAGAACATTTAATGAAATCAGCAACAGGCTACATGTAGACAAAATGTCTAAAAGGTACTGCCTAACATGCTTTTAATAGAAATTTGGTGCTGGATACTATTACTTGTCAACATCAGCAGTAAAATGATGCTGTATTTGGCAATAGCCTGATGCTGATTTTGAAAGGGACTGTGCATGCCACTGTGGAGGCTTTGGTGGCCGTCAGCTGCAGATGGACAGACAAGCTGGTGAGGGCACCAGTGGAGGTCACCAGCGATTCTTTGGGAGACCTTCCCTACCAACCTCTCTTCAGTTTGCTTTCCTAAGGAGACAAGGTTTATGCAGTAAGGAAGTAAGGTTTATGCAGTTGCTTCCCCTTTCTGTCTGCCCATCCTTTTCCTTCTCTCTACCACCTTCCCAGCAGCTGATCTGCAGATTCAGAAGTGTCAGTCTAGTTTGACAGAGGAATAAAAGTGACTGTTTTGTGAGACTCACCAAGTGGAGGGGGAGGAGAGTGATTCAATCGGGAGTCCTTCACGAGGTAAAGGCAGGGCATGGTCAGTTTGACCAGCCATTTTCTGCCAACCTGCACGTGGTTAGTGGATGCATAACTCCTGAGAAGTGGCACTCTATGGTCTCTGCATGGTGATGGGAAAGTCATAGGGGTCATAAAAAAGTCAAGTAAATACTTTTAGAAGAGATAAGGTTGTTAGGAGAGAAAGGGTACAAAATCATGGTAAAGCAAGAATACTTCTGCCATTATTTGACAAACACTGCACACAAACAAGTCTGGTGCACAAATGTGCTCAGGGATCCTGTTTCAGTTTTGGCACTCAGAAAATGATTTTATCTGCCAGACAAAGGGGAAAAATCTTTGCCAAGAAATAATGGAAGGAGGAAAGGGGGGAAAGGAAGGGGCTGCTAGGATAATTTTTTTTCTAATAAGCATTGTCAGTAGTTTTGGACAAAGGATTTGCATACTACACGTTCTCTAGCTCTTCTTGTGTTTGTTTTTACTAAAATAATCTGAAAATTATTCTTCCTGTGAAAGTTAGGGGACATCCTCCCACACTGATTACTACATGTAATAGCCTGTAGTATAGATTTTTGAGTACAGTCTATTTACATTTAGTGCTTGAAAAGGACTTTACCTTTTCCATGACGGAAAGTTATAAAGAGTCAGATCTGCAATGTTCACTTTTTATCAGAATGAAGTTACTTAATCTAAGTGTACGCTGTGACTCATTTGTACAGCCAGTTGTTTGTGCCCAAGAATAATTTGTTATTCTTCCCAGATGAAGCATATCTATGAATATTGAGGCCATATTCATTGTCCATCAGTGCAGACATTGGATTTAAGATGGGGTTGCAATAGCCCAGTATAATTTATCTTGTTTTACTGCCCAGCTAGTGACACACAGATGATATAAAAGCTGAGTTTCTGCTGCAGCTAGAATGGCTAATTGCTGTTGGGACTCTTTACACCAACTTCAACAGGGATAAAGCAGGTATTAAGTCATGCAAAACTATGTCAGCATCCTGTAAAATGTTATAGGGAATTATTGTAAGATATGAAAAATGTGGAAAGACTATGGATACTTTACTGTTGTCACAGAAGAGAGAGCTTCCCTCTGTGTGTGCACCACTGTGTGTTACACAGCAGTGAAAGATGTGGTGAGTTGACATGACAAACTGCTGACTGTACCCATTCCACCTTCAGGGATCCTTCCGCAAGGTGGAGTTTCCCTGTGCCTGTAAGTCAGCTATTAGTTCCAACCTGTCCCATTCCAAGAAGTATAAATATCAGGAACAAGGCCAGAAACAAGGCCAGGAGCTCTTCATCATGGTGTGAACCTAGTTCTCATCCTCCTAGAAACTGCACAGCCTTCACTTTGAGCCCTGACTTTTAAGGGCTGGTGTTGCTGTCTTGAAAAGTGCTTTCCCAATGAATATCAATTGTTCTCAGGCTGGCAATCTGAACATCAGACAAGCACATGGCTTTAGAGAACTGCAAGTGATAAAAATACAGTTAAATATGATTTCTGATCATTTTTGGTCAGCTGCTTCCCTTTCAGTGTCTTAAGCTGTGTTTACATGCCTTCTCTTCACTCCAGCATCCCTTACATCAGAAACCCCCCTTTATCTTCACACCTGCATGGGCCTCTAAAAGACTTATGATAGAAACACTTCCACTGGTTATGGTGCCCATGACATGATACAGAGGTGTCTCATGATGCAAGTGTCTTACTTGTTTTGTAAAACATGATCTTTGAATTATGTTACTTAATGATGGATAGTAAGAGCTAGTTTTGATTGAGAAGCCTCTAGTTTCCCTTTGGGATTGTAGTGAAGTTAGTATTTCCTGTTTCAAATCCAAACCCCAAAAATTTATAGGACCATCCCATAAATCAAGAGCTACAAAAAAAAATGTATGTAGTTGAAATGACCACTGCCTACAGCTGAAACCACTCATTGTGATCTTTACTAAAGTCTAAGTTAAAATGCAAAGTGAAGGTGAAAGCACATCAGCTGTGGAGCAGTGTTGGGGGATAGCATATGCTTGGTTACATAAATATGAGAATGTTTTTCAACTGATACCCCAAATAAATTTAGATTGGCACTCAGACCATTTCTAATGGCTCTTTAGATCAAGGGCACTGCTGTGCTTGAACGTAAAAAAACCTTGGATGGAGGAGCTAAGTATACTTCTTAAAATCTGCACTACAGAGGAGGGTTTACAACACTGCAGTTCCCAGCTTCTGGAAAAGACAGGAGATAGTATGCCTCATCTGAGGCTTCTGGTGGAAGCATTAATTGATCTTTACCTGCTGCTGGAGCAGATGTGGGTGGTGTGGCTGGTTCTAACTATAGGTACAGATGTGCCTTCTGCCTGAAGCAGGGAGATGCCTGTGCTGATGACTGCAGTGAGATTGCTGGCATGGAGGCTTAGAAGATACAGTCCTTGGTACCACTGGCTGCCATGAAACAACACGAAAATGCTTGTTTAATAAGGACTGTAAAATGTCCCCAGCACTCAGGACTCTTAAGTACTTTCATAATTTCAGGGGAACTTTTCCTGGCAGACTTTGATCATATTAAATAGATTTCTCATGATATCATAATGCTCCATTTGTTATAAATGTGCTGATTTGCGGATGTGCAATTAGCTGACTCAAGCAAAAAGCATTATAGCTATCCTGTATATGAAGTGGCAGTTTATTTCTCTCCATATGGTCTATAACTTGTTCCATGCTGCTTACCGTGGGGTCTGGGCTTACTGCCCATTGCTCATCACAGTTTACAGAGAGGAAAATTGAAGGCAGCCACAGAGTTAATTCTTTGCAATACAGTTATTTCCTTAAGGCAATAGCTAAGCTGTTTGCATCAGCCAAACCATTCCCCTTGAAAGCAGGTGAGTCCCAACTGTTCCCTCTTCAGAGTGTGAATTAGAGATGAAATTTTCTTAGCAAAGGGCACTGCATGAATTGAGAGCCAGGGGCTTTCTGGAAGGCAAAAATAGGGCTCCCCAAATCCTGCATAACTCGGGCCCTTTAAAATTTTTTTTTCTACCAAATGTTTATTTATCACTCCTTGAATGGATCTATACCAAGGGTTAAATCTTGTCCCTCTTAAGTCCATAGGTAAACTTCCTTGGACCTCAGCCCTGGTGGGATTGCATCCTAAAATATTCTCAAGAAGACTCTCATTTGTAAAATATGCTCAGTGCAGAAACAATTGTTTTGCTGTCAAAGTGACAGGTGGCACCTTACCTCACTGCACATTGTTAACTCTAACTAAAAAAGTATGTTCTACTCTCCTCTCTGATATCTCTCTTGCCCCTTTCAAATGAGTGGACACCATGGGAAAAAAAGAGAGCAATAGCATATTTTAACATACAGGGTTAAACTTCCTGAGGACAAGGAATATTTTTTGTCTCATCAGCATGTTTAACAGTTGCAAATCTCAGTGTATGAGGAAATGTCTTACATTCAAAGACTATTAACAGCTGTGAAATTAGATTTACAAATCTGAATATATATCTCTGAATATTTTATAGGCTGTTGCATAGTATTTGTGCATTTATTCATGAAATCATCTTGTAGTTTATGAAATTGGAGTGTGCCGTTTCAGTGTGAACTTTCAGGATTCACAATTGTGAGGTCATTAAATGAAAGCCTTGCCATATGCAAATTTTGAAATTTGTGCAATACAATGTGGTGCTTTTGGGGAGAAACACAGAATTGAAAACAGATAAATGTATAAATAGTTATTTGAAAGGTGTGGAATGTGGTTATTATGAAAAAATGTTTTAATCATCTCTACCTTCAAATAACTCTTAGGTGGGTACAGTTTTATATTATGATTGTGATTTTCTTTTTTTAAATAGTATACACGACACGTTGTAAAGCACTTCATTTCATTCTTAAAAATTGTCTGGGTTTTGTATTTGGAGATGAGTCATTTTGAGGCTGAGACACCTTTCTGGGTTCAGCCTATAGCTCTGAGGATCGTAAATATATAGCATTATTGTCTTATACAAATCACAGTTCATCTGGTAATGAAATTCTCCAAAAGAAAGTGAATACAATAGTTGGGTGTCTCTGGAACATGAAAGCCTAGTACATAGACGTGCTGCTTGGAAACCTATGGGAATATTCAATTTATTGCAAGTAAAGCCTCGCTTCTGTGTTTAGGGATCCTGATCTGCTCTCACAGATCTCAACACATGACTGAAATAATCTGTTTATCCAGCATATGGTTCTTTGTGAGGACTGGATAGAAGTCAGCTTCTCGGTCTTACGTGTCTTTGTCACAGAGGGCTTTTGCCTTCTAAGTGCCCCTTTTCTAGTCTGGGGCCATGGAGGCACTTTAGCAATGCAAAGAGGTGATTAGAGGCACTTCTGCTGGAATGTATGCTGTGGTGCTTAATGAAATTAATTTGGCTTATCACAGGGGCACGGAGAGGCAGCGCTGGGCTTTGTCCTACTCACTGTCACTGTTTCCTGGGGTGACATTGGATGTGTCAGTAGTGACCTGCTCTTTGCTGTGCTTTTGGCATGCACAGGGCTAGCAGGAGCTGGGGGGAAGGCTGGGAGTTTTCAGGTGTGCTTGAAGGTGTTTATATTCAGGAGAACCAGATCTTTAAAACCAGGTTTGTCTAGCTGATACTATTGTAGCTGGTATTTGTAAGGAGAATCATACCTTCTTGGTTTAGCAGGAAAACTATTCTGAGTACTAAGTGCTGTCTCCTTCCCCCCAAATCAGTATTTATCTCAGACACATGATATCAGAAAAATAAAATGGCTCCTCAGATCTTTGCTTAGTCCATCTTCCTGTATTCCTCCACCTGGAACAGTGGAGCCAGTGTGGCTGATATGGGCAGTTAGTGATTTGTGTCCATACTTATTGGACATGCATTTTCCAGGTTATGTCCTTTGCTAATGCATTCACTAAAGTACTATTTGCACTGACAAACTCCGCAATAATAGTCTAAGCAGTGTGTGAGCTATACAGAGGAACTGCCACTTGACCCCAAATAATGTCAAATTTTAAATTCATGAAAAGCAAGATTTTTTTGAATGAAACAAGGTAGTGCCCAAAATCCACACAAATCTCAAAGCAGAAAAGCGTAGTGTCGGGAAAATGCAGCCAAATTGAAATCCCAGGAAAGTGATAGTAAAATGCTTCATTAAACAGGAAAAAAAAAAAGGGGGGGGAAAAAACCACAACAGAAAAAGCTGTGCTTAAGTGTCAGTGAGAATTTTATTTCTTTTTTATTTTAAACTACCTCCAACAGTTGAAAACTGAAACTCTTCAGTCATACAGAGACTTTCTGCAGAGGAATTAGAAGCTGCAGCGATGCAATGCTAATCATGAGAGCAACCAGATTTTCACGCCCATGTTTTTACTAGGTGCCATTTCACCAATAGTTTCTGTAGGTCTTTCAGTTGAACCATGAAAGGAATCTCTTGTAACAGGAAAACCAGTGAAAGTGAAAAGCACTCTGCTCCTCTGCTCAGGTGGAGCAGTGTTTGCAGCCCTTCCGCCCCAGCAGAAACTGCACGGAAGGGTTTGTGTAGCTGGTGTGCCTTGCCAAATTCAGCCTATTTTTTACACTCCTCTCTTCTTGACATATTAAACAGGAATCTAAGGTTATTCAAGTGTATGTTGCACTCTGAAACTACTGCAAGGATGTCAGGAATTGTGTGATCTCCTCAGGGCTCTGCAGGTTTTGCTCTCATTAGTGGAGACTTCAGAGCCTCTGGTGCTGACTCCGAGAGAAAGCCTGTGTGCTTCCATGGTAAAATCATGGATTCTTACTGTGTTTCCAGCAGTTCTTCAAGAGCTGAACAGCTCTGCAGTTTGTGGGGTGCTTTGGGGAGTTACCTGGTGTCTCCATCCTGCTTGCCTCTGCTCCAGGCTGAGTCTGGGCAGGTGGGCTAAAGGCGTCAAAGTAGGTGAGAAAGATAAAATTTTGCACTGTGATGTGCCAGTTAAAAGTTTTGGGTTGGAGCTGTACCCCAGCAAGCCAGCAGGATCCCAGGTTGGCTGCAAGGTGGGACAGGGGCCTTGGTACCAGCAGGGCCCCTGGTTTTGGTTCTGCACTGTGTAAACGCCCATGCCATAAATGAATAATCGCAATTTTTTTCTGGGTCTGAGCTTTGTTTGCTTTTGCTTTTTCTTGGACAGTGAACCCGTGTCTCGGGAAAATAAGCGAAAAGTTTTTCATATCCGTGCTTCCAATGAGGCAACGAGAGCGCATCTAATCTACATCTATATTGTTTTACTTTTGTTCAGTAAGGTAGTTATAAGAAATAATACATTTCTTCTTTAAAGTCCCTTCCCCGCCCCTGCTTGTTACTTCCTGCCCTTCTGCTCTCTCAATAGTGCTTCCCTTTCCTGTTTTGGTTATAAGCCTTCATAGAGACTCCTGGCTTGTCTCTCTGCCAAGTTTGTCTTCTGCTCAGGTGAAATAGACTATTTGGATTTAGGCACACGTGCCAGGTTTGAGCGTATACCCCTGCAGGATTGCCTGACCGGTCCTCCTCGATGGCAGGCACGTAAGTATCTGGGGACCATGCTCACTGGCAGGGAATTTGTTGACCAGAGTTAATGTGACTGGAGAGCACGTATTGTGATAAATGCAGAAGGTCTGTGTTTTGGTCATAGCCTTGTAGGATAATTTATAATTGTATAAAATGCTAATTAAGCTTTTATGGCATTGCTACATTAATATGCATCCCCTGGCAGTGAGGGAGAAGCTGACTTGATGAAGTGAGCGTCCTTCATTCCTGATCTGCCTCCATCAGCTCCAGGGGAATTGTCATAGGTTTATTTGCATTTCTTCTGGGATTGAAGGGAAACCAAGGCAAAGTGATGCCAGCTTTAATGAAAGGCCTTTAGGTTGATTTCCTGTATTCACTTATGAGTCTGTCTCTCCTGGTCATTAGTTATGGTTATGATCTTTCAAAGCCTTTAAGGTATTGTTCTCCTGAAATACGGGTATGGCTGGCCCATGAGTGAGAGCCTTCAGTCATGTATTTTCACTTGACAGTTCCGTTTGGGGTTTTGCATAATGTGTATTTTACAAGATTAGTTACTTCTTGGTTTTATTTCTGTAATTTTAGGGTAGAGGGAAATAGTTTATATTAATAGCAACCTGATCCAATCCAGTTTCTTTTTGACTAATTGAGTTCATAGTGTTTCTCCAGGCCATTTACTTGACTAATTTTTAGGAACTTCTGAACATTTACTTGATATTTATTTTTAGGAACTCCTAAATATGTCTTCAACGTGGTATGCAAAATCTGAAAGTGAACCACACTTCAATGCAGAAAGAAATGTTGCATGAATCAAAGCATTAATGGAGCAGTGGAGTTTCTCCATTAGGAGACAGCAGTGACACTGCCTTGTTGGAAGTTGGAAGGGAAAGCTTCCCAGAGCACAGCATGGCTCTGGGAGTCTGGCTGCCCAGCAGCGATGGCACTTCTCTGAATCACACCACTTCCTCTGTGAAGTGCCTTCTGCAAAGCAGATCTCTTCAAGCCTTTTTTAAGATGCTGAGTTGAGATACTGATGACTGGAGTTCGTTCCCCTTAGAGTAATTTGAATTCTTATGCTTCAGTTCGCAAAACCCACCAGCAGAGTGATGGGTTAAAATTAACAACACTGCATAGTTTAAAAATCTCAGCAACATAAACTAAGCAGATGTGCCGGCTTACAAGGGCATCAATCTGTGGCTGCTCTGCCGGCCCCAAATCTCTCTGCTGATTGGCAGATGTGCTATTTAAGAGCCGTGGCAGACACCGAGAGGTCAGGGCTCTCCATGGACCTCGGCTGGCAGTGCTGAGGACTGAGTTGTTCTGGACTGACAGTCAGGCCCAGGTGGAGCATCTGTTCTGCTGCTTTAACATTTTGCATACTGCATTTATTTTTTGTGTTTCTACTCACTTCTCCTGTGCTCAAGAGCACTGAGGGGTGACAGAAGGTTATGCAAGTTTCTCTGGTCATGCCAGGATTGCATGCATGTTCCCAAATTTAGCAACTCGTCTGCCAAAGTCCTGGCTTAGTGTGAGACCTGGATGCCTCATAAACTCTCTTTTCTGGTTTCCAGCTGACCTGCCTGCAATGGATGTCTGCAGCAGATACTGGACATGTTAATTCCCACTGGGTATGCCAGTGTAGTAAGGGAAAATTCAAAATTAATGTCTCATTCCTAGCTGAAAGAAGAGTAATTCTTGAATCTTCTTCCTTGTGGAGGTGAACTGATGTTCATCTTACTCTTTATAACATTGTAGGTATCAGTATTTCCATTTCCTGCTCTGTAAAATATATATTTGTCTTGCAGGTGTGTCATGACTTTATTTAACAATGTCAGTCTTTTTGAGAGCTGCTTATGTAGGAGGCGTCATATTTTTACTATTGTCATGTAATTATTTAGTATTAAATTCTTTAGATGCTGGAATTTTAACAGTGGAGAAGGGTGATGGCCAGTCACCTGCAGCAGATGCTCAGTGCAGAAGTCTCATCTCCCACTGGCAGTGCAGCCAAACTCCAGTACCAAAGGCAGATTTTGAATGTGAACATATAGAGACCAAAAAATAGCAGCTCCTCTGGTAACTGGGCTTCACTTCAGGCTGGCTGGGGCAAGGACAGCACTGTTGGGTAGGTGTTTCTGCACAGGCAGCCCAACCAGGAGTGAGTGCAAACTGAGAACTTCTGACCACTGGGTCCATGGGTTTGTTTTTCCAGGGTTGTCAGAAAATGGGGATCAGAAAACAAAAGGAGATAGTTATTGTGGCACCTCTATATTACATATACAAGTGTGACTGCTATTATTCTACCTGCTATAAAGTACTCAAGCATCTGCATGTCAGTGGGGATTATAAACACTTATCTGGATGTAAAGTGGCTAAATGCTGTATTTTCTCTGTGAGGTCTTGCTGCATTGCTGAGGAAGTTCTTCAGTGCTCAGGGAGGAAGGAGAGTAAACGATGGTGACACAAGCTGTGCTGCAGGTTTGGTTGAATAGGGAAGTAGACTTTGAAAAGAAAGTCCCAGAAGGAGTCACAAATATGATTGACATTGTGCTGAAGAAATGAGGCTTCCAATGAGAAATGGGGTCATGAGCAAAGCTGGCAGTGAACCTCTGGTGTGGGAAGGCTGGAGAGTCACTGCACTACAGAAACTTCATCTGTCATGAGCTCAGATCTCACATACAGTCTGTAGGAGCCAGAATGACCTGATTGCCTTGTGTTCTGAAGGTCTCTCAGGTTTTTCTGTTCTCTGAACCCAGTGATCAGAGAAAAATGTCCACCTGTTTCAGATTACTACTGAAAAACTTTCCCTGCACCCCAGTCATTATTATATGCATTGCAGTGAAAACAGTTAAAATGTTTAGCAAATTAGACCATTAGAGTTTGAAGTACACTTTAAAATGCTGCAGGAACATGACTTGTAACTTACTAATTTTGAGGTTAACACAGATATGTACTGCAGAGATCACACATCTTCATATACAGGATTTTGGGTGTACATTAGCTGTTTAAGCTGACATTGAGAGTATTCTGTTGGCTTCTTAAAGCAGCATGAGCAATTTCTTGCATGTCACATTTAACCACACAAGTGTGACCTTCTGTGGCAGAGTCAGTGGACAAGTAGAGTGAGATGTGTTAAATGGCTTGTGCGTTATCTCACACATTCTGTGTGCTGAGGTTTTGTTTTCAAGTAGGACAAGCCTGGGACTAAGTGATATTAGCAATTTCTCACACCAGTAAGAATGATTAGGTCAGTCCAAAATGATTTTTAGTTATTAATCACTTAAAGGTTGGAGGGCAGAAGTGTGGGAGATGGAAATGAAAAATAAGGTAAATGTTTGTAAAAATAGCTGTTTGTGTTTCCTCTGAATACCAGAAATGAGCTGGTTTGAAGGTGAAAGAATCATAAGCAGCTTGGAACAAGGTAGATCTGTAATAGGTTCAAAGCATGGAGGCTTGATTTCCATCAGGGAGCTTTCACAGTTTATGCTAAGGGAGTGTTTGCCCCAAGGACACAGTTGCATCTGTAAATATAAAGGACAGCGGAAGTCTCCAGGTCCACCTGGCATGCTGGAATAGAGCCCACAGAATTAGGTGTTTATTCCTGAAGTTAGCTGGTTGTGGATATGTGTTACACCTTTTGTAAACAGGATTTGGTGACCCTTGGAAAGCTGCATGACATTGTCCTGGCTCTAGGAGAATGCATGTTAAACCTCTTGCGTTGCCCCTGGAGGGGTGACCTCTGGGTGGGTTGGCGCTGGACAAGGGGTCCAGGATAGGGCTGGGATAACCCTGCACAGGGCAGGCTCTGCACAGGGCAGCCAGTCAGAGGTGGGCTCAGTGCCTCAGTACCACGCTCTGCAAAAGTTTTATTCATAAGAAGATAACCTTGTAAGTAGAGGAGACAGGTCAGTGAAGGAGCACATTGCTGCTTGGCCACTTGTCTTTTTCTCAGTCTGGGACAAGAGAGAAAAGCCTTGGATACCCTTCAGGCCAAAGACTTGCCTCCAAATAGTCTGGCTTCTCCTTTTTCCTATTTATTCTCTATGACAGGTCTTTTGTGGTTCTGACCAGAGATTTTAGCTTGTGTATTTGGATAACCCACTGGTTTAGGCAGAGAGAAGCAGGACTTTTCTCTGATCCATGGCTCCTCCATTACCAAACCCTACACTAATTTGTGTCACTTTGTTCCCTCCCACCCCCCTATATTTCTTCCTTCTATTTAATTATTGTCAGTCAGCCAAGTAGTGTCAAGCCACACCACTTAGTCTCATGTGATAATTCATAAAATATACAGATATTTTCCCAACTGCTCCCTGTGTTATCTTTGCCGTACTCCTTTGTGGCTCTTGTTTGGCTACAGATCTTGGTAATTGTACATTTACTAAAAGCTGGGAAGAAAGGACTGCATTTTTCAAGTTCTGCACGGATGGGAGAGGAGAGGAGTGTTATTTCAGGATGAAGGCACCTTCACTGCAGCACTGTCTCAAAGGGCAGCCTCATTGCTACTCCTGACTGCCCTCCCCAAATGCAGTAGTACCTTAACCGGTACCTTTGAGCTTGACGTGACTCATTTGGGGCTGGAAGTGCTGCTGACACCAAAGCAAGGAGGATACAGCAAATCTGTGTGGCCAGCCCATGCACGTGATTGACTGCCCACTCTCACCAGGGCTGGGCAAGAAGGGTCAACCCTGACCCTTTCAAGAAGGGTTAACTCCAGATTAGCTGATCTGCTAATTTCTGGAGGTGAACCCTAAACAGAAGAGATGCAAGATAGTGGGTCAAAATGGGTTACACAGAACAAAACAAATTGTATCATCTGCAAACATTTTTTTTTTTTTAATTTACAGTTTTGTAGTATTTAAACAATATTCTACAAATCTCAACACTGGATTTTAGGCACCCACTGTGAATGAAGGATTTCCCAGTGCAGCCTGCTTCTATCAGATGGGAAGTAAAGGAGATTTTCTTTAACTTTAGGCAGACAAGTGGTACTGGTGCGTAGGTTTGCCATCCTACAGATGTAAAGCATCAAGGAGAAAACGCTTTCAGAATAAATAAGAGTGACTCTTTGAATCCTTAGGAACAACCTCCTTCCCTTCACATTTAAATAAGGTGTCTTAAATCTGCCCCAGAGTAAATGGTAGGACATTGGAATGGATGTTATGCACAAACCTGAACAATTTTGTAATTAAGACCTCTCTACAATTCCATTTTTATGGTTTTCATACATAATTACCTATGGTGGGAACTCAGGTGGATGAGTCTGACTGCATGTTAGTGTAAAATAGAAAATCAGTAGGGGAATTAGTAATATTTGATGTGATATGTGAAATGTATGGTTCTAAAAATACCCCAAAATTTTGCTGGACCTTCCTGAAACCACTGATGCTTGATTTACATTTAAAGTAACGTACTCCACCGGCAGGAATACAGAGATTCTCACTGACCTTTATAAGAGAAGTGTTTTCTGGGCTGTTTTCGGGGAAGGCTCTTAAAGCAGCAATAGGACAGTTGTGCCTTTTACGCATAGGAAAAGTAAAAAGTCTTTGGGATAAAGAGTTACACCTCCATTTAGGGTAAGACAGCAGACTAGCAATGGGTCCCTGGGGGCATTTTGGATGTTGAAAGATTGATGAAGTGCTTTGCAGGAAAGGATTCCCCTTGTGCTGTACTTCTTTTATGTTCCTTTCTGTTATTTCACTGGAGGACAGATAACAGGCTTAATCCTGTTTCCATTTAAATGAGTGATGAAAAACTTCCATTGACTGTAGAAGAGCAGAAATTGAGCTTGACGTGTTGTTGCTTGATGTTACAGTAACAATTGGTTGTCATGCATTCAATATTGTTCCTGACGTCTGTATCTGTGTTTCAGTTGTGGGGCAGTAGCAAGTCCTTTGCTGCCAATTTTAATGGCAAAAACTGGAGGCAAAGTTGCCATATCTACTGGAATCTGGATATGGCATTATGAGTAATGTCATGTTAAGGACCTCGTGCCTGTATGGTTAGGTGTATTCTCTTTGTTGTAAGTAAGGATAAGTTAATTAATTTTGACTGATTAAGGAACTCATGGTAATTGTGGATTCCAAAATTCACCTGAAATGGAGACAACACTGGGTCCAAGGCTTGCTCTGATGAAAGCAGTGATGTGCTCTTGCTTACTTTAGTGTACAGTGAGGCTTGTAGTGACTGGCAAGGCTTGAGGGGAAGGACGTGGTGTCACACTGGCTGAGTGTGACTCTCCCAGGGACAAAGTTTTCTGGGAGCCCACAGGCTCACTGGGCAGCAACTTCTTGTGCCCTAGGCAGCTGATGCTCCCCCCACCTCTGGAGCTGGAACCTCGTAGCACAAACAGGTGGGCTCAGCCTCAGCCTGCCCTGGGGATTATTTTTGGCCATTCTACTTCCACACAGCGAAGCTAATCCAGTGGACTTGCCTTTTTGCTGATGTATTTCTCTCCTGTTCTCTCCCCATCTGTGAATCCAAAGCAGACTGAGATCCCCAGGCAGGTCTGGACGGTGCAGGCAATGCTGCCACTGCTGCCAGGCGGTGGCTCTTGCACCAGTTGGAGGATTAGGTAAGCTGGAGTGAGCTCAAATCTCTCAGCTGCTGGTGTCAGATATGGAGGAGCTGCCACAAGACATTAGCTTACCTTAAACAAAAGGAGGGAGGGGTATTTGCTGGGTAAGTACATCAGCAATGGCGCAGCTGTTCTCCAGGTATCTTGCATAGCAGAGCAACAGCAACTGGTGGATGAGCTGGATTTTAAAAATTCTGAAGAATATAAATAAAATAACTTTTAGTCTTTCTGATCTGAGAAAATCGCTCCAATAACAGAATCTAGCAGTTTCCATGCTGTGTAATAAAAATACAATTTATGCTGAATTTTATTACTTTATTCTTTATGGAGATGTCTGCCAGCATCATTCCTCCCTCTGTAAATGCTGTGAGGAGTTTTCAGGTTCTTACCCACAGCCTGAAGGAGGTCTGTGGTCTACCTGGAGGCTATGTGAAGTGACTGATAAAACAAGCCAGAGTCAGTAGGCTTTAGTGTACCACAGGGGATACATCTGCCTTGGAAATCTTTTCGAGACCCACAAATGAGAAGAGATCGAAAATTGCTGCTGTAATCTACCCAGATCCTCTTAATGCTTGCAGTAACGTGCTCCCTTTCATTAGAATGATGACAGTGATGGGGTCGGGCGGGTTTGGGTGTGCAGCAGTTGGTATAATTGACAAGTGGTGTGATTTGGCACGGTGGCAATGCAGCAATATGGTTTAGCATCACCCGGGAGCTTCTTCTTTATTTGTGTGTGTGCTAGGGAGGTGAAACCAAACAAAGAAGGGAGGAAAAAAGGATTTGTGTGCAAAGCGGATTACTGCTTGAAATTGCATTGTTGAAAATTATTTAATACAGCTTGGGCTCAGGAAGGGAGGCATATATGCATATAGATAGGTCTAAAGTTAAGAGGACACTCATGAACTTAAAATTTGTGCAGGACATAAATTCTAGGAGTTTCATTTAGGTCTAAGATGCACTATTTGCATGTTGAAAATCTCTGTTGCATTTAAAGGTCTCATATCTTCAAAATTTGCAGGATTCATTTTTTTCTTCATATAAGGAACTCTTATTTCCTCTGGTAGAAGAAAAGTGGCTGAGAGCTCAAGATAATTGAAATCCCGGTCTGTATTGACATGTCACCTCAACAGCATTTGCCAGTGGCATTTATTGCTCATGAAGGGTGTGTTTTATTATGATTCCAGTGAATTAGTCAGGATATGCAAGTAAGAGGTAAAGAACTAAGATATTTCAGTGAATCTAAAGGAGAAAAATGGTTACTAATGCTATACGACATATATGTACTTTAATGCTGGAATTCACACATTCATGGATTCCACTTTACCACTTTCTTTGCTACTAGGATGAAGGAAAAAGGAGTTCCTGTGTGTTTTGCACCATGTATTCTGGGATCTCTAAGTGCGTCAGCAGGTCTGGGTATTAGGCGTCAGATGGATTAACTTAATTGATTTCTTCAGTTTACCTAACGTGGCTTTTGGTTCAAGGTCTGCTTCCTTCCAGTTGTACATGTATAACTCAGCTGTGGATGTCACGTTTGTTTTGTCAGTAAGCTGTAAAATATTGGTAGCTTTTCATGCAAATGTGAAAGGCCTCACTTGCCAATAGGTACATAAAATAAATGGAGCATTCATACTATTGGACAGTTTTCATAACATTTATGGGATGCAGGTTATTTCTCAGAGCTTAATGTTTTATATAAACTAGATTATCAGTTCAAAACAGCAGCATACAGGAGGGTTTTTAAGTCTATGAACACATACATGTCAGCTTTAATTTAACAGATCACAGTCAAAGGATTAGCAGATCTCTTATAAAACGTACGTTGTAAGTAGTTCTGATAGTTTCTGTTGGTTTCTTTTCCTTTAGAAGTTTTCAGTAATAAGCAGCAAATTCACTGTGCTTTTTTCCTGATTTTGCTGTTTTTTCTCTCCAGTGAACAGAGTATTTGCCAAGCCCGAGCTTCAGTTATGGTCTATGACGATACTAGTAAGAAATGGGTGCCAATCAAACCTGGACAGCAGGGATTCAGCAGGATCAACATATACCACAACACAGCCACGAACACCTTCAGGGTAGTTGGAGTTAAACTGCAGGATCAACAAGTGAGTAACTGTACCGAGTTTCCTGTAAATTAACCTTTGATCTCATTTGGTAACCTCAGTTCTACACCTAATGCAACATTTCCTGTTCTCAGCAAGGTACCTACAAGTTTGTTTACTCCAGTCGTTCAGATTTTGTAGAATTTTTTGCATACAGAATGTATCAAAAGTTATTATTCCTTATTTGAAAAAAAGAACTTTTGGTAGATGCCAGAGAAATTTTAATGTTATTCCCCCCCTTCCATTCTTTCTTGTGAAATGAGTCTTATTTCACTCTGCAGGTTTTGTTCTCAGCTCCCCCCAAATTATTTTTTACTTGTTTTTAGTACTATTTTAAACATAAAAATAGAAATCACTAGTTCTGCACTGCTGTCTCACAAAGTGTGATTGTTACATTGCTGCGTTAAGTAATTAGTTCCTTGTAATGCACTTTAAAATCCTAGGTGCACACTGTGATCTGATTTACAGCAGCCTAATTCTGCAGGACCTTCTTGGGTATTAAAGGAGTTATATGGGATTTAGATTATCAGAACTGGGATCAGGCCCCCAGTCTGGTCAGCCACCAAAGCACGGTGCTCAGCCCAGGGCAGCCTGGCTCACAGTGTGCCAAGCAGGGCGTGCTGCCAGGAGCTCCCTAACCAAATGTCTCAATTAGACCCTAAACAAAGGTTTACGTGGGTGGAATAGCAGTGCAGCGCCGTAGTTCCATCTGCATTTTAGAGCAGAAATTTCAGAGTTGGGGGCTCCCTGTGTGTGCTGGTGTGGGGCTGGTGCAGCAGTGTCAGCCCATCCTGTCTGGGCTGCCCACCTCTTGTGCTCTCCCAGAGCCTTCTGCCTGGCAGAAGAATCAGGAAAAAGTGGGCAATTGATTGCCTGTTGGTTCAGAGATTGGTGTTATCTCCTGGGATGGTGAGGTGAGCACTGCTGGTGGTGTGAGATGGGCAGGGGCAGGGCAAGCCGAGCCAAGTCAAGCCAGCCCAGAGAGCTGGAGCCAGGGCACCTCTCAGCTGCCACAAGTGTTGTATTGATTGGCCTGCTTATGGAAGTGCAGATGATCTCTGTCAGTTGTAATGATGCTTGGGACAAATGGAAAAGTTGTTCAGGTTGCATACTGGAAGTGGCAGTGACTTTGCTACACTGTCCGTAATACAGAGTCGTTCATCTGAGAAAGGAAAGCAGAACAGGAATAGGTGGGTTTTGAGCACATTGGTTTTCAGCTCCTTGCAGTGCACTTTTGAAACATCTGCCGAAAGGTTTGCAACTGCTTTTATCCCTCTCAGTAGAGCGAAGACAATATATTAATTCCATTAGTTCCAGGCAAAAATAGAAAATATTTTCAAAAATAAATGAAATATAATGGCTTCTTAGTCAGCTATCAAAGCCAGGACTGCTTTGTACCAGGCTATGCTGGCTGTTTATTTTTCATAGGCAGCAGGTGAACGTAAATGGTTTTCATGTGACTACAATCTAAGATGGAACTGAATAGCTGGTGTGAAACAAGCAGAAGTCATAAAGTCAACATATATATGTAAGGGAGACTATGGACCAGAAGTCTGTCTTAATCAGAGTATACAATTTAAAGAGCAGGACATACTAAAAAGTCAAATCTTGAGCTGTACTTTAAGCATTGCATTAACTGTAACATTCTATTTGCTTGCAAATGTTTCATCTTATGAAGAGGTTGCATGCTATCTAAAAATCATCTCAATTCTGAAGGAAACAGGTAGAAGAGTATATATTTCTATAGTTTAAAGACTAAAAATCCTTCTTTAAACAAAGAGTATAGGTTATTACCTTTGTCACCTAAAACTGTCTAAAACAAAGTGCTCACCTTAAATATGATTGCAAATATTCAATATTATGAATAAAACATATTCAAGAAAGTGTGTAGTATAGTAGTATTCAAAGGAACACTGAAAGTCTCAAGATTCAGAATTTAATATATTTTATATGAGTCTTACATAGAATCATAAGCTTGCTTGACTTACTAAGCATTTGTATTCAACGAGAACAAAAATGAATTTCAGTTAAAGTATTTCTCTGTGCAAGCCATTTTGTGCTTGCTTTCAGGTTAAGTCTCACTGAAAATGAGGTTTTAGTAAAAGCTGTTGATTTGCCAGAAAAGACAAACTCATCTGAAAAGGACCAATCTTGAGCTAACAAGTGATTTGGCATGTAATGAAGCTAATGAGGCTGCACATATTTCCAAGAGTTCAGAAACTAGTTTAAAATAGGTAGCACAACACAATACCATGGAAGAAGAATTTTAACTTTTATTATATACTGTTAGGCAAGGTACGGACTAGAGTAATCATGGCTTCACCCCTGCCAGCCTTTAATATTTCCCTGTTAATTTTTGTTGTTTTATATTACACCTCTAATAACATCTCTCTTTAATTTTCATCATCTTTTTCAGTTTTCATGTATCTTCTTCTGTAGACTCCTTGTCTTGTCTTTGTCTAGCTGCCTTTCTGTTTTCTTGCCCTTTTCTCGTGTGTGTGTTGGAATTTATGGCACTGTCTTCTCATTCTACTTACCTTATCTGTGTTTATCTCCTTATCGAGCTGACAGTGTCTAAAAAATTCACTGCAAAGAGGTATGGTTTTTAGAGCCGCAGAACTGGAGCACCATTCTGACCACCAGGAAGTGGTCACCAGACCGCTTGTTCCCTTTATGTGTCCGGGTGACGTGCTCATCGCACACTTGCATGTAGCAGCGGTGCTGCGTTACAGACCAGCAGTACATGAATTCCCCTTTCTGCTCTGCACAGAGGTGCACGTTTGCACAGACTCAGTGCTGGTGTGAGTGATAACTTTCAGCAAACCCCAAGTAGACTCTTGAAGCTTTGGTGTAGTCACAGGGGCCAGAAGTCGTTTGAATCTAAGGCTGGATCAGTATTACAATTGCTTAATGTCATGAGCTTTGATGCTTTCTTGCAGCCTTCATCTTGAACTAAATGTTCATACAGGTCTTTTCCAACCTTAACAATTCTATGATTCTTGAAGCCCAGGAGTTGCAGCTTGTGCTTCGGTCACCATGCAAGAAGTTAACAAAGCTGAAAACATACAAGTGGTCCATCTTTATGGGTTAGCTGAAAAGCAGTAGCTCCCCAGTCTGGAGTCCTGATCAAATGAGGGTTTAAAATTATGACTTTACATTAAGTGATGTCAGCTCAGCATGATCTCATCACCCAAAGGCATGTGCTGAACAAACAGGCAGGGAGGAGAGTGCAAGTCAAAAGTGAATCACATCCCCTGAAGGGTTGGTGTGTTGATGTGGCTGAGAAGTAGATGTAGAAACAGGGCCTTGGGGAAAGTGGAACATTTTACATGTGAGCCCAAACCAAAATTGAAATGGGAACAACATTCTTGGGATATAAGCTAAACACAATTTTTGAAAAATAAAGAACCAATTAAACACCACTGTAAGTTGTTAGAAGTTTGTCAGGTTTGGGCCTGCCATCAGAAGTAAAGATTCTGGCCTCAGCTCTAGCAGTTTTTATATCCTCCCTGTTTTACCATTCGTGTCTGCTCCCTGTGAGATGAGCCTGAGCACTGGCAGCGTGGCAGGGCCCAAGCTGGCTTCAACCTTCTGAACCATTTCATGCTCTGGAGATACAAGTGATTCTTCTGGTTCAAAAAGCAAGAGCATGGGGGTGAGACTTGTGTGGGAGCTCTTCCTGTGATCTCGGCTGCGTTTACACTTCAGGCGTTGCCCTGAAGCCCATTTGATTCCTTCTGTCCCCATTCCCTTGACTGCCACTGGCCACCACCATCATCACCGCTGACAGCCCTCAACTCAGCAGCCAAAAGGAAGGGCTTTGGTTTTGAGCTTTTTTATAGATCCTAAAATTCCCTGCTTGTCTCAGGGACCCTCCACGTGAAAGTGAGGTGAAAGGATGAAGGAGAGTACCAAGCAGAAGTGAAGCAAATCTTTTTTAATGTTGCAGTAATAGGAACATGGGAAGGTGTCAACATATTAATGCTGTGCACGACTCGTCTGTGAAACTCCCAGCAATATGAGGTCATTGAAATCCAGAATTTAACAGGGTTCAAAGCAGCACAGACATTTATATCAGTAACAAGACTACTTTGTTTCAGGATATAAAATACTAAAAGGGGGCTTAAAAAAAAAAAGGGCATATAAATTGTCATGTTCCAGCTTTTAAGTCAAATTCTAGGTGAAGAGTTATAGGAAGAACTGTTTGTCATGGACAAAACCATTACTTATTTCTTCATGGTTTCTAGTAATCTTCTCCAATTCAGCTATTGTGGACTACAGCTGAAGATTAAAAGATGAACTTTGGGTCTGCTCAGCCTGGCAGGTGCTATCTTAGTGACATATGAATCTTTAGTGTAAAGATCCCTTAGAAACACCTGTAAAAACCCCTATGCTTCAAACAGGGAGACCTTTATGCTAATTACTGCTCTGAAGCACATCGTGTGCCTTGCAGAGTCTCCAGCCCATCTGTACAAGACACCTTTGTGCACTCAACAACAGCGGGAGAACCCCTTATCTTTTGTAGTATATTCTGTAAACATGAGCCAAATGGGATAAAATGAAATTCTGGCTATTTTAAGTTTCATTTCCCACTTTTAAACTCTCTGGTTTGAGTTTGAAGACAAGGTATTACATGTGTAGACATCCTGATGCTTACTGAAGATCAACTGTTATTCAATGAAAGGGATCAAACTCTCAGAACAGAGCAGATTCTCGGAGTTCTTTGGGTTGATGTTCTGGGGAAGCAGATTTTGTACAGTTTACCTGACTTCTATTGAACAGTTTTTGGCATAGGTTTTTATAATTTCTGTCTTTCATTATATAGCCGCATTGCACCCTCTGGTGCTCTTTGGACTTTGAGAGTGGTGTCCTTTGAAACAGAACTTTCTTTTAGTAGGTGAGAAAGATTCACTTTGAAACCCTGGTAAAAGCTGACAGTCTTTCTAAGCATTTCCTTGAAGATACTGACTGTGCCTTCCCTTGGTCAATCTACTAAAAAATGATTGGAAGACTTAAAAATTGTTCCATGTTAAAACTGTTATGTTAGTAATCCAGGCATGAGTCTCCTTGATGCTCCAGAGACTCCTTGAGTATGCCCAACATTGGTACAGATTCTCCCAATGCTCAGTGGAAGAATGGGGGTGTTGTCACCAGTTTTCAAGGAAAAAAGGCAATCTAAGCTGTCAGCTATAATGTGAGTTCAGTGCCTTTGCTGTGACCAGTTTTCACTTCATTCTGGTTGGTGTGGGTGTCTTCCTGCACAGCACGCTTGTGATGCGGTCCCCATTTTCGGGGGACTGACCCCTGGGAGCCTGTGTACCAAATGTGGGCTGCACCTTCCTTTGGCTCACAGGTCAGGAATCTCTCAATGAAATGTGTCAGGAAAATCAGTATAGGTCTGATTGGTTCCCAAAGTATTTGCATGGAATCTTAATAATGATATTGGGTTGAGTGCAACATTTGAACCCTCATGTTTGTGCCTAATACTAGACCTAATTCGAAGACTATATGCTATGTCATTCTTTAAAGCTGGCTCAGGTAATTAAATCTATTCTAGAAATAAGAATATACCTGTAATTATCTAGTGGTGTACTGGCTTCTTTGCTGGTTTCCATAATTTTTTGTATATTAATATAGTACAGTTATCAGACACCTGTTAACTATATCAATGAGACAGTGTTATCCTTAAAAATAGGAATGTGTGTAAAACAATTTGTTCTTTATTGTGCTCATCTAATGTTTTTCTGCCAGTCTAAACTGGCAATCCACTGAAAATTCAAAACTCAGGAGTCATTAATCTTTGAAATTAGTTTTAAAAGCCAGCCTTTATAATTAAGGAGACTTGTCAGTCATCTAATAAAAATATTGTTTGACTAATTAAATACATTGGAGCTTTTTAATTGGACCCATAGTGTTAATAGAAAACTTTCCAAAGTGCTGGACAATCAGACTGAAAAAAAAAAAAATTATTGGTAGGTTTTCTGGAGTGTGGGATCCACCTCTTAACGTAAATGTTGTGTACAAAGTTGCTTCATATTGACTCTCTGTTCCATTGTCTTCAGTTCTTGCTCCCATCTTACAAAGCTCGGGATGGTAAGACTTTCTCTAAGAGTGAGTTCCTGGACAACATGCACAGAAGTCCCTCTCCCTATTCCTATATACCAGTGTCCAGCCCACTTAATTTACAGATGAGCCATACAAGCTAGTTTGGTGGAGGATTTCCATTGATTGACTCTCAATGAGCATCAGAAATGGTGGGATTTTTCTGGCTCTTGGTAAAACTCCAGCCAAAATAAATCCACGTGCAGGGACAATCTCAGACATTCAAGACCAGATTTGCTGTATTTGAATAATTAACTTCAGACTTTCCCTGCTCATAATTTCAAGGTTCTCTGTGCCTGCTTCCCTTCTGCCCCCAGCCTGTGTGAGCTGATGAGGAGGGAGCCTCCTGTTCCTACAACATCTCAGTTCTCAACTGCACTGTTCCTGATTATGAGAATAATTATGATCCTTTCTGTTGGCATTTTGTTTCTTAACTTTTTGTCACAACACAGTGCTGTTGCCATGCACAGATGGGTATCTCAGGGTTGCTGTCTCTGCCATGGGTCCTTCTCATTTATTAATGGTGCAGTGGACACTCCTGCTGCTCCACCTTCAGCTAGATCTGCTTACAGTTTTGGCATTGGTGGTTTCTGGTTGGATCCCAGTTGTGCTGTGTAGTCTGGTGTCCCGTGTGCCCCACCCAAGGATAAACAGGACACTGTATTTAGCAGATTAAATCAAAATATAGAGAAACACCCTTCTGCTGCAGTCACCCCTTACCTGGAAAATATTGCATATACAAGGGAGGATGTGGGAGAGGAAATATGTGGTTGTCTGGTTTTGTCATTGCCTGTCTGATTCTAGAGGAAAAACTCTCAACACAAGAAGCTGGTGGTGATCAGGCGCATGGGAGGAGAAAAGCAGAGCCAGTGCAATGAATCAAACATTTATCTGCTGTAGGGCAGGGTTAGTGCCAAGATCTCTGTCTGGCTCTTTTTCTAACAATTGTGCATGATCATCCTCCAAAAGATGGCAACAGCTGCTGGCACTGGCTCCTGACAGCTGTCTGCAGCATCTTCACAGCTGCATCCTGTGGAGGTGCTGTAGAAAACACAAGCAGGTAGTAGATTTTGCAAAACTGGCTTGCAAGTCCCCAAGGCTGAATTGAACTGTTTTAAATTTCATCCACAGATGTGGGTCTTCTGTCATTGAAACACACACTGCCTTACCATTCAGCCGTGTAGGAGGTGCCATAGGAACTGCCTCTACCAATTTAATTAACCTTTACACAAAGGTTGGGTAGGTTTTTTCCCACTGACAGCAGAACTATTTTTAATCCTTACCCCTCTCTTTCAAATCACAGGTAGTGATTAATTACTCAATTGTGAAAGGATTGAAGTACAATCAAGCAACACCTACCTTTCATCAATGGCGCGACGCACGGCAGGTCTATGGCTTGAATTTTGCAAGCAAAGAAGAGGCTACCACATTCTCCAATGCAATGCTGTTTGCTCTGAATATCATGAACTCACAAGATGGAGGTAAATTAATCTCTATTAATCTGTGACATTTTACAGTGCTTGTTGTCAATCACCTAGTGCAGTTGTGTTGGATAGTATGTCATTATAAAATACATTATAATAAAAAACAGCCTCTCGTAGACAGCCTTTAGATCAGCATTTGCTGTAATATGAATTGTACGTGTTTTCAGGTTTTATTTCCTTTTCTTCTCATTTTTCATGGTGCTTTAACTCACCACAGTTATTTGGGGATGCCTCAGCAGGCAGGTAGCCCCACTGATTTATGTGGATCTGTATATGTTTTACATGTAAGATGGCAGAATATAACTTTAAATAAACAGAAGCTAGACTAAAATTAGCAGCATTTTATAAGATAGAACTTGGAGTTGGTATTTCCAGTGTGTTGGGTGTCAGCTCTTGTGGGTCAAGCTATCAAAAAGAGGAGTGTGTGGCACCTAGATTTTTTTCATAAGGTAAAATGCAAGGGCTTGTACTCCAGACATTGACTGAGTCCCTCAATACTATTTTGTCTGCAGAAAATATTTGTGGTGAAGTTTGCTGTTTCGTTAATTTGTCATTGCACTAGCTTGACAAGGCCCCAAAATAACATCCTGCTTTCTCATTGGAAACCAGTTTGTGGTATCTGAATGAAGTACTGCTCTCAGTTACACACTTACGACCTCTCTGCAGCTCCTGGGCTGGGAACAGAGCAGGCCTTGTGTGATATCTTTTTTTCCCTGTAAAATACACACCACAGCCCTATTTTCCTTTTGTAAATACAGTGACTGAAGGTTTACATCACCTGCTGCTATTCAGTTTTCACTGCAGTGTTCACTGGCAATGGACAGGAGATCTTTAGAGAGAAGTTGTCTCCTGACAACCTTCAATACACAAATATGTCTTACTAAAAGGCATATTTGTAATATAAAAGTTTCTATTTTTTATTCTGCTATTTCTGACCTATTAAGCTGAAAAATGAAAAGTCATCAGGAAATATTTTAAATTCTGAGTTACATTTAGGAATACTGAGGACTTAATCCTGCCTTCTTCAGATTGAAAATTTTCAGCTGTAGTTGTGCCATAGCAGAAGAATTCATGAGGAAATCTGGCCAAGATTCACCAGTCCTAAATTTATGCAAATCTGAAGAGTACAGAGTGCTTTGGCTGTTCAGATGTGCTCAGCCTTTTTAGACCACCAAATAAGACTCCAAATTTTGATATTTTGACTATGGTCTTGCTGTACTG
This sequence comes from Margarornis squamiger, assembly GCA_035222235.1. Taxonomy (NCBI): domain Eukaryota; kingdom Metazoa; phylum Chordata; class Aves; order Passeriformes; family Furnariidae; genus Margarornis; species Margarornis squamiger. The sequence goes on from JAWWTY010000156.1 coordinate 52,644,424, forward strand.
ATTGGTTTAATGCCTGTGATGATTCTGCCTTTCTTCTGAAAGTTCTTAACTTTGGATTGGATTTTTTTCCCATCTGTCTCTTCCCATCAAAGGGAGTGAAGATTTTCCAGGATTTTGATCTTGTTTCAGGGAGGTGCCTTGTGGAAACACAAGTCTCAGGATGAAAAGTTATTGCTCATAGGCTAAAAGGAAAGAAACGGTCTTATGGTTGATACCTTAATTATGTTAGCTACTCTTAGCAAAGAACAAGTATTTTAAGAAAGTATTTTTGAGTACTTGAAAGCCTATTAGATTTCTGAGAAGTTTATGAATATGCAGCAAATAATAATTTGCATTTTGCATTTTTGGGTATTCTTTATTCATTTACTTAGCACACCAAAGTGTGCTTTAGATGCTTTACAGTCTTAAGATGCAGCCCATGCTGAGGAGCTTCCATTTTAGAGTTTGTAGTTGTCACATACACAGGCAGGAATTGAGTCACAAATGGAAAAATTTCCTACTTTCTTTTCTGTAAAAAAAAAAAAGATCTGGTAAATATTCTGTCTGCAACAACTCGTTTTCTCTCATATATAAAGTGTTAAAAGTTTCAAAGATTTCCAGTTGTCCCATTCTTTAGAGCTGAGCTTGTCAAAAACTGAAATTTGGTTTAAAGGGAATTTCAGCATTTTTTTTGTTAAAAAAAACTCTGATTCTATGAAAAGAACCCTCAAATATTCATTTTTATAATGTTTTAATTATTAAATTTATTTCCATAAATATTTCCCTTTCATTTATGTTAGCTACAAATTTATAATAGATTATACTGAGGACCTTTATATCATCATAAGTTTCCCAGTTATTGCAATGATCTCAGCGTGCAAGTTGACAGCAAAAGTACATAATGAATATAAGGTATAGAACATTTTATCAGGTCTGCTCTTCCAGGCTCCTACAGCCCATAAGCATTTGTGGGTATGAATTAATGTGAATAGGAATTCTCACAAACACACATACCCATATATCTTTTCAGGCACAGCCACTGCCTGCATACTCCATCCATTCTGCTGCCTGCATGCTGCATTAGTCTGCTTTTTCATATGGAAAAATCATTAGGAAAAAACCATATTTATTATATCTATGCATCCATGTAATAAAGTCCCTCATGTGCTTATGCAGATGGATGGCAGCTTTAAGGGATACATTTGTATGCACAGAAGTGCTCCACACACTAATAAAATGCTCCACCAAAATCACACAGCTAAACAGAGGTTCCCTCTGGCACATTCATAGGATGCCATACCCTCTCTGCTAACTCTGCAGCTTGGAATATGTGCACTACTTGGGATGTGCTATTTGTAATGTTTAGTTTTTTCTTACATTTCCTGCTGAGATATCATTATGTTTAAGAACTTCTGGTCTTCCCATAGTTGAATAGATTCTGGCTTCCATGGCTGCTTCTCCCTTCATTCTACCACCCACTTCCATAAACTAAAATTAATCATGGTAGACTACAGCAGAAAATGTGAGACTGCATCATATCTTCAGCAGACATGGAGTCAGGATACTGTTACATTTGGGAAAATAACTAGTCTTGGCACAAAGCTGTGGTGTGAGGTTTTGAATGGTGCATTAAGCTGAACTAGTTTAAAAGAATGATAGCACTCTGTGTTTTGGGAAGTTGGAAATAATTTTTAGGTAGTGCTGACTTTCAAATTACTGGGTCACTTCAAATGAACATACTCATTATGACCGAGTGATGAGCGTTACTGTACTGTCCCTCCTCCTCATGAGAGAAACTGATGCCCAAGATCAATCACAGGCACTGATCTCTCTGTACTGATTACATGGGGCATGAGCAAAAACCAAACCAAGTGCTTTGTTTAATGCCTAAGGTTAAACGGGCTGAATGAGATCGTACAGCCAGCCTGTGTTAACTTGGGTTGCATGTCAAGATCAGTGCTAGGGAAGGGAATTTCCCAGGGGTATGGCATCCCAAAGTTCACAAAAGGTAAGAGAAAAGCCACAGTCTAAATTCTCTGTCTAGTTGCATTTCTGCAGGGGATGTGCTCATACTCTCACCCATGGGGCGGGCTGGCCATCTTACACGTGTCCAAGTTCTCAGTGCTGTGGTGGGAGCCTCTCCCAGTGCACATCCTCAGGGTGGGCTAAAGCAAGCCTTGCATGAGGTGAACACAGACTCGGCTCAGTCTTGTGCTTTGTAAGCATGCTAATGATTATGTTAGGAATAATCAGAAATGAGAGAAAATAAGACTAAAAAGAAAATAATAATAATAAAAATACGTGCCATCCTTACTTTAGAAATTGACAGTTGCCTCACTGAATCACAGCTATTTACCTGCCAGCTGGTTTATATGCCTAATTACTTTGATTTCCTTATACATCTCTTTAATCTGTTCTCCTTCACAATAAAAAACAAAGAGTTGGTCCTGAGCCAGCCTGCAAAATGAGAGCAAATGATAACATTGACTTTCTCATTACCAATCTCTTGCTTACAGTTCTTTAATGGTGACGTTTAGTAAGATCATTAGTATGACAGATGACTTCCCATTTAATTGTTTTTCTTCATGGGTGTCCACTTTGTAAAGGCAGACCTTTCACTGGCATAAGTTTCCTTATATAAGGTAGTGTGTCACTAACTTATTTTGTCACCTGCAGGCAGGTTTCACTGGGAGCAGAGCATCACCCCTTCTTCCCCCAGGAGGCTGTGGAAAAAGCATTTTCCATGGACCTTTCCCACAGGCTGATGTTTGCTAAGCAGACAAGATTTGTATTCTTCAGGGCTTACATCCTCTTAGATTTACCAAATGCAATGACTGGTGGCAGCGCAGCATCGCCAGTGGAGCAGGACATGAAGAGAGGACATTAGTAAGCTAAAACGGCCAGGTTCTTCCCTGCCATAGTTCAGTAGGAAAACCAGCAGTGCCTGTGGTGAAGGTAACTTTCTGCAGGGCTTAATGGAGCCTATGCACCCAGTGCTTCTCCCAGGAGGTGGTTACACTTCCCTGAGAGAGGCAATGAGACTATTTTCTCTCCTTTCTTGCTCCCCAAATTTCTGGAGACAGGCAAAGGAATTCTTCATCTTTTTCCTTCCTTATTTGCTCGTTTCAGACATTGCCTCTGAGTCCCTGCTGGTCCCTGGCAGCACCTGCATGTTCCTGTGCTGCAGAAGGAGGCAGTGGCTCAGAACTGTGGCTTGGCATGACCAGCTCTGGGGGCATCTTGGGCTTCCATGGCTTAAAGAGTTGGTGCTTCTTGAAGAAGAATTAGGACTCTGATCTGTGCCACTGGTAAATGCTGCCTGTGACATTGTGAATATAACGTATTGTGAACTTTCACTTTCCTTTGATGTTTTTACCCTGGGGACTTGAATACTTATTGTTGACTTACAATGCATGAAAATCCTATTTCTAAATGTAAACACCACATGCTGGAAAGCCTTAAGCAGAGGGCTCTGTTGCAGAGTTAATCATAGTTAGAGGTCAGCTGCCTTTTCTGACTAAGCGTGAAGTTAGAGAAAAGCATAAAATAATAGGAGAGGGATTTGAAGAAAGCTAATAGTGATTTGGTTTTTTTATTTATTGCTTGTAAGAAAGCAATAAATAATGTTCTAAGTGGCTTGCAGACCACACAATACAGAAGTAGGTCATGGAGGGTGCAGAGTTCAACCCCATGCCTTCCCACATGGAGCTTCACAGACCCAGCCTTAACTCTGCAGGGAGAATGTTGTGGTGGTCAGAAGGACTGTGACTCAATCCTCTTCTGAAGATCTGCTGTCTTTTCTTTTCCACCATTGTGGATTATTTGACAGGTATTTGTCCAGCCCCCATTCCCGTAAGTTGGATTTTATGAAGTTCTTCAGAGTTTGAGATCTTTTTCCATTCCTTCAGTCATTCTGCTCTTAGTCTTGTACAGAAGTGACAGCATTTCTGTATTGATGAGAGGAAGTTCCTTGGAAAGCACTTTGATCCCACCAAAAATAAGGAGAGAAATAAAAGAATAAAGCATTGATTCATCAAACAGCAGATAAACTGGCAGAATACAGCATACATTCTGTCTCCTAGTTAGATGCCCTAAGTATTTGCAAGGTTTCTGTCAATGAAGGATGTGTGTGAAAGTGATGGTGCACTGGATTTCAGGTGAAAGTCTACACAGTTTCTTCAAAAAGATTTTTCAAATGTTCAGTTAATTTTTTCACTAGAATTTTTCCAACTAGTCCCATGTCTCTCAGTTTTTCAGCGGCACTAAAGTGTAACTGCTGGGAAACTCAGTCAGCTGAATTCATCTTCTACAATGCAGTGCCTGTTTTATTTGATAATATTGCCCCAAGACTTCCCAGCACGACAGAGGACACAGTGTGGGAAGACAAAAGACTGCATCTTCATTACAGTACTGCATAATACATAAAATAACTCATCAATAATGGAAGGGACCCACCACAGAACACAATGCCCACTTGCAGCCAGCTGGTTCCAAAATTGTGCTGGTGTAAAGGGATCTGTGTCCCACACAAGACACTTTGCATACTGTGCTGCAGACTTGTTTCCCACGCTAGCAGGTGTGTTGGTGCAGATTATAAAGCACTAAAATAGTATATTCTCTGCACATTGTACTTCTAAGTGTGCTAATAGCATATAAAGACACGTGTAACTTCATTATTGTGTAGGCATTGCAGAACTGTAAGCATGCATCCTGCTGCAGGTCTTTGAACCGACTCATTCCACAGGTTGTTCCTATTTATAATTTAGGCACAGAGAACTTGTAAATAACAAACTTTTGAACTCAATAGTGTAAATATGATCCATGGGGTCAGACACCTAGTGCTAGCTAAAATAGCAACCCACGGGCAGTGGTTAATTATGTGCGTGTGGGAAATACAAAGCACTTTTGCTTCTTTAAAAAACAACGTTTTCCCAGGGGAATAAATCTTTTCTGAGTGACATCTTTCAAAAACACCAGGGAAAGGTTTAGAGAAATACATTTCACAGTTTTTCCAGCCTCATGCCTACACCAGTTTCAATATTAACTTTAGTCACTCGGAAATGCTCTGCAGATAGGGCAGTTTCTAATCTAAGTTGCTGTGCTTTGTAAGTCAATGAAGAGAGAGGGAAAATTCAAGTAAGATGATGAGCTTTTTCCTTTCGTCTGCTGCATTGCTTTATCGCTGGAACTGTTCCAGAAAAATCCACCTGACTTATGCATAATCTTTTAGTATATTGCTTACTATAGAAATAAATTCCTTCTTTTGTGACATGGACAGAGATGAGCTGTTACTCAGTGAACAAGGGGTGAATTTGTTGAGTAACCAGTGAAGGGCACCCCCAGGCAGTGCCCCACCACATTTTCGACTCTTTGAGGGCAGGAGTCCCTTGTGATGCCAGCTGAAAAAGTTCAACTCAGCCCATAGGGGCACTCATCATGTCCGTCTCCCAAGGCTTTTTCTTCCCATGCTCATGGGGATGACTGTCCTCATACAAGCCCACTCCCGTCTTTCCAAAACAACCAACACTTCTCCTGGAATAATAGGCACTTGCCTTGCAAGCTTCCCCTGCCTGCCAGACTGCTCAAGTGTCCTCAGGTTAACCTGGTTTTCCTAAATTGGATAGATGACATTTCCAAGAACCTGGGTACACTTCACATTAAGAGAAACATGTTTAAAACCAGATCTGGAAGAAGTTGGGCCAGCCAGAAGCAGTGAGGAAAACTGGTTAATCTTCTGTATTAACTTGGCTTCAGCTGACTGGAGCACAGGAGGTGAATTGCTTCATTCGTGAATAGATAAACTGGGATCACAGACTCCTTTCAGTGTTAGAACTGTAAATATCATTGCTATTATTCATCTGTCAGGAAGTATCAAACCGTTATTTAATTATTTGGCTCTATAGAAGTAGGCATTTTTTCAATTCAGTATTTCAGCCCCCCAGATGGTAGGGATCCATGGCAGAAGGTTTTCCAGGGCACTGAAGTGCTCTCCCAATGATATGCAAATAAAAACCCATGGCATGTTGCTTGTACACATCTTAGCCACTTTCCTGCAGGACTCTATTGTATCCCTGCTCAGAGCAGCAGCAGCAGCGCCGGAGCTGCTGTCGAACGTCTGGAACAACAAAAGGTGCCTCTGTTCTTTGAAGAGCATAATAAATCTAATGGCTCTTGAGCCTCTTCCTGATGTCTTTTGCTCTGCTGAATTCTTCTGCACTAAATGAAAACCACTTCAGGAAGGAAACTGTGTGTGGGAAAAAAATTGTTGAGAGATTTAACAGAGATTTGCGCACGTTGAGAGCAAAGACTTGTGCTAGCAAGATTCCCTGGTACCATTGCCTTCAAGACCTTGTTTTTCTGAAAATGGTGCAAACTGGCAAAGTTCCCAGAGCTCAGTGGTAAGAAATTCAATGCGGCTTTTTCACTAGACTGCAATAAGTAGCAGAAGAATATATTAATTTAGGGGAAAAAAGTAATTATCAAAATTTAAGAAGTCCAGTAATTTATGTGCAAGCAGCGTAAGCCAGATTTTGGCTGGTATTCATTTGAAGACCATTTATAGGGTGTTTGCTTGCTGAATATACCCCTTCATCTGGCAAGGGCTCCTCTTTTGGGATTAGTCTGGACTGTATATGCATCATGTCCTGTGTCAGCCGATGGCTGTGAGTGGAGCTCAGCCTTGAGCCACAGCTAAAGCTGCTTTGCACCAGGAGATGTTGTTACTCAGAAGCATCTCCGTGTCACTCTCCCTCCTCTCCTTCCTATCCTGTCCCCAGGGATGTGACAGGAGAAGGAGTACCCGCCCTCAGCCTGTGCCAGCAGTGTGCCACCCGCACCCTGAGGCTCAGCTGCTCGGGTGGGCAGCAGTGGGCTGTGCCCTGCCCCTGCCCCTCAGCTCGGCACGGGCAGTGAGCGAAGGAGTGGGCTTACACCTGTCTGCTGCCTTCAAACCTCCTGCGTAAGCCCGTAGTCTGTGCCTAAAGTCCACAGCTCTTCAAAAATCTAAAGCATATGAAGAGCAAATGGCTTTTGTGATGAGAACAGTATTTTTCTCCTTACCATTTCCAATGCTGTACTTTGGCATGTTGAGTCTTGGTGCATTTTGTTTTGCTCGCCAGTAACATTCTCTGGGACATTTCTGTATTGATTGAGTACCTGATTTCTTTCAGTGTAAGAGGAATTGCTTCTTGGAAGAGATTTGATTTTTTCACAAACCTTTTTTCTGCTTTGTGTTCATTTTCTGTCATTCTTAAAGTGCTTTGATATTTGGTGTGCTGGGGTGTTCTCTAAAATAATAACAAAATGACTTTCTTTTGGAACTCAAATTGCTTTTTTAAGGCAGTTTGTCTTCCTTTTCAGACCCTGCATGAATTAGAGGTGCTGTAATTCCACACAGAACAATACTCTGTTTGCTTCTGTACATAGACTGACATCTCACCTCACTCTTTGGATTGATTCACACTATTTTTAGAACCAAATATTGGTATAGTTAATAATATATAGTGTCACAGAATAAGTTGAGAAGAACATTCTGTGAAATTTTTCTCACTAGGAGAAAGAAATATTGAAAATAAATAGACTATTTAAAATATTGTAATGGATGCTCTCATTCTTAAAACAAAACAAAAAAAAGTAAAATAAATGACCAGGCAGTGTGTTGTGGTGGTAGTTACACAGATTAAGTTTTGCAAAGAGTGATAACTGTTGATAGGTTCTCCAAGCCTGACTCAGACCAAACTAGACTTATTTTTACAATGGTGCTGTGCTTCTCCAAATGCTATTTATTTTTGGAAAAGTGAACTACAGAAACTTACAAGAGATTGTACAGAAAGTGGCATCTCCAGCTTTCTACAGCATTAATAAGTATCCGAATATACATAATACAGGAATAAGTGTTGTGTTCTTTCTGAATCATCTTGCAGAAATGGTGCATTCTGATAACGATGATGTCTGATTCTAGTGTTACCCTCCTCCTCCTATTACTTATTTTATACTGTTCACAGGTGCCCTATGTAATAGTTGGGTACCAGCTAGTTTTTTATTCGCATCTAACTTGAAAGGAGACACACAAATATGTAGGGATTAAGATAGGTTTGCATTATTGTCATAGAATGGCTTGTGTTGGAAAGGATTTTAAAGATTATTTAGTTCCAATCCCCTCTGCCAGGGGCAGGGACACCTTTCACTAGACCAGGTTGCTCAAAGCCCCATCCAGCCTGGCCTTAGTTGCTGAGCTGGCAAGAAACTTGTTTCTTTTCTTTTTTAGAAGACTTTCCGCATTCCCAGCTAAGAGACAGATCTTTAGTAGATCTGTAGTTTGTCTCTACAGAATAACTCATATACTCCCCTAGCTGTGATCCCAGTCCTAACAAATAATAATTGTGTGACCATGAGCCTCATGCTAACAGGACTAGAAATGTAGGCATCTGTAGCACAGGGTTTTGTACCTGAGCTGGGCTGTCTTTGTGGTCAAGGAACAGTAACATGCTCCAAGGACAGTCAGTTACATATTTTAAGCATTTATAAAGGCAAAATTCATCTTATTTTTCCTCTCTTTTTCATCACTGAGTGACAAAGATTGCTGCAAAGAACCCTTCTTTGGTTCCTGACAATTTTGCTATGATCTTCCTCCAAACTTTCTAATTAATGAATGAATGATTTCTAATTATGGTGTAATTAATTCATAACTACAATGGTAATTAAACCTCTAGTTTAATAATAATAAATTAGGGACCTGGAATATAAAGCACATAAGCTGTGCTCTGAGTGATGCTCCTGTGGATTTCCCTGGGACCATTAGAGAGAACTCCCAGGAATGTGTGTTGTGCATGTCCATATGTGTGTGTTCACACGAGCAATGTACATCAGATTATCACTTCTCTGACTTACTGAGCTCTGCAAACAGATGGGCTTTGTGCTTGCAAATTTTTGGATTTTATACCAGAAGTGAATTCATGAAGAAATTTACACGTATATAGGCAGGAATCAAGAATAAGTTGCTGGGCGGAGAGGATTTTTCACAAGTAATCAAAATAAAATAGATAGTATTTTGAATTCTGTTTTTAAACTCTGCTTTCATTATGTGCCATGGTTCACTGTGCAAGCAACATTCACTAAAAAGGTGTTTCTGGTCAAAACATACAGCATTTAGGACCAGAGGACTGCGTGGGGACAGGCAGTGGTACAGCTGAGGAGGTGGGGCACAGCTCTGCACCCCTCTCTGTCAGCAGGCTCGGCTGAGGGGAAGGTCTGCTTAATTCCAACCACCGAGTGAATCGCCATATGCTGCTGCTAGCAAAGCATGTAGAGCAGCTTCTGCTGCTGGCTGGTAATCCCTGGGAAGCTCACACAAAGTCTATTAATGGCCTTCTTAGATGATTCCGTGCTGTCATCCAGCATCTTATTTTTCACCAAGTCAGGGAATTGAAAGCTTTAGGTTGTGTGTGGCATTCTGCAAGCAGAATCTCAGACCCTTACGGCAATGACTTATAATTTCTCCAGTTGATCCTAATGAAGCAATACAGCTGAAAATGGGGTTCATTTAGTTGAACTTCAACCATTTAAATGCTAGGCATCTAGTTTACAATGATTGTCGTTTCCATGCCACAGAGCGAGGGGGGCTCACCTGGAGGTGATGAGGACGGCTGTAGTCCTGTGCTGCTGGCTGGTGGCCCAGCACGCTGCACAGTCCCTGCCACACAGCAGGGAGCAAACCACAAGTGTGATAGAATGGAACAGTATCGGGTCGTCCTGCAGTTCAGGAAGGAAGTAATCTGCTGATAGGTGATTTTAGTTCCTGAGGCATCCAGCCTTTGCCCTTGTACGTGCCCAGCTGCACAACTGAGGTGGAGACGGCGTGACACAGGTCTTGAAGGTGCATTTAAAATTCTGCTCTGCTTCTACTGACAAAAAAGCCAAAGCCTGCCAAGCAATCACTGTCAATCAGATTTGCATGGATTGCTTTATCTGTTGGTCTTGATTAGTATTCCGGAGAGCTCTATAGAAAACATCAATTTTGATTCCATTTCCTCCAGTGCCGGTTTCCAGGGACTCCCTCTGGTGGTTACTGTAGCGCCTGGAAATCTATGTGAACATCATCTGTGCAATACAGCATTCCATGAGAGGTGCACTGAGCAGTGTCTTGCCTTTTTTCACACCTTTAGAAATAAACTTGGAGTCACAAGTCATTGAGGTTATCACCTGTTTTGACTACCTGCACTTGCTAAATGTGAACTGCTCGTTCTGGTGAAGAAATGTTGCAGGCACCTGTGTGCTGGTCTGGTGCTTTACAGACAGGAGCACGAGGACATTCAGAAGGTTGGATATTGTCAGAAATCCATTTGAATATGGATTGCCCTGAAATTTAATGGATGTCACTTCTAAGGCATTTTAGTTAATGGAATATTTGCTTTTTCTTTTATTGACATAATTGGCATCCACAATAGAAATGACTGTACATTTAAATCTGGGTCCTTAGGTTCTCCTTCATCATTTACAAATGCATACATTTCAGTTTCACTTCTCAAGATGCCTTTGACAGCAAATCTGATGGGATTCTTGCTAAATGCAAAAGAACACACTCTGAATCAGCAGAACATTGGGGCTGACTAAATTTGGACAAAAAGAAATAAGCCTTTTGCTGTCCTCCAGAGCCTGCCAAATCACTAAGTGCTGATGATGACTAACAAGGGTGCACATCTAATGCAAAGGCTGGCAGGAGTTAGCATGCAGAGTGCCACAGGAGGGGCACCCGTGATCGGGGTGGATGGATGCAGGGAGCCAAAGGGCAAGAGCAGCATGCAAGCTGCTCCCTGCACCACTCTGGAGATTTGTGGCCCAAATGTGTGCACAAGTTTCTGGATCTGCAGTGGAGGTAGAAGGCACCAGGGGAAAACTTGGTTCCTGTAGAGTCAGCAGCAAAACTCCTGACTGAGAAAAATGAGGAATTTACCCATAGTTTGTGAAAGGAAGAGGGATTTGAAAAGTGTAACAAAGGTGAGGATGCAAAGGGAAGCATGCCTTGTGCTTCCTGCTGATTATTTAATTTCTCATCTCACTGACCTTTCTGATCACTCTAAATATTTAGTCTTTAGAGCTAAAGCTTGGAAATAGATATCTGGCTCTTCAGGTGAGCTGGCATTTGAGTCCTCTTTTTGCTATCTGTTGTAACATTCCTATGAGTGGAGAATAACTGCATTTTTTGGACTGTTATTGCAATGATTTTCTTACAGATGAGTTTGCCCCTGGGTGGCCTTACATTATCTCATCAGCCTGAGAGTGCACCCCCAAATCGCCTCTTTTTGCTTATCAGAGTTTACTGGTGTGTCCAGAAATTGCCCAACTAGGGTCATGCTGTATATATTTCTCGTCTTACATCACATTATATTGCAGTTAGATCTTTCAACACTGCCGTATTTTTAAATAATGTTTTCCCTGACGCTGCAAATGGTGCAGGATGTTGTAGGCAGACGGCCACCAAACTGAGCTGCTGGAGTTGGGGGCAGGGGTTTGGTCAGCAAGACATAATACACAAGGAAGCTATTTTTACAGTGATACAGTGAGAAACCATTGCAAAAACCCCAACAGTGCAGAGATGTGTCCTTGGTCACATTGTAAAGGTCAGAGTTGGTCTGTTGGGCGCATCAGTGGGGGCTGAGTATGCAAATGCTGCACCAAGGTCTATTTTGTAGGCAGGTTTTCTCACTCTTTTCACTTCTGTGGCTTCTGTTTATTCTGGTGTCTCTTCAGCATCTGAAGTTAAATTGCAGGTACAACACACAATAGGTGAGTTTCTTCTGGAGCGTTCTTAAGGTGCATCACACCTGGGGAGCTCACTGAGAGGTCTACACCAGGCATGAGGTGGGTGCTTAAGTCACTATTTCAGCCATGCTGGGAAAAAGGTTTCCAAGGGTTTTTAAGGTTCTTTTAATGGAAACCAAAATTTTTCCCCAGAAATGTGTTACATCTGGTTGTACTTTTTATTTTGCTAAAATCAAAATGGAACTTTTGACTTTCCTGAAAAGGTGAAGTATGTATTTTTCATTTTGAAATTACCTTTTTGTTCACTTTTTATTTTCAAATTTGCACATAATGCAAATTACCATATTTGGTTATCACAGAATCAAATGGGTTGGAAGAGACCTCATGAAGGCAATGACAAAACCCTAGCTATCTTGTTCAAAATAAATTCAAGCTGAACATTCTTTCATGTTTCCATTTTTAAGCTCAAATTCAAGGTAAAGTACAAAAATGTAAAAAAGACCTGTTTATTTGTAAAGATGAAAGGAAACATTTTGGTATTCTTAAAGAAATCTCTTTTAATAAGAATCAAAATTCCATACATTTCTGTGCTAATTCATAAATTGTCTTTAAATTTTTTAATGAAATCCCCCAATTTTACCAAAAATTCTATTTTCATGGCTGCACTAGATACAATAATGCACCAATGAGTCCTGGTCAGCAGTATCTTGAATTACTGAATTTCACATTATTTTTATTACATTTATTTTTAGTGTTAAAATTCATTTACAACTAATGTGAGAACATCAGCTATTTAAACAAAAATTCAAAACATATTGTCAGCTTTCACACTACATAAATTAAACCAGTATTTTCGTATATTACATGAGAAACAGCTAGAGTAGAGTGTTTGAGTTTTTTATCATATCAAATCATTCTGAAAGTGTCTGTTGTGCTAATCAGCTGATTTGTGGGTTTCATTTTTGTTGCTCTGAAACACTGTGAAAGGGATGATGATGCCTCTGTCTTCTTGTACATATGTGCTTTAAAACTGGGTGGTTTTGGTTTTTCCAATTTAACCTTGGTTGGAGATTTTGAGACGTTTTTCCCTAGGGTTTCCTCACACCTTTCTCACTGAGCTCAGTGCCTATGAAAGTTACAGTTAAATCTTACTTTCTTTCATTTTTTTCAGCTGGAGTGTGTTTTTCCCCTCATGCAAGTTCCTGTTAATATGAGAGCATCTAAGTATGAACTGTAGTCTCCAAATTTTCTACCATCATGACCCAGCTTGTTTGGGGTTTCTCTTCTGCAGTGGATTTATCAACAGAGACAGTTGACCTAAGCAAATTTAAATAGTGGGTTTTTTCCTGTCAATAGTACAGTGGTCTTCCATGCTTCAGTGTTCTGATCAAGTTATCAATAACTTACTTTCAAAAATGAGCAAACACAAAATTCGACCTGCTGATTGGGTGAAGCATAGTGTCTGAGCTGGCTTCCCTGTGCACAGCATAGTAAAAAAAAAAAGAGAAACCTCTGGTTTAGGGTGATATTTTTTCACAGCACATACAGTTCCCCCACAAGGAGATGCTTCAGGAACCACTAGGAATCAGGTGGTGCATTTTCATAGGGCTCAGTGTGCAGGGCTTATAGGATATGGAGTAAGAATTAAATCCCCAAAATCAGAGCAATGTGGCCAAACAATCTAACAGCCAGGAGTCCTCGGCATGAAACTGTCTCTAGAAGAGGGCTAACAGCTGCACCTTGTGGGCTTGAAATGCCTTGCAGATATAAGGGGAAAAAGCCCTTTGTCATGACACTGTCTTTCATTAAAGTCTTTCATTAACTGACTTGCAGAAGTTATTGGTAGGGCTTTGTCTTCTCAGAATAGATCTTTATTTTCGGGTAGAAAAGATGAGGGCACATTTACAATGACAACTCTGTAGAGAGAGTGTTATTTCAGGATTTATATTCGTTTGCATGTCAGATTAAGGTTTTATGCCGTTCCCTGTGTGAATTAAACACAGATAACAGGTATAAGAGTTATGAGATTTTCTGATGGGTTTCTGTGCTGAATTGCAGTGAAATCTTACATTATGAGATGAAAGTTCCCCCTCTCATACATTAATATCCTTTTGTATTTGGAACGGATATAAAAATAGATATCACATTGCTTATGTGAATTATGCATGATATTCACATGGACTTTTATTTCAAAGAAATTAAAGGTCATTCTGACTCCACGGGGAATAAAGTTTACAATTGGTAGAACAAAGCAGAGATGCATGTCCTTAATGTCACAATTCCCCTCTGGGAATCGGTGCTTCATCTCTCTGACTCAGGCAGCACACGGGGTGGATTCAGCTTCCCGTGGCACACCCCATCACCGCAGTCACAGTGTGCAAATCCTGTGGCATTGCCTTGGCAGAGCCATCTCTCAAAAGAGAGGTGAGGAATACAAATGAAAACCATTGCTCACCATCAACTGGGTAATGCTCAGCGACTCCTCAAGCAGCAGCCCCGGGCCAACCTTCCCCCTAGTTCTGTTGGTGAGCGTGACACCATATGATATGGAATATGCTTTAGGTCAGTGGGGGTCAGCTGTCCCTGCTGTGTCCCCTCCCAGCATCTTGTGCACCCCCAGCCTGCTCTCTGGTGGGGTGGGGTGAGAGGCAGAAAAGGTTCCGTGGGATTGCTGCTCCGAAACAGCTACACCATGCCTTGTTATCAACGTTGTTTCCAGCAGAAATCCAAAATACAGCCCCATACTAACTACTATGAAGAAAATTAACCCTGTCCCAGCTGGAACCAGCACACCAGCCTTCTGCAAAGTGGTCACCTACACCAGGAGTGTAAAAAACATTCATGATTTTCTTCCTGAAAATTTGCAGAACACCAACACGTGTATATATATATGAACATGCACTGATTTTATTCATAGAATCATAGAATACTTTTGGTAGGAGGGGACTTTGGGAAAGTATGCCTTCCAATCCCCCTGCTCTGGTCAGGGACAATCAGGCATTGGAACAGGCTGCCTAGGGAATTGGTGGAGTCACCAACCTTGGAGATATTTACAAGATGTGTAGATGTGGTGCTTAGGGACATGGCTTAGTGGTGGACTCAGCAGTGTTGGGTCTACAGATGCACAGATGATCTGAAGTGTCTGTCATGATTTAACCCCAGCTGCTAACATAAGTACCCTGTAGCAGTTGCTGGCTCATTTTCCCCCCTGGTGGGATAGAGAGAAAAATAAGAAGAAGGGTAAAATGTGGGTTTAGATAGCACTTCAATAATTGAAATAAAATACAATGATAATCATAATATTAGTTAAATGGGAGACAACAAAAAGAAATAAGACCCAAGAAAGACAAGTGATGCACAGTGCAATCACTCACCACCCACTGACCAATGCCCAGCCTGTCCCCTGGCAGTCATGGACCCCTCCAGGGCAACTCCTCCAGTTTAAGCACTGACCATGAAACTCTATGGGATGGAATATCCCTTTGGCCAATTCTGGGCAGCTGTCTGGGCCATGCTCTCTCCCAGCCTCTTGTGCAGCTCCTCACTGAGAGAACACAGGAAACTGAAAAGCCCTTGGCTTGGGGTAAGCACTGCTCAGCGACAACTAAAACTATGTGTTATCCACATTATTCTCATACTGAATCCAAAGCACAGCTCTGTACCAGCTACTAGGAAGAAAATTACCCCAGCTGAAGCCAGGGTAGGGTCTTTTCCAACCTAAATGATTCTATGATTCTATGACCTCTCACTGGCTCAGGTTGCTCAAAGCACCATTCAATGATGACCACTTCCAATGATGGCACATCACAACTCCAGGCAACCTATTCAAACTTCAAAGTGCCAGGTGCCAATGCTGCTTTGTAGGATTCAGACCCTCTCCTGCTCTGTGCCCGGTTCAGCCTCATCCCCTGCAGGAGGATTTTCTGAGGAAGCATTTTGAGGAAAAAGCTATCTTGTGCAATACTTCGGTAAGGAAAGAAAATTTCTGTGAAGGAAGTGGATTTTCAGCTGTTGGATTTCACATCGAGAAGAATTATTAAAATGTGAAAATAATGTTCAGCTAGAGAGAAATGGGATTTCCTGGTGATATGAAATAGGCTCCATGGTATTTCAGAGAGCACCTAGCTCTCAGCAGTAAAATGTGATAGTTAGAAAAGGAGATAAAATGCTCCCACATCCCCAAATCTGAGTCATTGTAGGCTTTATAAACATGATCAGGGCTGGTTTGGCTCTGACTGATGATAGTAAGAGACTGTTGTGACCCTGCTGCTTCACAACAGCTATATTTAAAGTGTCAATATATCACTTTTTCACAATATTGTGAGTCTGTTCCCCCAAATTCCCTTGAGGTTTATTCATGGCTCCTTTCACAATTTTTCATCTCAGCAAAGATGATTGATTAAAAATCAAACAACTGTCTTAAAGGTATCCCATGGCTCAATACTTTCACTGAATTACTCTTGCCTGGTCTCCCATCCTTGCTACATATATTTATGATCCTGTGACCAGCTGTGCTGCTACAAGTATTTTCGAGAGGGATGTAGCAAGGGAGCCTTTGCCAGATATTGAGGAAAATTAACACTGAGCTGGTAAACCCAGACATATAGAGAAGAAACCTTATGATAATTATTCTTTTCTAGAGTAGCACAGCACATATCTGGAATTATATATAAATAAAGATTTTACAGAATTGTTTATGCCAAGATTGCAAAAGATGATTTATTTTTTTCAATTTCTTTTATGGGACAACCTTCAAAAGCAAACAAGTTTTGACAGAAACTGTTCAGCAGGTGACTTTGTATTTATCTATTTATGTTGGAATATGGTGAAAAAAGCAAACCAGTTATTAAATAAAAAGTAGTGCTTGTCTCTAACAATGTGTTTTAAATAGAGATCGTGTTATTACAGAAGACATGAATACTTGATGCCCCTGATGTCCTGGGTTTGAAAGGGTTCTATTACTAATTTTTAAATACTATACATTACAATTTCCTCTCTTTTTGTTATGAGAACATGTTATTACTTTGGCCTAAATGGTAAAAAGTAAATACCTGCCCAGCTGGTGTTGATGACTAGGGAGTGACACCAGCAGCCCAGCCTGCTGTTCAGGGATGTCTTCATGCTTGGACCTCAGAACTGCTTTGCTAAAATAGGTTGAGTGAATAAACCCTTCACATCTCACCAACTAAATAAGTAATGCTGCAGAGAACATTTGACTGAGTGAGAGGCTCAAAAGAGCTTCTTTTTTCTGATTTCGTTGTGGTAACTGCTGTGGAGCCCCACACTCCTTTGCCATACCTGTATGCTCACTCCCCATCTGGGATGGCACCTTAACTTTCAAGAGGTACTACCCCTTGCAAGGTGGTATTTAACACTGAAACTGAGAAGGTTTATCCATCATGTTGATATTTCAAGTTCTGCTTAGCAAATCTTTGTGAACAGGTGTGATTCACACTGCAGTTCCAGGCAGATGGCTGTGGGTGGTGAGGGGTGAAGCCATCTTCTGCTGCAGGCTCTTTGGGGTCGGCCTGATCCCAGGACTTGTGGTCTAGGGGAGCTTGGGTGCATTACCACTTCTGTGAGCAGAAATTCAGACTAGCCTCAGGAGATGTGAAGTTTTGTGACAGATTTGAGGTGACATTCTACTCATTCACCAGGGTGTTCGTCATCCCACAGGATGTCCCTGGTCACGCTGGGGTTCTCTGGGTCTGTGTTTAGGTGACAGATTTTCCCCAACATCTCATCTGAACACTGTCTGACGGTCTGAGTTGACCCACAGGACTGGTCAATGTCTCTGTTCATGTTGCCACTTGGGAGTTGGTTTTTTTTAAATACTAGTCTGGCTGGCTCAGCAGTGTCATCTGAAAGGAGTGAATTGGGCTGCTGTCAGCCTAAGTACTCACTGGAAGTAAAACCATCATGTGAATTCTGGTGCTTACAAGGCACTCGGTGCTACCCCTGCCCTGCCTTGGACATCTGGTCTGGGTTTTTCAGTATCACTTCTTCAAAATAAAAATGAACTAGATGTAGCCCTCCACTGTTCATATCTTTAAACTATTGTTATTTAAAATGTAGTCTTGTTAACTATGGATTCGACAGCTACATGGTTGCTAAAGCACATGTCAGTACTTTCCCCAGGAGGATTTAAAGAGGGGATTACAGAATCATAGAATGGGTAAGGTTGAAAGGAGTGCAGTGGGATGAAATATTTGTACATCCAGAAGTTAACTGATACTAATTCTGAGTTGTTGCACTATAGCCAGACATAAAATTGCATTTTTCTTTCATGTGTGAACCTGAGGTGCTTTATATTGCAAATCCTGCAGGTCTGCTTCTCTTAGATGGCCTTTGTACAACATACTGACCTCATGTAGTCACTTATGATTTACATGTTTGGTGGAAACCAGAGCTGTTGAGACTTAATAGGTGTATAAAATGCTTTCTATTCTTATTAAAGAGTGAGAGTAGTACATGAGGTGATCATAGCATGCATGTTTTTCTTTTGAACAACCTGTTGTAAAGCTTCTCACATAAGAGATTTTCTCCCCTTGCTTACTCAGCTGACCTGTCTGGTCACCTCCACCTTTCTCTTCCAGTTGAGCTTTGTGAAGAGATTCATAGAGCCATTAGAAAATGAATTTCAGCATAAAAGAAGGCAGATATACAATTACACCTGTATTTTGTTTTATTCTCCAATTGTAAAGTGTGGTATTTATTCTTATTTCTTCTTTTTTTTTTCCTGAGAAGATCCAGACATGAGGCATGACATATTTCAGCAAATAGAATTGGTGGTGATTTGTTGTGCCATCTTATAACAAGCGCATACTGCAAGTTTAATGGGACAAGTTGGATTTATTAATTGGTTTATTAGAATATTCTGACATTTTTGTAACAAGCAGGTAGCAGACCTGCTGTGGGCCCCAGCAGCATTTTCTCTCCTCATGCTTTCTTGAGAAGTGAGGAAGGATGTCTTTAGTCTGTGGTGCCATTTAAAGAAAGCTAAGTCTTTAATGTATGTATAAGGTGTTGGTTAAGTGTGTGTAATGTCTTATGGGATGGAGCTGTTGAGGTGACTAGGAGGAGAATGGGACACTTTTCTTATTTGTTTCTTCCTTTGTTCCCTTGTTCACATTCCAGTTGGACAGAAGTCCAGTCCAGGAGCGAGCAAGTGATGGCTGTGAAGCTATTTGAGAAGTCCTGAGCAGCACAGCACTTTGCACTGCCTCAGGGAATTAAAAGTGTTCCATGTCCTTCAAAACCAAACCCTTTTTGCCTTTTTGAGAGCCTACAAGTACTGGCTCTCTGTCTGGCTCTGACTGGTCCAGAGTGTACATCCAAAAATCTGTCCCTGTTGGTCTCAGAATGAAAGCCAAAGTGCCTGCCTCATGGATTGTCCTGATTTCTCATTGTTGTAGTTGATTTTTCAGGGTTTTTTTAATTGCTATTATTTTTATGAAAAACATGATCAAAGTAGATCAGCTAGTCAGGAAGCAGGAATGTATGAAGCTGGTCCAAATGAAACATTTTCAATGAGAAAAGGATAGGCTTTGGTTTCTAATCTTTTGGTTCATTCTTCCTAAAAACAGTAGATGTTTCAGGAAAAAAAACATTAAAACATTTAAACAGATTTATTATTCTGCCAAGATTTATTTGAATTAAAATTCACACAGAGGGGAGGGAGTGAAGTATAATTTCATTTGCTAAAGGATACTGAAACATTCCTTGTGAACTGAAAAGAGACTGAGGGAAAAAAAATTCCTATCTTTCATTTGATTCTTTTCTAGGACAGTAAGAGATGGCAGGTGGAGAAAGTCTGACAAAACGCGTTGTGCATTGGCACAGAAGCAACATAAAGTCTTTCAGACATGCATATTCTGAAAATTAATTATTTTCAACTGGTACAGTGGGAACACAATATAATGATGCTTCTATATCTGCTGTTAAAATGCATCACTTTTATCTATGGACCACAGCCCAGGTTCAGGACTGCAGCTGACTGTGTCCTTGGTAGTGACCACTTCAGTTGTCAAATGTGAGGGCTCAGAGATTCATGTTAAAGCACAGGCTCGCCTACTTGTCATGGTAGGATCCCAAGTGATGTTATAGTATCACAATGCAGAAGGGCAAAGTGTTGCCATCAGGAGGTTGGAGAGGAGTCACTGTGCTGCCAAATTCTGTTCCAAGTTTCCTAAACCCTCAGGGCAGGAGGGAGATGAGCCAGGAGACCTTGTCGCCACCAAGTCCGTACTGCGCGCTCCTGCCATGAGCTGTGCCATTCAGGGCATGGTTGTGTTACCACAGGTAAGAAGTAGTTTATAAGTGTTTCACTGTGAGTGAAACTGCAGCCTCAGCAGTTGTGGATGTTACTGAGGTGAGTGTGATCACTGGCAGGGAGAGACTTTTATCATCAAGGGAACTTTTGATTCTGCATTTCCTTGTCATTCAACATTTCTTGTCATTCCTATCTTCAGTCAAATGCACCTTTATTTATTTTTCAAGATGTCATGCACCAGCATGACAGCTGCATGCAGTGTGTTTATCCATCAGGAAGAAAGACCTCAAGGAAGGATGCCCTTGAGAGAGAGCCAATTTGAGATCCCTCTCCCTGGGTGCAGCCACATCTGCAGCATCCAGACAGTCTCTACAGTGTAATTCTTCACCCATCTTGTTGTCTCTCTCTTAATGGCCCTGGCAGCTGAGAGCCGTGACCCATTCACTGTTTTGCTCCTTACTTTCCCTCTGGGTACAGACCTGAGAATAATGTATTTATTTTTTTGCCTTTTCATCCTTTCAGAACATGTCCAGATGTATTGTCTCTTTCTTCTTATGTTGTCCTTGAGTCAGGCTCTTTCGCACGCACACTCTCTGAAGCTCTTGCAGGGCTGCTTGGGGTGTTCAAGGAGATGCCTGGGCTGCAGCACTGCCAGTGGCACATCCAGACAGG
Organism: Margarornis squamiger; assembly: GCA_035222235.1. Classification (NCBI taxonomy): domain Eukaryota; kingdom Metazoa; phylum Chordata; class Aves; order Passeriformes; family Furnariidae; genus Margarornis; species Margarornis squamiger. The sequence continues at coordinate 52,665,107 of JAWWTY010000156.1, forward strand.
CTTCCAGGAAACCCAAATCTGTGGAGCATCATCACCTGCTAGTCGCAGTGGTGGACCCCTGCTCCCTTGGCTGTCACCATTCTTGGCCCTGGAACTTGTGTCCCCTCCGTGAGCAGGCACATGCTTACCTCATCCTTTGTTCATCTTCAAACAGGCAGCAATGTTACCCACAGTCAGCGGGGAGGACACACAAGGGGAGAGATGCAGGACAAGAAGGTCATTCTGCCATTCCAGACCTGATGCATGACTCTTTGTGTAGGGATGCTCACAGCTGGTCACATCTGGGCCCCAGACAAGGCAGGGTTTAGGCAAAGCTGGCCACACTGGGCACAAAGCACCAGCGGCTGATTTTCCCATGCCAGGTGGCTGATGCAGTGAGCAGTGCTGGGTCCTGGAGATAGCAGTGCTATACAGAGATTTACAGAAGCTACTGTACATTGCCATGAAACAGGATGTCATGCAAAAAGATGGCAGGGGTAGACAGAGCAGCTCTGTGTTGTATTCAGCCATTTTCCGTAGAGAAAGGAGATTTGCTCTGCAGTACTCCCCATACACACACACATTTTTTAAACAGGCAGAGAGGAGGTATAGAGCAACCAGCTGCTCCCAGACTCCTCCACCCTGCGTGGGTGGAGGGTGGTCACTCACCGCACGTCCTGAGATGACCCCTGTGGAACTACTCATGTGAATAATCTCTCACCAATGCGGACAAGGGATTTGTACCTGATCCTAGATTTTCAATTGGGAGTTTAAACTGGAAAAGAGCTGTAGGATTTGTCTGGTCTATAACTGTATGTAAATTGCCATGGTAACCACTGCATTTCATGTGCTTAGGGCATTTTCTGAAATTCTGCAAGAAGCTGTATCTGTATTTATGCAGCTCAAAGTCAAGTTTCATTAAGCCACTAGCTGTTTTGTTTTCTCAGTATCTTTTTTCATTTTCTTACCACTATCCATTTTAACTTTGCATTTTTTCTTTTCCTTTCCAAATATGATTGATATTTTGAAGCAGAGGCCCTTAGCTGTACCAAACCTCACTTTTAATTACAAGAGCAATCACAAATTAGAACAACTCTGCCTTGAAACAGAAAGAATAGAGTAGCATTGGAGGAGTTATCATCATTTAGCTCACTTAACCTCATTTGGAAATTCTGAAGTCTGCAGTCATGTTCCAGGTCAAAGTTCCTAAGTTCTCACATCTCATGAAATTATTTATTATTAAATGAACATAAATCTTTTGGCTTCAACTACTTTGCTGTAATGTATTGAATAACATTATGTCTTTTAGGGGTTTGGTGCTGGTAAGAATTTTAATACTAAGTCAGCATCCTTCCTCTACTTTTTAGTCCCCTGTTTCATTTGTAAGAGCAGAGCTCAAATTCAGGAAAGCATTTAGGAGATTATTAAGTATAGTTAGGTATTAAATGCTGAATTATCTTTGAAATAACTACCTTAATTAAGACCTAGAAGCTGCTCAGTGGACCCCAGGGCATTAACAGATAACTCACTTTGCAATAAAAACGATGGTCAGATGAAGTTCCTTTATTTGCTCTCCATATGCTGTGGATAGTAGTGATACGTGCTTCCTTAATTTCTCCAGTGTTTTTTTTCAGGCAGAGTTATTTAGGGATCTCTGGAGAACATCTAGTCCAGGTGCCTGCTTAAAGCCAGACTAAATTCAAAATTTGGTTGGGTTGTTCAGGGCCTTATCCCACTGAGTTTTGAGAATCACTAGGGATGGAAACTTCTCTACATGGCCAGGCCCTTGTTCCAGGGCTGTGCCATTCCCATGATGAACTAGTTGGACATTGGCACCATAGTGAAATTAATCCTCTGCCTTTCCTTCTCTGAGAGGAACAAGATGACTCCCCTGGTCCCTTTCAGTCTGAAGCTATTCCCCCTTGTCCTTCCACTACACACCCTCGTAAGAAGTCCCTCTCCAGCTCTCTTGTAGGCTCCCTTTGGGTACTAGAAGATGCTATAAAGTCTCCTCAGAACCTTCTTTTCTCCCAGGTGAACAACCCCAGCTCCTTCAGCCTGTCTTTTTAGGAGAGTTGTTCAAGCCCTCTAATCATCTTCATGGCTCTCCCCTGGACTCATTCTTACTGGTCCATGTCTTTCATATGCTGAGAGCTCCAGAACTGGACAAAGTACCCCAGGTGGAGTCTCACAAGAGCAGAGCAGAGGGGAGGAATCCCCACCCTTGATCATGGCTCTCTGTCAATAGTTCTCTTGCATTAGGGTCTGGAGCTGCACCCAGTGTTTCAGGTGCAGAGCTGATGTGAGGCCAGTTAAATACAGAGAAGTTACTTTGCCTTTGACCTCAGCTATGCTCCTTCCAAGCCAGTGGTTAAAATACCTTGTCAGGGTGAGAACATCAAAATGTGAAAGTTTTAACATCATGCTGCGTCTTTTAAAACACAGAGGGAGTCAACCTCTCCCAGGCTCAGTGCAGGAGTCAGCATGGGAATAAAGGACAGCCAGTGGGGTACTGTCCTTATCCAGCACCTAGCTAGTTTTCCTGGACTGCTGTGCCACGTTGGCATGGCCCTGCTGTGCTGGGTAGGCATGCCCTAAGGAGATGAAACAAGTGGCATTGTTGCTTGATGAACAATAAATATTTCCTTTAATGTAGTCTGTGTGCTGTAGTTCCAAACCACAGCTGTACTTTCTGAGAGTATGGAGTGTGAAGGGTAGAAAGTCTGGTATCTTAATCTACGAACAGCTGCAACACTGGGAAAACTGCCTATTTCCCAGACAACCTGGGAAGCCAAGAGCCTTCTAGTTTCCTTGATTGCTGTCAAAGTGTTGTTGATTATGTGTTGAAAGTATTGAACTTCACAGCATTGTAGGGTCCACGGATTACATGCAAATTGCAAGCATATTTTGATGCCAACAGTCGTAGAGGTTGTCTGGTTTCTCCTTAAGTCAGTGGAAGGATTTCCACCAACTTCCCTCGAGGGTTTATCTGTGATGACTGTCTGCCATATTGTATTGACTTGATGGTTATTTTTTATATAATAATAGAGTTTTAGCTAAGAAATGTGAGATGTGTTTATTTCCTTCCATCAGTGACATTTTGTGTTCATTAATGATACATCTAAACTAGAGAAAGGAGAATGAAGTGTATTGTTAAACAAAGTTGGTTTAGCTATCAGGAGTATGTCAGCATGTCTGCAAAACTCCACTGAAATTCAACAAGTAATTGAGCTTATCTCCTCAAACATAGGACACTATTATTAGCAAAGCATTTAATTAACTGTCTTGTGTTAGAGCTGAAAGCCAAACACCTCCTCTGGCATTTCCCAAGTAGCCTGTCTGTAGTTCACAGAACAACACTTTAAGATTGCATGTGGATGAATAAGATTTTGCTGCAGAAAGCTTTATGATAAAGTTAATTGTATTATTATTATCAGTCTAAAAAAGCATCTTTTTTAAAAGATCATAAGGCAAAATTATGCTGATCTGGCTTTGGTCATGGAAAGCAGGTTCTACAAAATGGCCCAAGAAGGTGCAAAATAATATAAACCTTCAGGACACTTTAAATAGTCTGATACCAGTGCTCCTGCCCCTGGTCCAGCACAGCTAATGAATGAAAGAGGGGCTTAAGAAATGGCTCTTGAGCAATATCCTCCAGATACTAGAACAATTCCAGACAGGATTAAGCTGAATGGTAAGGAGGACTTGTGGTGGGACTGATATAGCAGGTGCTGACTTCAGTGCATCTCAGGAACGTGCTCTTGACTCCTTGTAGTGTCAGGAGAGATGTGATGCTGGCACCTCTTATGCAGAGCTCAGCACTTTGCAGAATTGGGTCCACCTGCCACTTGAAGCATATCATTCCAACTTAGGTAAGCACATGACTATTAAATAAGATGTCTTAACTGTTACCTTCTTCCATGAGATGAAGACAAGGATCATGATAGAGACAGGAATTTTGCTATGGTTGCAAAAGCGTGCAGCCAGCCCCAGTGGTGTTTTTTGGTTTCACTGAGCCACCCCTGGTGTATTTTTTGTGTCTGCCCCACAGATCAGAGCTCAGGACACCGCAAGGCTCGAGGCTGGGCAGTGCTCCTCCCCATCTGGCTGATGGAAGATCTCAGATGATGGGACTATGGCTGGAGGGTGTCCCTGCCTTGCAAATGGGAGTCCTCTTGTTGGAAGATCAAGACTTACTTGCCTAGATTACGATCTGTCTAGGGCAGGGAATAGCTTCATTCATGCATTTGTCAGCACCTGGCAAACAGCATCAAAAAATAAAACTAAGGCATTATTGACAGTAGCCCACAAGTAATAGTTTTATTAATATGGATAAAAATGTTTATTTTCATAGTCTTTTCTCATAAATTAGCCAAAATAACTGGCTTAAGATGAATTATCTGTATATATCCATATATATTAGTAATCTGCTTTTATTCAGTTGCATGATAACACTATTTGTAGGAGACAATATGAAAACTGAAATTCATTAGGGAAACATTTTGCACTGCAATTAGATCTGATGTTACTCAGTGTGGGGTTTCAATTTGTTTAATTCACATTAAAAAGCAGGCAAGACTGTAGAACAAGAAAAATACAAGCATATATTTAATGTTAGTTACTTTGCTTGTTCATGCATACTTTAGGTAAAGCTTTGGTGCCATACAATTTCAGATTCTTTCTGGGTGTCCCTAACCAAATATTCATGGTTGTTTTCACACTTGCAGTATGTTTTATGCTAAAGAAAGAATTTTGAAGCCTACCTTAAAGTAAACATAAAGGTATATGTTCAGTCCAAACTTTGGTCTTCCTTATGCATGTATGAGCTCTAGCAACAGCTACCATCAGTTACAAGTATGAAAGTCAAGGGGCAGATGCTGCTTAGGCACAACATCAGCAATGTGAACCCATTGGACTTTCTAGGATGAAGACACAGTACACTAAAGACACATGTAGTCCTCATTTCCCATTTCCACTAGGGAATGGGAAAGTGTATTTACCCAAGAGATCCATACAGAAAACATAATCTTCTAGATCCAGTTTAGCAGAAAATGATGTCTGTTGGGTTCGATGGAGTAACATTGAGTTCCATCTGAGTGGCTGGTCTTCAATAACAACTTTCATTCTTTGTTTCTATTTGGGGAAGAAGCACAAAAGTAACCACCTTAAAATATTGTACAAACATTTAATTCTGCTTATTTCATTGTTAAAGAGTAGTAAATATAACTACTATTAACTTTCACATTTATAAAACTGTAAAAGTTTACTAATATGTGATTAGAATTTTTTGTCAATGGAATAGAAAAATATTATTTGGTGTACATCAAAGCAACTTCAGAAAGTATCAGTGTTTGAACAAGAGTCATTTCTAGAAAAGACTTCATAGCATCTGTCAAAGTTATTTGGCTCCCTAACTTTTCCTGTGTTGAGCTCTTCTTGTGCAATCATTTTAATGTTTGTACTATGTTCCAATATAGGTTGCTGCTGTAAAAAGAAGTAAATTTCTTAGTGCTGTTTATTATTTATGTAGCACCCTAAGCAGAAAGAAAGAAAACTGACAAGATCCAGCCTTATCTTCATTTTAATTCCCCAGGAAGGACATTTCATTATTTTCCGCCTCTTTGAAGTACCAGGTCTCTGAAATCTCTTTTTAATGATTCAGGTGGAAAATAAATATGTAGAGGAAGGAGCCAGTGTGCAGGATTCGAAGAACGCAAGACGTTTTGAGGCCGTGCCGTGCAGGGGGATGGGAGCAGCATCTCAGTACGGGAGGGTGTGCATGCTGGGTCCTGGGCTCCTGACGCTGGCTCTGGTTCAGCAGCCAGGCAGGAATTTCTCTCGTCAGTGAACCAGCTGTTATGGCAGATGATCGTGCTGAATTTCAGGTCATTTGATAACTAGGGCAGGCAGCCGCGTTTTGCAGTTCAGCTTGGGTGACACGTAGATTAAGAACTTCATCAGCACAATGCTGAATTGCTCACGTTTCTCGGGGGCTCAGGTGGGCTTGTTCTGGGGGCAGAGGGGGAGTGTTCAAACAGGTCTCGGTTTTGGCAGCCAGACAGCAAGCCGTGTCTCCTGTTTGACGCTTCTGCATGCAAGAGAAGTGCAGTACATTTCTAGTTTTTTGCCTTCACAATGAATGATATTCTAAGTGGTTCTTATTTAGGCTATCACTTAAATGTGCAACCTGTTTGTAGACCTGGCAGGCTCTGCTTGGTCATCAGCGTGAATTGTGGTGCCAGATTCCAGACTTGCAAAGAAATGCTTATACCCTTGTCAGGGAAGGGCAAGGAAAGTTTCCCAAATCTTTTAGTGGCTTGGCAATATCTGAGAGCAGACTCATATGGAACGGGGAGCCCATAAGGAGCTAATAGAGAGGAGCAGCAGAGTAACCCATCCATGCTCCTTTCTCGAACCGCTCAGAATAAAAATGGCAAGGCTTGCTCAGGGCCAGGGGAAGGATTAATGTAAAAATCTGGGGAAAGCAGCTGGAAATGTCACGGTAATTTTCTCAACCTGGCAAGCTTTTAAGTTTTAATGGATTTGCAGAAGAGTCAAGCAGATCTTTGGTGTAAAGAAGCTGATAACCAATGACGCTAGATTCCTAGACTTTTAGAGTCAGAAGAGCTCATTAAAGCCACTTACTCTGACTTCTGTGTTCAAACTTAAGGTGTTCTGACCACAAATTCTTTACCAAGTACATAATGCCCTGTTTGTGCTCAAAAGGTGTTCTTTAGAAAAACCACTGTCTTGATTTAATAACTTCATGTGATAGAGAATCTACCACTTCCCCAGATAAGTTTTCCCAGCTGCCTCATTACCATTACTGATAAAATACTGTGTCTGAAAGGATAGATCTTGCTCTGAGAGCACCAGGTTCAGACACCTGCCTTGCTGGTGCTGATAGAGTTTCCAAACTGGACTGTCTGGTCATCTCAGCACTGGGTGGGATGGGGGCAGCCTACCCTCTGCCTGGGAGATAGGCACAGAGTGGGGCTAAAAAGAGGATGGTGGGTAGCTGAAACACCACCGGTGTAAGAAATGTCAGAAGAAAGGCAGGGCTGTGATAGATTTCAAGAAATAACCTTGAATAGCCTTTTTGGTATGAAAAAGGCTGGTTTAAATGTAATTTAGGAGGTTGTATCTGCCCTCTCTCCCCCAAAGCTTCTCATAATGTACTGAAAGGCATTTAAAATTTGAAATGGTAAAAATTTAAGGAGAAGAATGAAGAGCAGGACATTAGGTATTTTGGCAGAGAGCAGGCTGCTAAAGTTGCCTGTCATATTAGACATGGCAGCTAAGACTTGTTTTCTGTGTTTCAGAGTGAATACACCCTTTAGGCAAACCAGCTATTTTTAACTCTCTTTCTGGGAAGTCCTTTTTTCTCTGTGCTGGGAGGAAAGATATGTGCTCTGTTCCACAGCTGTCTCACAACCACTTACCTCACCAGCCTCCTTTCAATCACGAGAGACAGAAAGTTGGTCCCGCAAGCTCTGTGATTAATAAACCTCCCCTCCGCATTCTGAGGGATGAACAGGGAGGGGGAAACCTGTTTGATTTATCAAATGCCCCACTGTGGATGGTGTCAGGCAGAGCCAAACAGGTTACTCACAACAAGGAGTGTTTGCCTGCCGTGCCCTGTGCAAAGCTCACTCTGGCACACCCAACAGTGAGTCACCAGTGGTGAGCGGCATGGTGAGCCAAGATATAGAGTGGTATTCCACTTTCCAAACCCTCCCTGAATCTACGGGTAATTTGGTGGAGTTTATGCCTTATCCTCTTAGGATTGGACTCATCCCAGCTATATTTATAGGACTGAAAGTCTGGCATCGAGTGTCACCCAGGCTTCTCCTGTAATCATGGAAGAGACACACCACCAGGGAGGATTCATCCCTCTTTTAGATTGGCAGTGATAACCAGGGAGGTTTTAGGAGATTGGTGATGCAACTAGAAGTTTGCAAAGCTGAACTATTTTTGAACTGTGCTTGCTATCCTCTATACAGGAGTTTGTGGCTTTTTCTTGGGTCTCAGGTTTTCTGCATCATATGAAAAGTACACCATGGTCTCCCATGAAATGCCTGTTCATACTCTGGGGGAACAGAATGCACTTTCCTAATATTTTCAAGTGAATCATAATCAATTTGCAAGTTTAAATTAATTAAAGTCAAGCCCTCTGAGAAGTATCAAATGCATGCCAGCACTCTCTTTATACCAAATGATTGTAATAGCACTGTAGCAGACTTCAGATTTCCCCATCAGTTGAAATGATGGAAATTTTTTTGTGGAAGACAATTTAGAAAGCAATATACTGTAATACAGGTATGTTACTAGTGACTATTTAATTGTTACCATACTACAGGCTACTGACAGACAGCAGCTTAAATAACTTGCAAGTGGGGCAACTGTCATGAGAAATTACTTACTTGCCACCTTTCATCTTTCCTGTGCAGCAATTTTGTTCTTAGCAGTGCCCTGCAAAGAAAAGATATGTAAAGTGCAAGCGTGTATTTTAAACGTGGTTTAATTTAGTACCACAAACACTGACATGATTTAATCATAGCATATTATTAGGGAATGGCATCAGTACAAGACACTCCAACGCAGATAATTTTCTGGTAGCTGTAATCTTTACTCGAATTGATGGAGGCTTTCTGGGCTCAGTCTGTGAGACTTGCATTTGCTGGGAATCCTTCATGCTCTGTATTTCTTGGCAGAAACTAATAGTTTTGCATACTATTTAAAATTGTTTGTAAATGGAAATATATATTAGGGTCTAGTTCTGAAATAGATGCTGTGCCAGGTGGGTCTTCTCATTCCCATGGGAGAGCCTTGATTCAGGCACCTGAATCTGGACTATCCCTTCAAGAACTGAAGGTGCTGTATTCCTGGATTGGTCTCACTCACTTGTGCCTGTACTGCAGGCACTGAAATTCAGGAGAGGATCCATCAGCTTAAGAGTCCTGGCTCAGTATGGGTCCAGCCAAGTCTTCATGCAGGGAGCAGATTCAGAGAGTCAAAATGTGGAGACGAGCAGGCTGCTTTCTCCCAGGTCTTAAATCTGCTCCATACAATCTTACTCGAACCAAACTGTGGTGTCTGTAGACTAGCAGCCATCCCACAAGCATCAGGTACTGGTGGGAAACACTTCAGCTCTCCTTGGCACATTTCCCAGGAGTCCTTGGGAAGTAAAGATGGAAAGGGAGGCTGGAGAAAGGAAATATAAAAAGTTAAGCCTGGTTCAACGTAAATGGCTTCTATAGGTGTAACAAAACATCTGACACTGACCTTAATAAAGCAAACAAACAAACAAACAAACAAAATGTTTCCATCTTGATAACTACAAAGATTTGACAATGGCTTTTTTAGTGTATTTTGTCTGGCTGAGAAACTTAAAAGTTCATTGTTCTCCTTCTTGAGTGTTTTCCAGAGCTCTCTAGAGTAAAAACCTTCGACAAGTGCCAGCTGATAAAGACACTACTTAAATGAAACCAAGCACTCGGTTCACTTCATAGTGTTATTTCAGTTCTGGCACGGCCTCTGGGTTCTTAGCCATCTAATGTGCTGTTAAGTGCCTCCTCAAGCATGGATAATAGATATTAGGAATAAAAAAGGAAAGCAACCTTTTCAATTAAGGACAAAATGTACAGAAAGTAAAATGACATGAGTTGAATCAGCTGCATATTGGCTCCCATGCGCACAGTCTCCAGATACAATCAGTAGGTGCTCAAACAGATAATTACAGCCTTCCTGCAAAAGGCTTCATGTAGGGGAGTCACCTGCCTGCCTGCTACCACTTGCAGGATCAGAGCTGTCCTTTATTTTTACTGCTGCAGATCATGGAATTAGTTTTCCAACTTCTGTTTTTGTAGCGCATCTCCTTTCAGCGGACTGCTGCACCAGGTGAGTGCTGGGCATCAAGAGGGATTTGTCAGCCTTTTTGTCAGTAATGATTTGTATTTGTCAAAATGCAATTTGCACAATTGATTTCCTATTGCAGGGATTACAGGAGCAGTTATTTGAGGGAGTGTTTGCCCGCCAGCCGGCTGGTATTGGTTCATGGTCAAAATGAGGTCAAGGTTGTTTTTTATGCAGGAGTAAGAGATGGTCAATTGAATTGTTACTTAAAATCTCTTCAAGTGCACAGCATCTGTAAGTGCTACTCCTTCACAAATCATCCAGGCAAGCTGGTCTGTAACGTTTGTGAATGTCAAGTAATGATAATAAGAAATCATAGGATTTCGGGGTGGGGATGGTTATGCCCAGCACCCTGTGCTGCACGATAGAGTATCCCGTTTAAGTGACTTGCATACAGCTGGTGGCACGTGTGCCACAGCTCAGGAATCCCAGTGCAGGTGTTATAAAAACATTTTCACAATGTTTTTGGCCACACCTGATTTTTTTTTTTCCAAACTTGGACCAACACTGATAGCATCTGACAAGTCATAACGTTTTTTATCCGAAGTAGAAAGTGTAGGTGGTGGCTTGTGTCATACTCTCTGGTGAAACTATTTTCTCAGTGTCTTTTATTATTTTGCCTGTGGGCCATGCTGCTATTTCCACTTCCAAGAGGTCAGTCTCTTGCTGGTGGGATTGTATATGCCAATCTTCATTTTAGAGTCAGAAGTGATGGTAGATTCCCTGAGGGAACCTGTTCCCAGTCCATATGTGCTCTCCTTGCAGATCTGCTGTGCCACTTAGTCACATGGTGGCCCTGGCTCTGCTGCCCCACACTGTGTTTGAACGAGCTATTTAAAAATACTATGTTAATTTTAGGGTTGGGGGAAGGAGGAGTTAGCACACCCACTCACTGGTTTCCTGGCTCCATGGCAGACTTCCTTGGCAGGAAGTTTGCTGTGCAGGTGGTAAGTCTGCAGAAGGATCTGTAGGAATTTGTTAATCTCCATTAGATCAGTTCGAGATTCCCTGAGATGCTGTTTGGACATTTTTCAGCTTTTTATTAGTCATTAGCAGATTTAACCCTTTAGAAACCACAACCTTTAAGTGTAAGAGATAAGTGTGTAAGACAATAATAAAGAAAATATGGGGTAACCATAGTCTTGGCCAAATAAGTCACCGACAGAGTTAGATGCATTCCTATGACAGAATGAAGTTGTACATCTCTGGGTTTACAGATTCCTTCATTAGTTTGATACACTATTTTAAACTGCCTGCATTTGTATAGTACTGTTTTCTTTTGAAAAACCAGGTGGTTCCCATGGTATTGAAGGATACGCGAGAACTTTGGAGATCCAAGCTGACATTTTAGATCAGCCAGATGCTTCTCTTCAGTGTGAGATATAGGAGGAAAGCACGGGAGAACAAAAAGGATTTAAAGTGTCCTCAAAACTGAGAATGCAATGGTTTGATCATACCATTTTCTCTAGAAAAACTGGAATCCTGAATATAAAATATAGCCTATAATTTTAATGCCATTTTAATGCCATTTTTGTTCATTTAAATATATTTTTCAATCCCCAGAATGTAATGACATAAGACCACTGGCATTTATGGCTGTGAGACCCTGAATTTATGCTTGGGTTTGAATGTAATATTCCTGTTGCTGGTGTGCCTCTAATGGCTTTATAAACCAGCATGCAAAAAACAATGAGCATATGCAGGTAGAGTTTAGACCATCTGTGTGCCATAGTGAAAAAGATAGTTTACTATTAACAGAGTTTTTGCTGTCTCAGATATTGATTAGTTAATGCTTGTTTCGCTTCATCTGATCGTGGAGCATACCTGAGAGGTATTGATATTGTAGACTTAAAATGGGACATAAATAATTCATAGCAGTAAGCATTAGAAAACATATGATAAGCAGCTTTAATATTGGAATATCTACATATCACTCCATCATTCTGAGAATGTTGTGAGAGGCAGGTACAGAGAGTGAGCCAATACTGTTATGCTGAATACGTATTGTTTGAGAAGGATAGAAATGGCTCTGATGCATTGCAAGGTACTTATGAACCTGTCTCCACATGGGTTTCACCTGGTGTAACCATAGGAAGAGACTTACAGTTTTGATTCAGCATGTTCTAAAAATCAGATATTAGATGAAAGACTTAGCTGCTGAGTTCTGTGGGTCAAAATACTAATTGGTCTAAATCAGAGTAGTGTCATTGAAGCTACAGAAATACAGCCCCTAAACCAGCTATGGCTTGAGGATTGGGCTGTGTGAAGTCCTCAATAGACAGAATAACACAAAAGCAAGGAGGAGGAAAAGAAATGGCTCAAAGGTGATAAGGCAAAGGTGGGCAGGGAATAAATAATCTATTTGGCCTCCTCATACAAACTGTCCATTAAATTCAAATGGATTGCCTCTGCAATACCTGTCATCCTTAAATGTAGAAGAGGAAAGTTATAAACAGGTAAAGTAGAAAGGGTACAGTGTGGGGACCAGAAGAGATCAGGAATGATGAGATGATGAAGAGAAGTGAAAGACAGCAGATGGGGATTTTAAGCCATATATACTTACCTCTGAATCCACCTTGTTCACACTTATATTTTAAGGTTAATGCTCAACATTCATCACTGAACCCCTTTGGCTTCAGGAGCTACACCCCCAGTGAACCTGATCCTGCAAGTTCATTTGCAGCCAACTTTTCCCTAGTACAAGCTAACTTTCTGCTTATTCACACTTTGCATTTGTTGTAGTTGCTCACATGTAGGCGAACATATGGTGGTCTGATTGGGGCAGAAGGAGAAAATGCAATTCCTTTCTTACTTTCACAGTATTTATTATGTGAAAGTCCAGACAATGAAGTCTGGCTTCAGACACCCCGAAGCCTTGCGATAGGCGAGGAAAAGGGTCCGATTAAATATTTACGTGGCCAGGCCCACTTTGCTGCTGCAGTGGTGGATAGATTACACCTGGTGAAACCTGGCCTGCAGCGGGGTGGTCGGTAAGTGCTGGGCATGAAGAAGGTGCAGAGAGGAGGGTGCTGAGGAGGCTGCTGCCATACTATGGTCAGCAGGGAATGGATTTGGCACTGCTTCTGCCTCTGCCACTGTGACTGCATCATCCTGTGCCGAATGTCTTGTAGGTGATGGAAACCTCCCTGCTACCTTGCACGTCCTGTCCCTTGCATGCCATGCTCCTGTGGGAGCTCTCCCCGGGAAGGGGGAAGGGATGTTTGTGCCAGGGTGTTTTTGCATGGAGGTGTTCTCTGCCAGTGTCCTGTTGCGCTGGGAAATCACTTGCAGTTGTAGCTCATTGATGGATAGTTTGTCTTTAATTTGCTTTTAATTCTGGCAGGTGAGCAGTAGGAGGCTGAGATAATATTTGAAAGAAATGACCCGTTAGGTTCAGGAGATGGCGGCATTAGTCAAGGCTGTTAAATCAGGAGAAGTCATTACAGCAAGAATATGGGATGATGACTTCTGAATCAATGTGTTGGATTGCTTCTGTCTTTACTTGCTAGTGAATACCATCGATACACATGAAATAGTGGTTTTAAAAAACAGATATGAACAAGGGCAGCATTTTATACCTGCTGTAGTTAACAGGACACTTTTTTCTCTCACCTGTGACTGTCAATTCCTGTTAGCACTTCTGGAAATGAGCATTTGCTGAGATGACTGGATGTTCTTTTGGCCTTCCTAGTTAGTGGGATTTTTGCTTCCCTTAAGCGGAGAGCTTGGCTTTTCGTGTAAGTGTGAATGGGATCAGATGCTGTATTTGAATTTTTTGTTTATCTGTTGAATTTATTAGGCTGTTAGCTAATTATGAAGGAGTCCTTCCTATTTCTAATGATGTTTTTTCATAGGAATGTTTTTCATAAATCCCAAAATGTATCTCCATTTAGTTGTGTTTTGTAGAAAAGTCCTCATCTGTCCAGAGCTCTGTCGAGGTACAGGTACTGATCTTAGTTGCCTTACAGCAGTGATGGGATTTAAATCTTGGTAAAATGGATCTTGGCTGGATCTTAACCATTAGCTAGATGTAAACTGTGTGTTTATAACGTGTTTTCTGTGTGTACATGTTGCTTCAATGCTGCTGTTCTCCACCATGTGGAAAAGACTGCCTTGGGGGGTTTACCGTCTTACCAGTAGTGAAAAAGGAAAGAGACACTTAAAAAATGGAGACCCTTTCCTTGCAAGGTTGTATGTGGAGTTGGGCCAAGAATAGACCATGGTGATCCTGACACCTTGGGTGCTGCACCAGGCTGCACTGTGCAAATATGTATTTCTGATCTAATGTGTCATAAATCCTACTGTTAAATAAAACTAAAGATGATATTTGACCAGCTATGTGTGTAAATATCAGCTGATTGAACTGCTGCCCATGCCAATGGCTGGATTTTTTTTCCCCTGTAACTTTGGAGATTTTCAGAGATTCAATTTGTCTCAAAAAAACCCCAAAAAAACCTGGTTCAAATCACTGCCTTTTATTTGATGTAAAGAATTTTAAGTGTGAAGTGGATATAAACAGGTATATTCACTTACTTGGTTGCAGAAATACACAGAGTCACACTCAGCTAAAAGAAGCTACTGGGTTTATATTTCACAGAACAGATGTGTAGGGCTTGAGATGTCTGTGGGTAAGTGCTTTGTGCTGTTGCTGCAGAGCACGACACCAGCATTGCCAGTGCTCCCATCTCTTAAAACCAAATTAAGGAAAATATCTTTGCAATGCAATGCATATCTTTAAATGGTGTGTATTGATTTACAGTCTCAGCGTCTTTGGAGCATCTACTGCCTGGACTCCAGCGTTAACTGGAATGCTCATGCAGTGGTGGGGAGGGGCCAGCTGCTCAGTATGGCCAATGCTCTCAATTTTAATGGAAGTCTGATGGTATTTGGTGTTTTTCTTAAAGCTCCATTACTGCCTAGAGGCATGAGATTATGAGGCAATCTTAACCTTTATTGGAAAGTTTCAATCCTGAATGTTCAGGAAAATAGGCTTGATGCACATTCTGAAAAACAATCAAAAAAAGGAGGGAGCTGAAGTTCTTTGGGGCTTGTTTATTTGACACTAATAATTATGGTGTTTATTTACTTTTTCCTTTTTTAGCTAATCTCGTGGTCCTGAATTTTATGGATTACTTTTTATCTCCTGGCACTGACTGTCATCTTCTCCCATCATCTTCCCTGTGTGTCTTGATAAGGCCAGCAATATTGGAATCACACCCTTAGAAATTCAGCGATGCCTTTTTTTCGTAATTAAATAAGAAGAACTCTCCCTATAGCTTTCTTTACACATGACATTTTTCTCAGAGCCACAGGCAGTTCCCCTAACAAAAGCAATTGCTCATCAGATAGGTTGGGTGCTTACTTACTAAGAAACTGCATGAGGAAACAAGGTTGTTTCTATAAAAGCATCAAATCTCCTGCATCAGCCCCTGCCAAGGAGGGAGTTGCTGGCGGTCGCCCTGCTCGGTGCTGCCTGGCAGGTGGCTGCCTCACCCACCTCTGTTTCATTAGCACACAATTGAGCCCTCGCTGAATTAGTTCTTTCTTGCTCAGAGCTCAGCACAGCAAACAGAATCCCCCTGGGACGCTCCAGTCCTTTTTTTTTTTTTCCTGTCCTGCACGGAGGTTTCCTGTGCTCATCTTGCCAGATGTACTGTCTGTTTCTTGGAAGGCCAGCACTGCACAGGGTCTGGTCCTGTCCCAGCACATCCACTGGGCTCCCGATCCAGTTAGCTGTGTAGGCATCATCTCCTGCTTTGCTGCCATCCTGAAGGTCTGGTGCTCAATGCACTTCCCTGGGAAGTGGGGAATCAATGTTCAGTCCCTTCCCCTGGCCAGGGGGAACTGCAGCTTACCTTTACCACCTTCTCCCACCCTGACAAGCTCATGCTGTTCTAGATCAGTGTGCGTTTTGTTCTTCCTGTTAGAGCTGAGCTGCTGAGAGGAAAATAATTCCTAGTTCTTATGTAATTCTTGTATTATATGTTAGTCAGTCACCAGATAAAATACAGGGAGTCCCAAGCCAGACGTGGACATCCCACCCCTGTTGCTTGCCCTAACCATGGGGATGAAGTCCCACCACTCCAGGCTTCATTCTGGGGGAGATGCTGACACCAATAGGTTTCCTGTTTGCATGGTCGCCTATGTGTATTTTTAAATGTTTTGTAAAGCTGGTTATGCTGGTTTTTATGTGAGAGGTAACTGTGCTCCTGAGCTGAGGCACTGACACTGAGCTCAATGCACCTGAGCCATGTCCTTTACATATTTACTATGACCTATGCTGCCAGAGCACAGTTGCTTACTGCATGAGCTGCTTTAGCACCATCTCATCTTTATTGTGTTCAGAATGAAAAAAATAAGTTTTTCTCCACCAGCTCAACAAGACACCAGCATAAAAAATTATCAGATGCTGTACCAGTGTCATGATGGATAAACAGCCAGGATCAAAAGAGTGCCATCATATTTTATGCAAAATAATTGAATTAACAGCTTTAGCAGCTGAATTAAAGGCACACTAGTTTCATGTTGCTGTGCTCAGTAGCACTTCTGGTGAATTGAAGATTATTTCTTTCTAATCACCTTGCAGCACTGGATCTTTGCATGGCCTTTCTATTTGGTAACTCCGCTCTGGATCTCCTCTTTTCCATCCTGCTCAGTACACATGCACAGCTGTGTGATTGTGCATGTAGGGGCACCTGCAATTCCATTTGTTGTTTTTTCCTATAGAAAAAAAAAGGGGAAAAAATGACTGTGCACAGTATACACACTTGTACATATGTACTTGCAGGAGGTGTGAACTAATGCTAGGTTAGGGCACTCCCATGTTAAATATCAGGCTTGTTTTTCCAGCTCTGTCACTGTCCTTAAATCTTATCTACATCAGAAGGCTTCAGCAGTGAATATTAAATCAGTTTTTAGTTCAAATGAACAGACTTCATACAGACCCCCTGTGCTCATACCCTTATTTCACATTAAGCAGGGCCTGTTTCATGTTAGATTAAAGTAATCTTAGAGGTAAAAGATAAAAGCAAAGCAATTGCAATCTTGGGAATGGTACTTTTAAGAGCTTCTGAGATGGGAGTTTCTGCCATGCAGCTGAGAGTTGGTACCTGGATAGACACTGCTCCCTGTCCAGTGTAGAATAAGGTAAAATGAGGTTATGTAAAACATTGCTGAGGATGGTTTTAAGAGGATGTGTCTTACTTTGCAGTGTCACAGACTTGCAGCACTATTGGTCACTAAGGGACAAGGAAGGGAGGTAGAGAAGGTTTCTGGCACACCGTTGGAAAGATTCACCTTAGGTCAAGCCAAATGTTGTCTGCATCAGAGTACTTAGGTGGCCTTTTCTGTGTCAGTAGCAAATCTCACCTGTAGGTAAATTGATACAACAAAATTTTATTTGTGCAGAACACAGCCTGGGTGTAATCAAGTCACTTTTGCATCACAGCACTGGTAAAGCTTAATTAAGGCTGATAAATTCTTTGCAGTTCTCAGAGGACAAGTTTGGACCACGTGTAAATGATGTTATAAAAGGTATTTAATGTACTCTGTTATAAATGCTGCAGAGGCATGCGGCCTGTAAATAACACTCTCTGATTTCTATTTCAAGTTAATGTTTAATAGGAATGAGGCAAACTGCCTGAAAGCAGGCCTTGTGACATTGTACCCAAATCTTGTCTTTGGTGGGTGTGCTCCCTCTCTCTGCCACGGTGCTTTTGCTTACAGCAATTCAAATGAGCCAATGGGATCCTGTACAGAGCTGAAGGTGCTCTGTCACATACTTAACAGCACAACAAAACCCTAATTGCATTAAAATTCTTAAATTCGAACGAGCAATGACCCACAGACAAAACTGCCCCATTCCTCTCTCTGTGCTTTGCCTCAGCCCCTGCATCCCTGTCAGACAGACCCTGCCTGCATAAAGCCTAACACGTGAGCTATTGCACATCAAACCAAACAAGGCAGGGCCAGGACCCCAGGACCAGGAGTACCAAACCCTTGTCATGGAAATGCCATGGCAGTGTGGCAGCACGCTTGAGGGGCCCGTGGCTCTGCCCAGCTGCAGTGATGTGGAACAGAGTGATCCCCCTTCTCAGTCCTTCAACTCACCATGGAAAGTTAGGTCTACCTGACCTGCCATGTCATCCAACTCCAGTTGGGCCCTGGTAGTGGTGTAGACACCCTGCTTTATCTGCAGGCTTTATCTAGACTAGATAAATGGGCACCCTGCTTTATCTATGGGCTAATTAGATCAGTGCTTTGTCCAGGATAATTGTCTCTACTAATGAGTTTCAGGGCGTGCCACTAGCACAGCACTGTTGCTCCAGGTTCTGGCTCCCACTCCTTCGATGGTGCATCGTGGCATGTGGCTGTGCCAGGACATCTCCACCACGTGCAGTCCAGGAGAGAGCAAGCTGAGGTCCTCAGGGCAGAGGCAGGTGTTTAAAGTGCTGACAGGGGCTCTGCAGCAGCAGCAGCAGCGTGATTGCCCAACAGTGGCAAGAGAGCTAAAATTACAGCCAGGCTGTGAACAGGGGAAGCGTTGCTGTGTGGGGACACAGAGCTTCCCACTCTGGCTGAAGTGAGAACAGAACCCACTGCCTTTCACACCTCATCGTGGGGCTGGTCTGCCTGGGGGACACTTGGGGGAGTCGGGCAGCAGCACAGCAAGGAGCCCCAGCTGTGTGGGGGTGAAGAGGAGAGGTTATGGTGAATACAGCAAAATACACTGTCCAGCTGATTCCCAGCGTGGGTTTGCAGGCTGGCCCTGGGAGCTGGCCAGGACTCCCCTCCTCCCCAGTGCCCTGCATGGGGAATGGTGGCCCAGGCTGTACCTGAACAGGGACACTGGGATTAGCCTTAGTCAGAAATGCTTTTGACAACTGATGTGTTTTTTTCTTTTTTTTTTTCTGTCAAAAATATCCAAGTTATTTGAAAGATATTGCTGTGAGAAAGAAAAACTTTGCAGAAACTTGTAATCTGGAGTGATTTATTCTGTTCTTGTCAGGATAAGCAAGTATTTATGTCACATTCGCAGGATATAAATGACAACAGGTTAGACATGATGGCTTAACCTGGTCTCCCGCAATCCAAGAACATGCTGAAACCATCAAGGAACAAGGGAGAGCTGTTTGTCTATCTTGCACCTCTTTACATCCCACATGATGAAAAGAGCCTGATGGGGTTTTGTGTTTGTTTGGTTATTTGTTTTGTTTTGTTTTCACAAAATCATCATGTTCTTTTCATATGCAGAACAAAAATTCTCAGTATCATGAATTTAAAGCTCCTACATATTTCTTATTCAGCGCTGACTCTGGACCCTTTCCTTAGTCCACCACATTCATCACACTGGTCCATAAGAACATGGATGCCATAGGGGTTGCAGAAATCCCAGTCAGGGGCTGCTTCCAGTGCACATAATGATTGGAAGAGCTCTAAGTGTGTTAGATTAGACCTGCTGTATTAAAGAAGCACAGAGTCCTGGCTGGCCAGAGAAATATGTGGTCCTGTTTTTGATGCTTAAGTGCATGCAGTCAATGGTGCTTGCAGTTGTAGCACAAGTAAAAGGGGGAAAAGAAACATCATTTGGAGATGTTTGTTCATGTCTTCCCGCCATAGCTACACCAGCATCGAAGCCAGCACATGGATTTTCCTTTGGTGACAGCTTTGCTAGTCTTTTATGGCTGGCTGTTGTTGCAGACGCAGACATCCCTGTGCAGTGGTGCAGGGGCAGCCACCAGCACATGGAAACCGTCACACCCACCCCAAAGCAGTGCCCTATGCTGGGAGTTCCTCACTGCTGTCTTTAGGAAGGCTGGGCAAGGGCCGAGTGGGTGTTGGGGTGGCTGAGCAGGGGGAGGAAAAGCAAACAGGGAAAACGTGTGTGCTCCCAAAAGCTGCCTTTAGCTGAATCACAAGATGCTTATATAAAAGTGTGGTTAATTATTGCAAAGCAACCAAGCGAGGAAACACAGACATTCACAGAGTATCTCCTGTGTTAATTAGTTGCTAAAAATGTATATCAGAGCAGCTGTGAAGCTGCGAAAGGGTCAATAGCAAAACTGTCTCTGCTGGTTATTGTGCTGAGAAGTGCCCGTCTCTGTGAGGCTGTTACCAAAGGCTGTCACCAAAGGCTGTCAGGGTCAGAGGCAGCTCACAGGTCAGCTAGAGAAGCATGTTGAAGTGAGCCATCACCAAGATCACTTACTGTTCATGTCTGCTCCAGTCAGAGAAATATCTAAAAATGTGGAGAGGACTAAAACCCAGAAATCCACTTGAACTTAAAAACCCTCAGCCACATAGATGTGTGCTGTATGTGCACTGCAGAGAATACATGTATGGAAGCAAGCATCAAATGAATTCTTGCATTCTGTATCTACAAGGGCTGTCTGAGCATGCAAAAAGCCATCCCTGTCTTTGTCATGTGAGAAGATCCTTGTTACACCTTAAACTCCTTTCACCTAAGCTGCCTGGTCTCTTCTTCCCAAATACTTGCTAAGTTTTTTCCTGAGGCTTGCTTCCCAAAAACAGTCACCCTCTCCCTCAAATTCATTGTTTAGTGTGATCTTTACAAAATGTGGCATTTCTGTCTTAAATAGTTTGCCAAAGGCCTGTGATAAACAATACTATGTTGTCAGTCACGAGTCATTAAAGAGGTGAACTGTCTTCATACCCAATCCTAAGATATTTTTGTCAGAGCATTTGGCTTAGTGGTTGTCACAGGCTTCATTTTTGGGAGACCCAAAGTTGGAATACACACGCCTGATTTTCAGAAAGTGCTGTGTACCCTTTCTTCAAATGTCAGTCCTTAAACACATTTCAAAAATATGCACAATTTCCTCAGGATCAGTCAAGGCTCTGGAATTTCTGACTACGATGCATTTCTGCCATCTTTCCTGTTTTCACGCAATCATACTTTCTAAATTGGTTTTCAGATGACATTCAGCCTGGCAGAAACTTACTAAGAAAATAGAGATAAATACTCTTAACAATTTGAGAATGACATATTTAGGTTTGTAAGTGTTTCATTCTGATTTTCTCACTGGATAACTTTTAAAAGGATGAAATTTTACATTTGAAAATGAAAATACAAGGTAGACATAATAATTTCCTGCATATAAATGAACTTCTCAGTTTATCAGAAAAATTGTTGTTGGATTTAATAGAACTCCTATCTGTTTAGTCCCAGTTGAAACCAATCTCCTCAAATCAATGGAACAATCCTCCTTCCAATAAATGCAAGATCGACACAGCTTATGTTTCCAACGGTTCCTTTTATTTTCAGAATAATTATTTCTTTCTGAAAATGGCATGTAGTCTCGATGTACTTGATTGAATGTCCAAGAACAGAGATTAAATGATGAATCGAGAGAGGAGATGTGACTTAAATGGTGACATGTGTAATTGGCTTTTGTTGGTGAATGACACTGAAAGCTCAGCTGGATGTGGATCCTGCAGAAGCAGAAGATCAACAGCCTTGT
This sequence comes from Margarornis squamiger, assembly GCA_035222235.1. Taxonomy (NCBI): domain Eukaryota; kingdom Metazoa; phylum Chordata; class Aves; order Passeriformes; family Furnariidae; genus Margarornis; species Margarornis squamiger. Next base: position 52,686,481 of record JAWWTY010000156.1, read on the forward strand.
TAAAAGGCAAACCGCCTTTGTAAAAGGCATGTTTAATTTTGCATCTCTTTGCACCATTAGGTAGCTTCTTGATCCTGGCTGAGCATCAGAGCAGCACTAGTTAGCACATGTGCTCACAAACTCAGCAAGGTGGCTGAATTTTTGTGCAAGCACAGAATAATCCATGAGAGATAGATGTGAACCTTGTTAAAGCTAGAAATGCATCCCAGTGGCGGACTGTCCTTCTGTGGGACATCTTTTGCAACACATCTTCACCATCACCAAGGGATGTAGTCTACATCTACCGTGGTGCCAGGTTTCTGGACAAATCTGCTCCCATATTTAGCCATTGGGTTTTCCCAGTGAGACTAAAAATGTACAGGAGGCTATTTGTCTAATAGGAAAAAAATAATTAATAATAAAGCCAAGAGAAGACAATAATACTTGGGGGTTTTCTGTCATAGTAAAATGGAGAAGCAATCTGAGTGGCATTGTTTTTTGAAAAAAATGTTTACTTTCCTAATAGCATTCTCTCATTTTTCCTGTAGGTCCAGCTGCCCAGCGCCAAGTCCAGAATGGTCCATCTCCAGATGAGATGGAAGCACAGAGAAGGTGAGTTCATCAGCTATGGCAGAGTCCTAGTTTCTTACTTGGATGAACATGCAGTTCTGAATGTTTTGTAATCATTGCTAATGGTTCTTTAATGACTTTTAAAGGGTGAAATGAACTGAAGCTCTAGGTAAACTCTTTGCTTGGGAAGTATTTAGGGGTCTCTCTTTCTTCCTCCAGAAACTAAACTTTCTGGAACCTATAGGGAAACTAGTTTCCTATGCCTTTATGAATAACTGTGAATGACCTGAGATTTAGTAGGGATTTACCTATGACTAAGAAGTGGGTCAGCAAGTGATGATATTTCACCTGAGATTTGTGAGATTTACTTTAGGATAGCAGAGCTGTCACAAAGGTCAGAGAGCCCCTGCTCATACAGAGGCAGGCAATGTTGCCTGTCCCACTGCATGGCTGAAAGACGTGATCCAGCTCTTCCTTTAACCAGTGAAAATCACTGATTCTGCACACCATATGTAATTCAGACCTCAAATTTGGGTGTCTATTCTATACATTTAAAGTGTGAACAGCTTGACTATATTAGAATAAAAATATTTTATTTATTCCTTTTTCTTTAGAGACAGTAAGAGCCTTTTGGGTACATATTGTTTGACTGCTACAGGGCACATGGTTCTGGGAAAGCTTCTTTTGCTCCACTGGAATGGAATAAGCTATGCCAGTAGATGCACTTAGATATTACTGTATCTGCACTAGAGGACATTCAGCTTTAATTATGCTGATGCATTCTTTAAGCATAGAGCAGACCTAATTTTAGGCCTATGGAGGTTTTTTTTAACATCTTATAAACAGGCAAGGAAATTAAGTTATGGTATCTACCATGAAAATTTGTCTGTTTAAAAGGTTTTTTAGAGACCTTCACACAAATGTTAAAAGAATATATTTTTAAGTCAGAGTGTAATTTGTCCTCTCTTGTACTTTAGTCCTTGCATACTCCTTAAGTAGCCTTGTGCCAATCTTTATTTAGTTCAACTGGAATAAATTTGACTTCCTAAGAGTTTAAGAACTTCTCCTTTTAGCATGCGTGGGAGGGTGCATTTTGCACATATAATCTGGGTCTGACCAAGAGCAAAAAGGGCTGGTATGAACTCCAGTGACTTCGGGGGCAGTGGCTGACACTTGTTTTGGGGAGGAACCCGCACCTCTACCTGTTCTGAAGCAGCTCCAATGACTTGGAGATGTCTTACCTGTATTTCTTTCCTGGTCTGTCAGACTGGAGTTTTCTAAGTCTGTTCTCTAGGTAAACCTAGAATTTCCCCCAGGTTCAATTGGGAAAACATATGTGTCAAGTTGTTCATCATCAAATTTCGCTAATAAATGCCAATCTAAGGTAGGGCATAGTATGCTTAGGAAATTCTTGGTACGTGTGTTTAGAGTTGAAATTAAGGCAGTGCAATTGATCCTGTTGCATATCTGTTCAGCCCATAACTACCAAGGAAGAGCCAGGGTATGTATTGAAGTAAAGATTTCTATTTGTTTGGTTTAAAGTGTCATAGCTTAAATGAAACCAGTTGAATCAACAAACTAAGACTTTCTCAAAACTGTTTTGCCTTTGCACTTACGATAATTTTCTCAGATGCCTGTAATTTTCTAGAAATTGCCTGCACATATGCCATGCATATCCTGAGCATAAAATCTGTTTAGAATTGATCCCTCCACAGCAAAATCATGGATTTTCATTTCCCATATATTGAACTAGAATTGAAATATGAGAAATTTGGTTTGCAAATTAAGATATTCTTTTTTTTTTTTCCTACATAATGTAACTTTGTTTTTATGGACTATTTTTTCTTTAAAAAGCTTCTATTGTTATATAAATAAGATGGAATTGTTTAACACTGCAGACTCTGCAAAGAACAAGTAAAAACGTAACAGGGAGATCTCTCTAAAATATTGTATAAGGAGTCAAAATAGAAATGTTGCTTAGAGTTAAGCTTGCCTTACTGTACAGACCACGAAGTAAAGCTGTTGCAGAAAAAAGATAACTGTGCAGTTAAGACTGGCCCAAATATGCATGAAACAAACTCAGGGCAAACTTGGCCTAGAAACTGTGAAAGAAAATTGTAATAAACTTTATTACCAAGTGCTTCAGCAAGGTAATTTCAGAACTGCGTTTTAATATTGTTGAAATCTTTAGCCCATATCCATGCAGTTGGCAAAACGCCTGGCAAGTAGTCTAGTTTTTAGCTCCCAGCCTTTTAAAGCAGAGCAGAGAGCCGGGTGGGTTTGTGGCAGGGTCGGGGAGCGCTCCAGCGTGCGAGAGCAGACCTCTGCTGCCGGGCGCTTGGAACTGCACATCCCTGCGGACCGGCGCCTCCACCAAGCCTTTCCCCGCGGCAACACCAGGGCCGGGCCGCTCTGGAGCTGGCAGCTCCTGCGGGCAAAGCAGCAGTGCAGTGTTGTGATCGCTGTTTGCAGAGGAAGCACGGCGGTGGGGGTGCTCATGGGGGTGCCGGTGGCACAAGGGAAACTGTGCTGGGGCTGTCAGCCAGACTGGGCAGTGCCAGAGAGGGCTTGGATGTGCACCTGGACAACAGGGGCTTCGTACAGTCCCCACCAAAACACAGATCAAGCTTTGCTATATATTCATTCTCACTACAAGTGCTTTGGGCTCCTGATCCATAAAAGATTCAGGACTATGTCATTTTCAATATTTCCTTCCCTGGAGATAACGTAAAGCTGTCTCGATACAACCCTGAGTAACATTCTCCAGGGAACCCTGTTGGAGCAGGGTGGTTGGACTAGATGGCCTCCAGTGGTCCCTTCCAACCTTACCCAATTAAGGATTCTATGCTTTTATGTGAGATGCCACTCGCTCTTTTCTTGCAATGCTCATGTATGCATGCATGTATGCATGGTTGCTGTGCTCTCCTGGGTCTTGGACACTGACTATTCCTTGTGCAGAGCCATTGAAGAGTTACCCCAGATGGATCAACCAAGCCCTGAAGTGTGTGGTGCACGCAGGGCAATGTCCTGGTTAAGCTTCCCCAATGTGTGAAATGGCACTGCTGAGCCAGGGCAAGTGAAATGATACCTCCATCTCACAGGATCAGCATCTCACCCAAGACATACAGCTCTAGTGCTTCTCAGGGTATAAAGCTCTCACTCAAAATTATAAAGAATACATAATGACCAAGGGTTTTTTTCATTGCTGTTTTAGACAAGTGATGGAGCAACAGCAACAGCGCCAGGAATCCCTGGAAAGAAGAACCTCTACCACAGGCATGTATCAAATCAAGCAGATACAGTCTCTCCCTGATTGTATCATCTCCTCTTGCTGTTGGGATTTTTGGGGGGCTATACAAGAGCTAGGCTGCTAAAAGTGGTTATAGTTATGAATAGATTTTAAAGCATTTTCAGCTAGAAACTTACATGCATTTGGGCATGGTTGTGTTATTTTGCATAGGCTCAAGTCTGGGGTGGGCAGGTGGAGCTAGGCAGGTGTTGCACTTGGCAAAACTTATACAGCTGAGGGGCATTTTAGCTGTACCAAGGGGGCCTGGCCGTGCTTCTCCCACACCCATGAGGAGAGCAGGTAGCACAGCCGCTGCAAGAGTAACTCTGTGTTTCCAGGGGGTGTCAGCACGAAGGGGTTGAAGTGCTGGATGTGCTCAGGCACTCCACATCATTCTGCAGCACAAAGCAAACTACATCACAGAAGAACACAGCTCTAGATGCTCATCAGTGGGGATTTTGTGACCATGAAGTGAGGAGTCTTCTGTGAGCTTAATGGAAAATATATATATATTTAATGAGCTTATGAAAATCCCCTATAGCATATTAAGTTGCACTAAACTGAGAGATGACAGGAATAGTTTATAACTACAAAATATACATTTGTCTCTCTGAAAGGAGGCACAGCAATGAAGCCAAGATGGCCATCTTGTGTTTGGGCTTTGGTTTTGGGCAAGATTCTTCAGTTAATCTGGTCACATAACTGAAATGTTTTTCCTCAGCTGTTAAAACTTTTTAGTTTTTGACTTGAAACGAGCTCAGACATACACACATATCTTTAGCAACAGAAAAAGTTGGACTCCTCTTTCAGCAGAAGTTAGTGTGCTATTCTGCATAAGGAACTTAGCCAAAATCCTGCCCTGGCAGACACAAGGAGCAGGACATGGCTCGTAGGGGCTGCTGACTATCCCCTTTCTGGCTACAAGGTGGCCACCTGTGTGTTCAGCATATCCCTTGCAGCTGTCCCTGGTGCAAAGGTGATGCTCGTGATCCTGACTCAGATTCACGTGGGGCTTGGAGGAGCCTCACTGGCACCAGAGCATGCAGCCCATCCCGTGCTGCCAGGGTGCTGCTCCACACACACCTCCAGTTCTGCTGAGGGCTGGAAATCCCCAAGCTGGTGCCTGCTCCATCTCCTCTTTGCTTTGTTTGAGTTTCTGTTTGCGTTTACTTCACGGTTCCTTTTTCTCCGTTCCACTTTGCCTTGGTTTCATTCCTTGCTACATACCCACCTTATTCTTTTCATTTGTCTTTTCTGTTCTTTTAGTTTCCACCCTTCAGTTAAGCCTGTGCTCTCCCCTCTCTCAGCCTCAGTCTCCTCCTCCCACCTCCAGTAACTCCGGTGCTCCTGCCTCTGGTGTTGTGCTCCCCCCACTACCTCATGCCAGCACTGTCTCTTCAGCACCTGTTGTCCCTGAGCCCGCTAGTCAATCCCCTTTCATATCCCAGCAGAGAGCCAGAGAGCCCCCGCAGATCCTGCACAGGCACTCAGCCTCTGAGCTGCCAACAGCCCCAGGTTCCTCCCCTTCATCCTGCCCAAATGGCAGGACTGTAATGCCAGGCATCAGACGAACCTCGCTGTCTCCACTGCCTCTCCATCCTTCCCACTTTCCCTTTGCCTCTTGCCAGCCTCTCAGGGGCTCTTCTCTTTCGTGCTCTCCTGGGTATTCTGCTCCCTCTGCCACAAATGCACCATCTTTGCAGAGGGGTGACGTCCTGCAGCCATGTGGCCCCACCATCCTGCCTGCAATTCCTGTCCCACCTGACAGGGTCAAGGGACCCACAGATAAAGCAGGCCAGGACACCTCAGCTAGTGTACCCCTCAACGGCCACCCTGAAGAACAAATTGCTTTAGGCCCCTCAGGGACCCAGGTGAAAAGTGTGGATGGGTCCTTCTTTCCACACCTAGGACCTGCCCCCTGCTCCCCGCTGCCCACCATCACCAGCCCCCCTAGCTCCTCTGGCCAGGCTCCTTCCCCGTCCTCCCATCCATCATCTTGTCCTCCACAGCAGTGGTGTCAGCCCATGTCACACTGTTTTCCATTGCCTCCCACTCACGCTGCTGTGTCTGAGGTGGCTATGCCCAGGAGGACCCCTCCTTACATGACATCATCAGCCATTGCCCACTTGAGTAAGTACTGATTTTGAGTGAGTTGTGACCTGTGTAAAGCCTTAGCTGTTTAAAAGCCCTGTTGACACTGCCTGTAACCATTAGAAAAAGGGCTGAGAGACCCAAAGCTACTCCTGCTGGGTGTGATTCCTGAAACTGAGGTGGAAAAGTATCCAAATCACTCAGAACTGGTCCAGGGACCAGGCAAAAAATAAAAATTACAGGGCCAGGACCCTACAGGTGGGTTGTTGCAATGTATGTTCTCACTGTATTAGGCCAGAGGGTGAGTTTTGTCATTCAGCAGGTTGCTTCAAAGAGCTTCATATAGGACCTATTTTCAGCTGGTCCAAACATAGCAGGTGGGCTCTTCTGAAGCCTCTTCTGGAGGCCAGATCTTTGGTAGACTTCTTGTCTGTGTAGGAATATTGGAAGAGGTTGTGATTTTTACTCTTTTTCTTAAATGGTATTTCTGTTACCAGCAAAAGATAGAACATGGATTTTGTTTAAGTTACCCAGAATCCCTTGTGCTTGTGCAATTTATTTATTTCTAGAAAGTCTCTTCCTGGTATAAACTGCATTTATAGTTGTGGGGCTGTCACTAAAACTATTCCAGCAAACATTTTTCATTGAGGGGAGATCAAGAGCTTGGGTCTGCCCACTTTGCATATGGTCTTGATTTCTAGTGCCTACCTAAAGCCTGCAGAGTCAGAACACTTGCAAGTAATGCCTATTTGCAATTCAGAGTATACGTTCTGTGACTTGGATCTATTCATGTTTATAACCACACATAATGCTAAAGTGATATGCCTAGAAAAGTAAGAAAAATAAGGCATTTCCTTTCACTTTCTGCTAAAAATATTACTGTGACCACTGGAGGCTCAGTCCTTCAGCTGATACAAGTCCTTGAAATCCACTTAGTTCAATAAAGTTATTTTAGACTCACATCAGTCCATTATTTTGACTCAGTTCAATTTTTGCCTGAGGCTGGCCTCTAATTAGGTGGGTGTATTTTTGCAATTACAATTAACTGTACCCACAATGAATTACAAGCTATTATGTTCATGAACGAAAGAGGGCTTGAAATGTTTAAAGTATTTCTAATAGCAGCTATGGTTCATTTCAAGAATGGAATTAGGAGTGTGAAATAATGGCAGAAGTAACCACAGAAATAAGGCAGTATTGTAAGAAAACCTAGACAAGAAGAAAAACAGGCTGTTAATGTTAAATACAGCTTCCAAATGTTTCTCAGTCAAAACCCACCTGTCTTTCAAAATAACACTTACTGAGCAACTGAACCTGTGATTTTCTACCAGGAGCAGCCTGTTCTGACAGCGTGCATGGGGAAATACCCTTGGGGAGGTGTATTTGTTCAGCTGACCTGTAACAGATGGGTAAAACACTGCAATGGAGTTACCACCATCAGCCCCTCCAACAGGCTGCTGCTGTGAGATTTGCTGCACCTCAGGGTGTTTGCAGCTGGAGTCTCCCCTGGTTATTTTACAAAACTGACTGAGGCCATGCACCTTCTGTTGGACAGAAGGGAGAATGTGCCACTGTAACCCACAATTCTCATGAGAAGCTGATGTTAACCAAAGTCCATGGAGTTCACTGATGTGGTTTATTGTCTCCATATAGAAAGCTATGGGAGAAGCAGAACAATATACCACTTATGAATTGGAAAGCATTCTCCATGATTTGATTTCAACACAGAATAAAACACTAGCCCAGCCATGGAGCAGAGGAGGGAGAAAGCTAGTTTGTCAGTGACAGAGTCTCACAGGAGGACACAACTGTAGCTGACTGACCATTGATACAAACACCATTTCCCGTTTTTCAACTTGCATGGTGCTTCCTTGAACTGATCACTCGTCCTGCAGTCAGGTCATGGCCTTGGGAGTGGAAATGTGACCTTTTCCATGGTCTGAAGGAGATCGTGCTTCACATCTAATTCCAATTCTCTGCATTTCAGGCCCAACACTTCCACCTGGTCACCCCAGTGGTGCTGCTGTGATCCCTGCTTCATCTGGGGGGCCCCCACCTCCGCCACCCCCCCCAGTCCCTCCGCCACCCATGGGAGCTGCGCCCCCCCCACCGCCCCCGCTGCCAGCCGGCGCCAGCCAAGGGGCTGGCACTGAAGATGGGTCAGTGTCAGGGCTCGCAGCAGCTCTGGCTGGTGCCAAACTAAGGAGAGTTCAACGGGTAAGGAGGTGGCACTGGGACTCCCCGATGGGCTCTTCTCTGCTGTGGGAAAGCCTGGCACAGCTTGGTGTAATGGTCTGCAAATCCAGTGTGAAACGTGGTGAAACATGCTCCAGCTGACCATTGGGTGGACTTTTAAATGTGAGTTTGCAGTGAAAATAAAGCTGAGCAGGAATAGTTTGGTAGAGTTTGCGCTCTTCAGAAAATTGCCAGGATGTCATTACTTTGGCAAAGTCCACCATTGTACTATTTGTTAGTATTTTCAGTTGTTACAAGAGGTTAAAGCTATACTATGCTAACAAAAACCAGTGTAGACTGTTGAGGCCTCATGTCAAGAGGTGTCCACTTAGGTAAGGGTTGCTTAACCATGCATATTCATAATCATGAAGAAACAACACTGTGGGTTCTTTCATCATTTGCCCATGTATTTGCCTCACCCAGACCTTTCTTGGTTTTAGTAAGGTTCATGTGGGTCTTCTCCCCAAGGCAGAACACATTCTATCTGTGGTTTCAAGCTGTGATTGTGATCACTGTTCGTAATACTGAGGAAAACTAATCATTAAGGGCGTGGTTGTAAAGGAAACCATTCATTAATTCCAATGTTGATTTCTGTCTTAAGCCAGAAGATGGTTCAGGAGGGTCCAGCCCCAGTGGGGTCTCTAAGAGCGATGCCAATCGAACAAGTAGTGGAGGAGGTGGAGGAGGACTGATGGAAGAAATGAATAAATTACTGGCAAAAAGGTTTGTACTTACACTTCAAGTAAGCCCTTTGAGATCTGCAGCAAACTGGGGAACAAAGTGCTGTCATTTTGGGTTTGCAGTGGGTCACTTTGGTGCTTCTTTGCAATTTGGCAGGTCCTGCATAGATGTTGGATGCCAGTATTGCGTGACTTTTAATATGAAAGGTGTTGCAGCAATGGTACCTGGTGGGGTGTAGCTGCTGTAGCAGATCCTGCAGCGTGACTGCTTTCAAAGATGGTGATAAGCATATCCGCTGGGGTTTTGCCATTTTACTAGATCTACTTCAAAGTTACTGTTCTCAGTAAGAGTAAACTATGAAAGGAACTTAGACAAATCATTCTTTATTCAGTACATTCAGCATGTTGAGCCCAAAAATAAAAAACACAGTTGCAATAAAAGGACAACACTTTGGCAGGCAAACTATTACTGATTTTTAGTGTGTTTCAGACAGACTAGCTATATTAGGAAGACATTCTTTACAGAGGGAGTAATCAGGCATTGGAATGGCCTGCCCAGAGAGGTGGTGGATTCACCGTCCCTGGAGGTTT
>JAWWTY010000156.1:52696015-52728628 GCA_035222235.1 Margarornis squamiger
TAATCAGGCATTGGAATGGCCTGCCCAGAGAGGTGGTGGATTCACCGTCCCTGGAGGTTTTTAAGATGAGACTGGATATGGCATTTAGTGCCATGATCTGGTAATCACAGTGGTGTTGGATGAAGGGTTGGACTTGATGATCTCAGAGGTCTCTTCCAACCCAGTTCATTCTATGATTCTGTGATTCTCCACTAAAGCAAGTTGTGCTGAATCAAGCTACAGGCTGTTAAAAGGCACTCAATTTTTCCAATTATTTTTTTATCTCTTTTCCCCTGACTCTATCAGTAATGTTGTGTCAGACTACCTAGTTTCTAGTGTTAGATATTTTATTTTTAGATCTGAATTTTTTTAACTTATGAATAGTGAAAGAAAAGCATGAATAAAATGGTAGGTACAGTTGAAGAGTGTGCAGAGATGGAGTTTTCAAATAATGTTGCCTACTATAAGGACAGTTCCCAGCTCAGAGGATCTGATTCCAACTTTCCTCCATGTCCTGTTCATTTCAGAAGGATTTCTGAACATGGACTTTAGATGTAATCCTTTGAAAAGTATTAAATAAATACACACTCTAAATAAATAAACACTCTAAAAAGTTCCCAGCAGTATAAAGCAGCAAATAGATAATTTTCTTTCTTCTCAGAATTAAAACACCTTGACAGCTTTTAACAGCTTTTTACTGGTTCTTGGGCTGCTCTATATCAAGAAGTTAGCTGTAAGTGAAGTAAGGTTTGGTGACTAGATGCTGGAGCAACTAGCTCTGTTCAAGCAAGCAAGCTGAATGGACATCTCATATGTTTGGATACAGAAATTGTACACTCTTCTGTGGTTCTAGTCTAAGGTGTACTCCAGTATGGCTTTTGGCAGTGGGATCTTGTGTCTTCAGGTATTCAGCGTCAAATTCCCCTGATATCTTAACAAAAGCACGTGCACTGCCATGAGCACTCTGCTGCCTTTACTCTGAAAATAACTGAGCTGCAAATACTTTCCCAGGGAGTTGACAGCAATGGAATTGTCCCCTAAATTTTGCCTCACAAAGCCATGGAAGTAGTTGGAAATACACAAGTGTCAGTCAAGGGTGCAATCTGGGCACATGATGTTAAACTGATACTGGGAAGACTTCTTTTGGCCGCAAACCCCTTTTTATGTGTGATGATATAGAGAAAGGAAGAAGCTGGCTCTGTGTTTCAGGTTGTTCTTACCTGCCTTACTTGCCTACTCTTATCAGGAGGTTAAAAAAAGTGCTTTTTTTAAACTGAGCATGTTCAATACAGAAATCACAGAGTAATGAGCATGGGATCTCAGGGGCCCTTTTTTGAGCAGTAAACCCCATGCTCAGAAACAGGGACTATGTCTAATGCTCGGTAAGTAACTGAGCAAAACACTTCTGAGAGCTCAGGTGCTATAAAACACCACTCTCTAGATTTAGTGGGCCCCCCGAGGGCAGCCCTTTGCCTCAGGACTGAAGTGCAAACACAATAAGGAACTCACAAACCACTCTCGTTTCCAGCCTTGTTAAGTTTGTTGTAGGACATAAATCTAACACTGGTCTCTCACCTTGGCAAATATTTCTCTCAGCTAGATTTGTAATATTTAAAACTTTTTTTTTTGTTAGAAGAATCAAGTAAATATTGGGGAAAGACTACAAAAATTATTACTAATCTAATAAAATTATTCATGCAGTTGAATATCTGGAGCTAATTCCAACAGATCACTGTGTCCTACAAACACGTACTCCTCTGTCTGTTCTTTTATTGTCAGCTTTTCATCAAATCCTCCAAGTTGTGTATCCAGTGAGGCTTTTCTCAGAAGCCTTTCTTAGTGCCACTTGGGATTTTTTTGTTCTGTAAGATGAATTTTGTTCACTTCAGAAGCAAGACTAAATGAAAAACATATTGGAGTTCTAAAAAGCATCTGCTAAGGGTAGTGTTCACAAGTGGATAAGGGTAAAGTTCAGCACAACCAAAATCTGTATGGAGACTTGAGCTGCAGTTCCCCTAATTGTCTAAAATGGGAAATTGGATGTCTAGAACATCAGCAGCTGGCACACCGGAGTACTGTTTAGACTCTAAAGAGGGCTTGAAAACCAAGAATTTGGTTTTGTCTTCATCAGCCAGTGTGACTAACACCCAAGAATTTTTACGATGCATTTTTCAAAAATAAACCACCAACATCTTTGCTTACTTTCATGTCCAGTTTCCCCTGTGGATGGATTGCAGCTCTTTGCCACTTCTCAGAGAGTTTTGCCTCTCCTTGGGAAGCAGAAATGACTGTGGGTCTCATGTCCTCACTCAGCTTTAGTAGGCACCACAACAGTGCCAGTCGTGGGACTACAGGGCACAGGAGCTTTGCTGCCTTTGAATTGGATTTCAGATGACAATAATCTCCCATCAAGTGAAAACGCAAGTGGTTGGGCTCGTTTCCTGACTCCTGGTCTCCAGCTAGAGCCTTTTCACCTTGGAGTCTTAGCTGAGCAGAACTGATGCCCGATCTCTCCCAGTGAGGATGGACCTGGGTTGGCGGGCTTTTTTGAGAGTCTTCCCATCACGTGAGAGCACTGCCACAGCCCTTTCTCTGGGTGGGATTGCGGATATGGTATATAGGACAGGTGACAAACTTCTATTGGAGCTGGCTGAGAACAGTGTCATCACTGCAATACCCAGCTGAGCCACCTGGAAGGGGAGAGGGGGGATGGTTGGTCCTCAGAAACCCCTGTGGGTCATTGAATTATTCCTCCTGTGTAGGACCCAGGAGACACAACCTCCAGAGCCCTGGGGAAAAGCCATCCCTTTCTCACCCGGTTTCATACCCAGCTATGCTTCCTTCCTCCGCTTGAACACATTTCCTTATGCTCTGCACCCTGTGTTCCTCTGTTAAACACTGCCTCATAATATTGCCCCTCTCCCTGAGTTGTATCACTGGGGCCTGGATTCCTCACCTCCACCCCAATCCTACACAACCAAACACATCCAACCATTCCCTAGGATGAACTGTATAAATGGTAACTCCCACCAAAGCCTGAATCAGTCTTCCCACATGGATGTGTTTCTAGAGGGTTGACTGTGTGTCCTGTCTCATGTTCCTTTGCAAAGGAGGAAAGCAGCGTCGCAGTCAGACAAGCCAGCTGACAAAAAGGAAGAGGAAAGCCAAAACGTAAGTGAAAGACTCCTCACTGTTGTGCTCTTAAAAAATTCCTTGTAAGCAAAAGTGTGTGTGATCCAGGAATAGATGTGCTGAATGTAACTGCTTCCACCTTTCCTGGGAACAGCACCCTATAAACAGGAATCGTCGCTTTATTCATAGGCGAGGTATTGCCCAAACCAGGCATTTTCTTGTGGTCTTTTCCAAATGTTGTAAGCAGTCGTAGATTCCTGCTCTGTAAGAAGATGCACTGAACCTTCTGTCAAGTCAGCTTGAGATCAAGTTCGTGTTTCTTATTTAACATTTGAGTCTTCAGCTAAGCTGAAGTGGATCATCAACCATGTGATGTAATTTTGGATTGCCAGCCTCCATGCAAAGTGAGAATCAGCTCACTTTAGACCTGAGTGCATGAAGAATATGTCTGGGGAGGATGAAGGAGAAGCAGTGTAATAACCATTAGACCATTCAAAAGTCAAAATACATGTCCCTGATACCTACATGAAAATGAGATAGATTTTAGACAACTCCAGGGAACTTTGATTCATTTCTGTTTTAACTATTCTGTCAGTGTATTGTCCACAAAAGCAATTACACAGGAGGTTTTATTTGATGCAGTCTGTAGCCTGAACTAGATGCAGCAATTTTGAGTTCAACGTGCAGATGAAAATGCTTTTCTACCTGTTGAACTGGTAAAGCGTGGAAGACCTTTTCTGTTTCAAGAGAGGGCAGGATTGGCACTGTGTCCCTTCCAATGTGGTGCTTTTCTGGGCTGCTGCTCATTCAGCATTCCTGTTGCTAACCAGTACCCTCATGAAGGCTTTCTGCCATGGCTGCAAGTTCATAAAGTATCGTGTGTGCCTCATATTGCCAATATAGAGATATTCCCTGCAAAAGCAAAGTAACAGCTGCTCAGTAGGAAATCCTAAAATCAGAAAATGTAGGTCTCACCCCAGGCTGAAAAGTTTGTAGCAAGAGCAGGAAAAAGCACTTTGCACTGTTTAGGGAGAAATGCAGCTATTTTTCGTATGTTCCTCAAGGGATGCTTCAAGCATGGAATTTGCCTGTTGAACCTGCTATGCAGCCATTGCTCTTAATCTTGCCCCAGAGCTGGTTTTGAACCATATGCTTGGAGATGAAAGGCACCATTTAGCTTCTAACTATTCAGCCTCTGCTGTCTTTCTGTCCCTTCTTCTGTCTCCTTGAAGCTCTACATTAGTTTATATCCCAAATCAAACTTTTTGATAGCATCTAACCTTTTAGAAAGGTGTTTTAGAGAGCATCTAATTTGTATCCCTAGTACATTTTGTAGTCAGGGTATCTTCTATCAAACTGGGTGCAATTCCATTTTACAATGCATAACTAATGCCTGAGCATGTTTTGAGGGCTGCTAAATAGTACTGTCATTTCAAACATATAGATGAATAGTTTATGATCTGTCACTCATAAATCCAAGATAAAAGAGTCCAAATCTTTGCTAAGTGTTTATTCTTCTACTTAAAAGGTGTACTGATTGATTTAGTTACATTCTGCTAGTACCTGGGCTCCTCTCGCTGATACCAGTGGCTGTCCTGGGCTGAAAGGCTGGGATCTGAGCTGCTGTTCCTTCAGAAGGCACAGTTTCCATATCTCAGAGAGTTTCTAAATTTGGGGAATGGATAGTTTGTATTTAGGCAACAGCAGACGGCACTTTAGAGTGGTTTCAGCCTGATCTGGTATATAGACATAACAGTGACTGAGTGTAATCATGAAAAGGTGTCCATATTAGCTAAAATAAAAAGGATGTATTTTGCTATTCTAAAGGGAGAAAAAAGTTAAAGTTTAAATGGCCTTGATCCCATACCTTGGCAGCAGTGCCTGCTGGATATGGTTGGAGGAAACTTGCTTTTGTACTACGTGTCCTGCAGCTGGACTCCAGAGTAGAACAGGACTCTGCATTCATCTCCAAAATTCAGTAATGTCCTGTTTTTCCCTTTGTAGGATGATGCTAGCACCTCTCCTTCAACCAGTACACGAGGCTCTGCCCAGCAGCAGCAAAATTCATCAGGTATTGAGCTGAACTACTAGTGTTGTGGTTGTCTTCTTAATCTAGTCTTCTGTGCCACCTCTAGACTGGACTCATTGACCCACTTCTGAGTGCAGCAGCAGTAACTAACAGAAAAAAGTTATTGTTTTGAAAACTGTATTTAGCAAGATATTATGATTTTATATGCTTCACAGCCAAGAAAATTGCAGTACAACCAGTTTAGTTAATGGAGAATGGCCATGTAGCTGAGGATCTCTGTCTTCAACATTGTGCACCTAAATCCTCTATGAGAAAAAAGCTATATTATTTTACTTTTCGTAGTGTAGATGTCCTGATCAATACAGCTGAGGTTTGGATCTCAAACTGCTATCCTTCCTTAACCTAGTAGCTTGTTGCAGTAAGGCTGATGCTGAGAGTTACTAGATGGAATTAAGGAGCCGCCAAAATACATTTTTCCTACAATGAATTGAAATAACCGTATCTGTGTAGATGAGCTGCAAGCAGTCACATTCATGCTTGCATCACTCTTGGCTTTCATGCATGCTGAAAGAAATCTCTCCCAAGGGAATGAGTATTTAACCATTCCAGCTTCCTTTTGGAACAAAGCCATGACTTGTATGCTTCGCAAACGAAGGAGAAGCAGCCAGGAAAAAGGTGCACATAAATGAGGGACAAGATCTAGAGATTTCCTGGGAGTTCCCATAATTCTTTCAAAGGGCTTTTTAGAACCTCACAGAGGAGCAAATCCTTGTATATAAAGCTGTATGTTACTCAAGTGTCTGAAACAGTTCACTTCATTTTAGGAGGGGATTGGGACCACAGTAAGCACTTTCAGTAACAAGGGTTATGTAGTGCAGCTTTTGGGAATGTTCTGTGAGTTAGTCAACATTAAATTCTCTGTGGACATTTGCATAGTGGGGTCTCACTGCCCTTTTTTTTAGATACACCCACATTTCCTGCCAACTATGCAGACAGAAAACTAAGACTTCTTAATTTAAAATATAAATGAGTATTGTACTGAATAAAGTAAGCCTTGGTGCAACTCCTAATAGGAGTGATTTATGCTTTTCCTACTACTGTTCCAGTCCCATGTCTTTTTAGTACTGTTTAACTATCCAGTTCCTAATTAAAGGGATCACTAAGCAGATTTTTGCCAATGTTTTCCCTATAACATAAGCAACGGCACTCATTCAGCAATCCCACTTTCCTTCTTCTTTCCAAGTCACTCATCCTCACTGAATGAAAGCAGTTGTATAAGACAATCAACTTCAGGACATTTTTATCATTAGAGCAAAATAATAAAATAACTTTTCATGTTTGTTTTTCAGACACTGGGAAGAAGCCATGGGAAAGGAGCAATTCTGTTGAAAAGCCTGTATCTTCATTACTTTCTAGGTGAGCTGCATGGTGTGTCCCTGTGGCTGGCCAGCAGTTGGGATGGCCATGCTGTCCCTGTGGCACGTGCACAACTCATGTCTTGTTTCATTCCATTGCTGTAGAAATCCATCAGTGGTGAAGAGCTGTGAAGCTAAGAGCCCCACACAATCCCACGTGTCTTCTAGGTACTGGCTAACAGCCTGGCTTTGTAACTGTCTTGGCTTGTCCTTTGGCTAATCCCATCATTCAGCACTAATGTTCGTCCTCCCTCACGTCTTTTATCCATTCTCTTACAATCTGCTTTGTCTGTCACTGCACAAAGTGTGAAGGTAGAGTGTGTCCTGTCAAAGGCTTGTTCCATGGAAACAGCCCCGTGCTCACTTGGGCATAGGCATCACAGATGTTAATCACACGAAAGCAAGCACTTAAACCATCCCTGTTTGTAAATCAGAGACAAAGGCTTGGCAGCGCTGTGCCACATGGAAGGCTTTCATTGCCCAACCTGTGCAGAAATTGAAATGCAAAAGCAGAAATGATCTGAAGAGCCTGTGGTTGGGATAAGGGAAGTTACTTCTCCACCTGTGCAACTGCAGTGGGTGAATAAAAAAGGAGAGCAAAGCTTGGTGCAGTAAATCAATAAAATCAAGCTGTAAAAAGGCACAGGGCAGTAGACATCTGGGGTACAAAAACTAGTAGGTGTCAAAAGCCATGAAACCTAAAGTAGGACTCCAGAAGTCCTGTCAGAAGAGCCACACTGCAGGATCAGCACCCATGTTTTTACTCATGGAGATTGAGATAATGTTTGATCTAGACAGCTAAAAAGATGCGCACTTTCAGTGCTGGTCAAGGACCACCCAGTGTTACTGGGCACTGAGATGGATGGACAAGCTGAATAGGGAGGTAGAATGCAGGCTTACATATGTTGAGTATTTTCTGCAAAGAGATGTAAAATTTTACATTATTAGGTATACGACAGTGCTGATAGTCTGGAGAAAGTTGCCAATGGCAACTATCTGCACATACTTGCTGCTGTGTTAAAAACACTGTAACATGCCCTGCCCAAACATTCAGAGGGATGCATCAGTGTTACTATAGCAAAATATAATTCCACCAGCCCTTCTAAAACCAATGGAACATGTTGGTTCTAGGAAATATATGAGTTTCAGATAGATACAGGAAGACCATTCTTTCTCCTTGCAAATGGGAATGAAATGTGGGCTATTGAAAGCAGCCATCATGTTTTGCTAGCTGTCTCCTATAATGCTGTTCCATCCTGGGAGGAGGAGTTCAGTAGGAAAAAATGCTTTCCTAATTTAGCACCTGGAGTAGTGCTTGGTAGTAGTAGTGCTTGCTTGAAAAGATTTCTGTGGGGGAAGAGAGGCAGGTTTCTAAAGCTCTCAGTGGTGACCTGTTTCTGTTCCTGATCAGTTTGATGGCATTTTTATCTGTCTTAACTCCCAGCTTAGCTGTGTGATGGTAGGACAAACATCAAGGTTTCCCAAGAAAGGCTTGCAAGAACAGGCAACTCTCAGGAGCAGAAGTATGTCTGCCAGCCCCCAGTTTGGGCTCAAAGATGATGCCAAAGTTATTTGAAACCTTTGTATAGCATGGTTAGTTTTTTAAATGATTTAGAGTTACTGATTAAAAGAAAAAGGCAAGCAGCTTCTGCTTCCTTAATTTATTTCATCAGATGTCATCAGAGTTCAGCCCACTGACTAATACCGTGCTGGAAGACCGATAACACTCACGTGTACTAGTCATTAAGGCCAGAATGGTTTTGTTTCTGGGTCAGTAAAAAGTGACTGTGATACATAATGCTATCAACAAGCCACACTTGACTAAGTCAGGTCTTCCAGGGAAAGAATAAGTGGGTTGTTATTTTCCCTATAATACTTTTCTAGCCTGCAATCTACTATTACTTTAGCTCCCAGTTAAAGCCTTAGGTTGCCATGACAGGATTGCTGTACAGGAAACAGACTGTGAGAGAAAACCAGACATCTACCTTGCAAATTGCAAATGCCATAATAAGACACATTGTTCAACAGGCTTTATCCCCTCAGCATTTTCTAGTCTGAAATCATTGAGATTCCCATCACCAAAAAAATAAAAAGTTGTTTCAATTCATCCTTTGTTCTCCCTCCAATATGTCTGCAATGGGAGAAATTTCACAGCATCTCTGAGGGTCAGGTTGTGCATATGGGAGCAGTGCTGCTCTCTGGCTGCCAAATGCACCTGAGCAGCACAATAGGGAGCCTTCTGTCCAGCACTCAAACACAGGTGCTCTGACTCTGGGCTGGGCGGGTGTAGCTTAGCATGCATTGCAAGGAACTGACTGGGTTCTTTGTGCTGTTCCTCCATTTCTCAAGGATGAAGCCAGTGAGCAGCAGCAATGATGTGGCTATGGATGCCTTAGATTTTGATCGAATGAAACAGGTGAGTGAAAACATCATTTGCATTTAAGAGATTTGATGAGCTACCCATTTTCCCCCATGCATGCGCTGTACAAGCAAAACAGCTGTTCAGTCTTCTGATTTCCTCTATAACTAGGTGCCTAGAGAAGGGCTAGCTGGTGAGCAGCAAGAAAGCACAATCTCACTGCTATTTCATCAATATGTCTGTACGGAAATGTGCAAATTAATATGCCAGCATCTTCTGCATCCATGCCTGGGAGTGCAGACCTAGCTGTTAGTAGTGCCAGGCTCTGATCAGCAGCGGAGGCGGGGGACAAGCACAACCATGTTAAACTTGCATTTTCTTCCACCAGTTAGGAAATTCTGAGCAGCTGACTTGTGTTTTGTCTCATCAGGAAATATTGGAGGAAGTTGTAAGAGAGTTACACAAAGTGAAAGAGGAGATAATTGATGGTAAGAAAGAGAAAAATTATTATTTTTCTCATCTTTATGACTAATTTCCCATAGATAAGATAATAGGAACTGCAGAGAGTTCCCTGGTGTTTTTGGACTTCTCTGAGCAGCTCTGATTTATACACACATTTGAAGAACAAGCATCTACCTTATCTGAGCTCTAACCGTAACGTGTTTACATCCTTTGTTACGCCATTGATGAGCATTTTTACCACCAACCTGTGAGAAATTTGCTGGCTGGTGTTTCTCACAGGTGGGAGGGTGAGAAAGGGCCTGCCCATAGCCCATGGCACATCAATTTATCACATTCAGCAAGTGTGATATTTTGTTACTAGCCAGCCACACAGGTCCAGGATGAGGAGGGGACAAAGGTAGCTAACTGAAAATCCTTCCAAAAAAACATCTTTAGGCTTCTTATGCTTGAAGAGGTATTTCAGACTTTCATTTGATTAGAGCTTTCCAAATAGCCACACATTTTTATAATTCATTGAAAAATACAGCAGCTGTATCAAATGTATCAGTACTTTGTAAATTGCTCTGCAGTATATGACTGAAGGTATTTTTCAGGGCCATTATTGAAATGCACAATGAAACTGCTATTTGAAGCCCACATTTGGGCATATGAAGGATGCATGTCCACACACTGTACTCCCCACCTTAGAGTCACACAGAAGGGAAAAAGAGGAGACTAAAACAGCTAAAGTCCATTCCCTGTCCCCTTGCTCTAGACCTGTGTGCTCACAAAACCTCAGGGCAGTTTGCAGACGAAGAGCCCTTGCCCAAACGCTCCGTCCCAGCAGCTTGGCCCTCAGAGCCTCCCTAGTTCATTCCAGTGCGAAATAAGGCGTTCACATCCACCAAAGATGCAACTTCTTAAAGTAGTACTGCAGTTTGCAAGCCAACAGCTGACTGCTTACCCTTACTCATCCTTTTACCCTCCACTCATCCTTCTACCAGCGTGTACTTTCTGCAACCTCTGTACTTAGCATTTTCCATCACACTGGATATAACATTATGCACTAACTTTTTGGTTTGGTTTTCTAGCCATACGGCAGGAGTTGAGTAGAATCAGTACAACATAATGATTGCAAAGCATTTGGACGGTACTAAGAATGCTAGGAAGATCGGATCATTTCTAAGTGTACCAAGGTCATGCAAGATGGTGAGAGAGGACACCGGCACTGTCTTTGTTCTTACACCCTTTTTATTAGCAGACTCAGCACACTTTGAAGCTTGCTGCTGCCTTGGATTCGCTTCATTTTAAAAGTCTTAATCTAAAGATTATTAAATTTTAAATTCTGGATTTTTTAGATTTCATCTGACACTGCACATTGGATTTGTCAGCCTTTTTTGTATTTTGTATTTGCTTATTTAAATGTATTACCTTTCTTTTTAGTAGTAGATAAGAACACATGTGAACCATTTGCTTTTGATAGATGACTTCAAAGTAATTTTACTAGTAGTCTGCAATGTAAATGAAGATCCTTTGCCAACAGAAACGTATTGAGGCATCACCAGAAGAAAGAGAGACATGTTTAGTTGTCAGCCAACAAGTTCTTTGTCTCAGAGTTATCACAATATTAAAAAATGGTACGTCAGTGCATCACAGTATCTGTGTTCATATTGGTAATAAACTGTTTATTGTCCACATGGCCCTGCCTTTCTTTGTTTCATTGAGGTCCCGCACTTTTATATTACTTGGGTTGTGATAAGGGGAAGGTGACTGAGGATCACTGTGGGGTGGCAGCTCTGCCTGGCCGTGCCACAGAGCACAAGGAGAGAGCCTGACTGCCTTATGGCTGGTGCAGTGGCCACAGCCCTGCCTTCTCCCACAGCGAGATGTGGCTGTCACCTGCCCAGCCCTCTCGCACCCTCTCCTGCAGTCAGGCTGCCACAACCTCAGCAACTCTTTGCCAAAGTCAGTGAAGGCCAGTGGCCTACAGCTCTTCTCAGGCCACCGCTACCTGTCCCACTGCATCTCCTGCCAACACTAAAAAACGAGGCCCCATCACCTGCCTTCCTACAGGTGTCCAGTAACAAAAGGGAGGTGTTTATGCAGAACAAGGCTACCAAAGGCATTAGCAAGATGCAAGCTGAAATCACTGGCACAGCACTGCTGACTAGAGACATAAGGGGAGTCATTTAACCTTGTGCAGGTCTTGAGCTTTATCCAAGATATGCATACAGGACACCAAACACTTAACAGTGCATACCCAGTCATGTCTTTCAGGTCGTATAATTTTTTTCTTTACAATAATTCTTTCCACCAGCGCAATCTTGGGAATTTCTGCTTGATTTAGTTTGGTGCAAGCTTTAAGTGCATTCATCTTGATACCATCTTCTTGATAACTGTGCAAAAGGCAAGAGATTAGAGTTCAGCTACTGAAATCTGTCAAATATTTTCCAATCTCCCTTCTTTGCCTCAGGCATTCATGAAGATTTTGTTTTAAAAGCCAGGCCCCAGGAATGGTTTTGTGAGCAGAGCCTGGAACAGCAGCCCAGGAGGGGCTATGGTTGTGGCTTTGCTTGTGCCCCCCAGGCCTCATGGAGCAGTGCAGACAGGAGGGACTGCTGACCAGCTACAGGAGACCCAGCAGAAGGAGGCAGAATGAGTCATGCTTGGCAGTTAGCTGTAAAATGTTACCTGTGTTGTTTGGGGGAGCATGGGGTATTCTTCAGCACTCTTCAAAGCAGCCCGGTCTGCATTTTGGAAATGAGTTTTTACAGTGTGTTTATACTGTAGATTAAACATGGGATAAATGAGAGAAATCTGAGAGTAATGCAGTGATGAGCTCCAGACTGAGCCTGATGTTTGCTGGATGTTTAATGCCAGCAGAAGGCAAGGGATAGGTTAAATAGTGGGGTAAAGATTTCCACATGGGAACTAAAGCAGGCAGACACCCTTGTGCACCAGAGTATGACAACCCCAGGACCACAAGAAGGAGCCTTTCCAGTATGAAGAACACAGACAAGCATCAGTAACAGCAGAGATTAGAATGCTCTTTTGCATAAATCTCCTATAGTAGTTCATGTATTTCCTCATTATAAACCCATTTAATGGCATACCTGATGATAAGTACTTTTCAAAACTTCTGCCTCTCAGATCACAACCATTCTGTGGAACCGTCCCATAATCCTAATTAAGCTTCAGGAAGTTGATGCCTGGCACGGTTCACATTTTCCCTTGGAATGTGGCATTATGCCTAAGGTCAGTAATAACCACGTTGTAATTTGGGCTGACAGTACAGCCTGGATATGGTGTGCCCCTCTGTCAACATCAGCCAGCTGCTGTAAATGGGTTTTTCTTACTTTCTTCCTCCACCTTTGCAGGCCTCGTGTAATTAAGACATAATAAAGTGAAGTTTGCACAAGCACACTTAATAGCAAGGGGTGTGGGGTGCAAGGGGAAGCTTGGCTGATGGGGGCAGGGAAGCAATCCTGGCATCACTAGTGCTGCTGTGCTGGTTCCCAGTTTACAGCTCCAGTGACAGGGATGCACAAGATGGCTTATTTTCAGTAGTGGCACTGCCAGAGGATTTCCCCCTCCCAGACAGTAATTCGGTTTGCCAATTGTCTCTGTAGAGAAGGGTGTCCTTTCATAGTGGGCTTTGTTGAGCTGCTGCTACAGGGCAAGCCACAGGCATTTTACGTAGCAGAAATCTAAGGGGACATTAATCTCCACTCTGACCTATCATACAGCTATTTGTTCCTCCTGGCTCCTCTTGCCAGAGCATTAGTGTACCCACACAGTGAAGGAAATCTGTATCAATTTTTGGGCAAAGGGAGCAAAACTATACACAGCCCTAACATACTTTTAACCCAGACCAATATGTCCTGCGGTTATGAGGAAAAAAACCCTTCTGCCAACATTACTGGTAGTAACAAGGACAGGTGCCCATGAAGAGGACAGGATCACAGCCTTCTCCAGCAGCACCCACACACACTGGAACTCAGCTCACCCCACACATCTGCAGCCACTGCAGGCTTCCAGCCACTTCAAATTCCTGCTGAGATGGGACAATGCAAATCAGGAGGGCTGTGGAGCTGCCCAGGCTAAGCAAGCTGGGGCCATGATGGAAATAGTGATGGGAGGCAGGTTAAGAAGCAGTTGGCAATTTTGGTTGGCCCCTGCTTACACCACAGCCTCTGTGTAAGACCAGGCTAGAATCCATAGCCCACATAGGTGACTGCATTGTGAAAAAGCTGGGTAAGGGAAATACAGCTTAAGGTCACTCATCAAGGAGAATAAGGAAATTAGTCAAATCAAGAAAGATAGCATAATCTTTATTGTGGTTTTTATATTAACTTACTAAGTTGGACAAGAGATTTGAGGAATGGCTGCTAAGGACACAGGAAGCTGCATATGTGAACAGGGTACTAGCAGCACTGAAGTAAATTAATAAAAAACTGAAGTCCCCTGTCATGAGCACTGATACAAAGAAGGTAATGGAAATTCCCACAGCAATGCCTCTTCCTCTGGGAGAAAAGAAGCTTTAATAATTAAGATATAATGTCTTCTGTGTGTTCTTCACTGAAGAACTAGTGAAGGCTGAAGTGTTAGAAGATGCCCCATACTTCTTATCCAAAAGCACAAAACAGTATCTGTGAATAAACTGGTATTCAACTCCTGCATTACAAAGGATCTTGCTCTGTTGAGCAAACCTGGCTATTTATTTACCCAACTGCCAGAATCAGGTAAGAGAAATGGAGGAAGGGGAAATGAAGGAGGAGGAAGCCAAATTGCAGCAGGCTAGCTTGGCTGCCTGGTGTATGCCAGGTTACTGAATGGACAGACTGGCTCACTGGATCCAGTGCTTCTGGTGAAAGGAACAAAATTGTGTTTATGGAGGAAATCAGGCTTCCCAGGTCTAATCTCATACTTTGAGGGACCAACAAGAACACACAATAATAATTTGCTTTGTTACAGCCATGGACTTCCAGAAGAAAAAAAAACCTGTTAGAGGGTTAGAAGGCAAGAACACCTATATAGATCTCTCTTTTAACCACTTAGTAAGGACCAAAATACTTTGTCAGCTTTCCAGGGTGGTGGGAAGTTACTAGATGGCATCTGAAGTCCTGACTCCCAAGATGTTGTTGTACTTGGAGAGAGGTATGTTGATTAAGGCTTTTATGATACAAAATTATTGAGGATAGCCACAAGTGTATTGTTGGAGGGACAGGCAGGAAAATTTAAGTAGTTGGCAGAAATGACAGATGAAGGTCAACAGCACCAATTAAGAAATAGAGGGAGAGAAACAACCCCGTCTCCACGTTCCATCCCCTTAACACACCATCAGTGGCAATTTTATATAGCTGGAGTATATAAAATATAGCATAGTATATAAAATAGCAGGAAAGGTTATCAGGAATGCTGAAAATCTTGAACAATTAAAACCAGAAACTCTCCATTCCCAGAAGGAGTTACAGTGAGAAAAAGGGTGAGAAACCTGAAGTTACGAATACCATTGAAAAGGTGAGTGAGAAAGGACCAGTCAGTTCCTCCAGGGGCACATCCATGCTGCTGATCAGGGCAGGGGGTGGAAGACTACAGGAAGGATTTCTCCCTGACACAGTTCAGATCTGTCAGTTAGCTACAGTATTAGATCCTAAGAATGGAAATGGATTCAGAAAAGGTTTAGACAATGCCTGGAATAAAGATCAAACAGCAGCTACTAAAATAATGATACAAATATACAAAAATATAAACATATATCATTGCACATACAAAATCTCTGTTACTAGCAATTATCAGAAGATACTAGATGACATTAAACAAAAGGCATCCTTGTGTTCTCCAGAGAGTATCATTTACTACTGCACGCCAGTCCTCCCTGCTTCCACAGTCCTGCACGCAGAGCATCAACTTCTCATCTGGCATCAGAAGAAACAAATCATAAACTGCACACACTCATGGTCACATATAACACAGAGCAAACATTCTCCACTGCAGACCAGGCCAAAACTCGGGCTTGGGCACACGTGCCCCAAGAAGTTAATTCTAAGCCTAGACCAAAGGTTCACCTAATCATAGTTCACCCTAACCTAGTTTCTGAAGGTTACATATACAAATATGCTCTATTAAAAAGTATCAGTAATCTAAAAGAGTGTATTCAATTGCTTCATTTTCACACTCATCCTCTTGGTCTAAGCAGCATGCACCAACATTAATTCAGCACACACAAAGATCCTCCTATTTCCACAGAAAACTGAAGTCATGTGAACGAACAAACACACCCCACTGAGGCAGGCAGAGCCACCCGGTTAACTTTCCTTTGCCAGCTTGCACAGTCTCTTAACCCTTGAATAAGGACCAATAGAGTCATCAAAGACAAAGTCCCACAGAACTCGGATCCAGGACTGGTGATGTGGGAGGTTATCGTAATATTCTGCTGCAATCTTCTTCACCTGGAAGAAGAAGAGAGAGAACAAGCTGTTTAGTTGCACAGTGTCAGGTGTGTTTCAGCCTTCACGTTCAGATCTGATAGCACAGCCATAACCTGAAGTTACTTGTTATTGCCTGTGAGCTTCTGAAGTTCAGCCAAGTAAGATGTACTTAAATACATTTAGATACTTCTTGCAGATTTCTGATGTAAGTTTTGCCTCACAGTGTCAGAATTTGAAAGGCGCTGGATCACTGCCTTCAATCAGAACTATTTTGTCTCATTTTGGAGGTGGTGGGATCTGCACAATGAGATGCCTTATCCACCTTATCAATTGCCAAGACTCCAACACATTGTATTTAAAGCCCTGTTTGCCACTTGAAATATTCTTCTATTGAGCGTTCTGGATAAGAGAGAATTAGTTGAGAAAATGCCACACACAGCTTGCCTACACTTTGTTTTCTTTCCTCCATCCTGTTACCATGATGAAAATCCAAGACAGGTTCCTCCAGCAGGCAGAGGAAATTGCAGGGATGGTCTGTTCTCAGTTTTGTGTTAAAAATGCTACAAAATTCATTGTTATATCATGAATCTTATAAAAATTTCATTCTTATTACAAATACCCAAGTCTTTAGACTGTTGCCATCAGAAAAGCATTGTGCATTAAGGTGGTGCTTGTAGTGGGAATAAGGCCAGAACCAGAGGACAAAGAGGTTTCAAAGCTGGCAGGTTCAAGGGACTGTGAGGATTCCCAAGTTATCAGTTATTATTCCTGCTCCACCTAGATGCTCTGCTTTTTGAATACATGAAGCAGCTGAGTCTGTTAACTGTCGTACACTTGCATGTAACTGCTTAGGCATGATTTTATTGCAGCTCCACCTCCTAGACAAACAAAGCTCTAGAATAGAGTAGTTTGTCTTGCTGGACAGCATGACTTCTCTCTTTAAGAACCCAGCAGAATTTTAAAGCCAGCTATGCTGGGCATAGTGCAGACTTCCAATGAAGAGTAAAAAGGGTTACACAGAAATTGTCATCCGGCAGGAGGGTTTCAGCAGTACCCGAGGTGCAGTGGTGGAATCTTAACACAGAATTGTGACTGTTTGTGAAAAGGTAAGAATCCCAGTAGAAGTTAAATTATAAGCCAGTATGGCTCACTACTAATTACCTCATTAATTCAGCTTCCTAGCAGATACTCCTCAGTGAGGTAGGTTGGGTAACATACAAGTCATTAAGATCTTGTACCTCTGCCCCTATGCACTCCTTCTGCCCATGGCATGGTAGTACTGTGCTGGAGGTGGAAGATTCAGTTCAGGTCTGACTGTATTCTGTCTGTCACTCAATACCTCCAACTTCCTAATAATTCCCCCTGTCCTTCTTTAAAGAATTAGTTTGTACTTCAAAAGTAATTAATTTTCAATGGGATTCAGACAATATCAGGATTTCCTCTTAAAGGTCTTTGTTAATGACTGGAAGAAAGGTGATTTCGAGGCACTGGGTAAGATATCTGGAGATGCAGATTTAGTTCCCTGTGCTCCTTCTGTAACTTCAGTCAGAAATAATTTAATCTGGGTTTGCATCCTCCCTTTTCCCACGTGGGAAAAAGAATAGCCAGAGGATGAGAGGGTGGACTATTTCAATAGTAAGATCCCTTGAATGAAGGCCACTCATGAGGCCTGATGCAAAATCAATGGGGGACTCAGATAGCCAGCCCCAAAAGCTTTACTCCAGCTCTGACATGGACATTCCCTAGCACATTGCTGCTTAGACCTTCCCTTCTACCTGTATTTTAGAAGTTTTGCCTGAATTTTGACTTTCAACAGTAATTCAGCCCTCATCTATGCCAGTCAAGTTCATATGGCAGGTCTACCATTCCCCTCTTCTTTAAAGCCTCCATATATTTCTTGCCCTCTGAACCACACATGTTTTCTCAGCCATTTATATTACTGTGCAAGTTCTTGATCATGTTAAATTCTGATCACTACAAGAGCTTCAACTTCATGAAGCTTTTCTGTACTGCCCCTTGGAAGTGGAAGGCTGGAGATTCAGAGAAAACAATTCAGCTCCTAGGAACAATGTCTCAGGCAGTGACTGTGTCCTCTGGCTCCATAGGCACACTGAAAATGACCCCAGTAACTAGGTAGGAAAAAATGGCTCAGAGCAGAGTCCAATAAACAACCTTCCTATGTTCAGCCCAATAGTTTCTGCAAACATGAGCAGCAGTGTAGTCTGGGCATACTGCTGAAGAGCTCAGGTGGACACAACATGTATGTCTCAAATCTTGCACTTCAATGTATTCCATACACATATTCTGCAGTTGTATTACAGACTTTAAACAGGTACCTAGAATACAAGCATTCTTTGATAATTAAGATGATTACTCAAAATGGCCAGTAGTAAATTTTAAAGGTCATACGCCACATCCTGGAGGCAGGCAGCCCAGCCGTGGCTGACAAGCTGCTTGCCAGCATCAGGTGGTGGACCAGTTGTTTGTTCACCAAATGTACCCATTTAGCACCTTCCCAGAGTATGGTGCTAGCTCATTCTGAATGAGGAGGTCACAAGAGATGATCAGGGGCTTGCACTGCAGTGTGTCACCCCAGTCAACTTCGGGACAGTGATTGACACCTACATTAAATGTTTCTTGGCTCTGCTTGGCTTTGCATCCAGCACCTTGTGCAGGAAGGCACGCACCACTTGCACCACTGGCAAGGTCCCTGTGCTCTGGGCAGGACAACTGTATGAAATGTACAGAAACAATGGAGAAGACAAGGTAAAGTGCAACAAGGAATGGAGAAAAGAGAAAAATTAATGAATGCAGTTACAGGGAGGACTTCTGAAGGATTTTCTTACAGAAAATACAAGAAAATTTGTTAGATGCATATTCCCATTTTGCTATCACATGGCAGGAAAGAATTAGTGGTTTCTCTTGTATAATGGGTCCGCAAAAGTTTCCCATCAAAATTGTCTCATTTGTTCTAATTTCTTTCAGCATCTCCATATGCAAAACAGAATTATCTCCTTATGTACCAGAAAATCTGGGTGGTGGGAGGGCAGAAAGTAATTGGGGCAGAAAGTATCATATAAGGAGCAGCTGAGGAAGTTGGGTTTGTTTAGCCTGGAGAAAAGGAGGCTCAGGGAAAACTTTATGGCTGTCCACAGCTACCTGGAAGGATGTAGCAAGCTTGGGGTCAGGCTCTTCTCCCAGGCAACTAGTGACGGGATAAGAGGAAATGGCCTCAAGCTGTCAAAGGGGAGGTTCAAGTTGGACATCAGGACGAATTTCTTCACTGAAAGAGTTCTCAAGCATTGGAATGGGTTTCCCAGGGAAGTGGTGAAGTCATCATCCCTGGAAGTGTTCAATAAATTACTTGATGTAGCACTAAGTGCTATCGTTTAGCTGATATGGTGATGTTCAGTTCAAGTTTGGACTTGATCTCGGAGGACTTTTCTAACTTTAATGATTCTGTGTGGTTTTATGATATCTATTGAAGTATAAGGCTGGAAGAGTCACCCTCTGTGTGAGATTCTGGGTGCAGTACAAAACCTGTGGATAGCAGTTTTCGGGCAGCAGGTTTTGCAGCCACATAATAGATTTTCTTAAAAGAGGATGACACTGACAAAGTATTCCTAAACCCTGCTCCTCAAGCTCCCCATATTACATTGTAGATGGTCTGTTTGCTTCAATTCCTCCCACCCTTCCTCCTTACAAATCTCAGCTCTAATTCTTGCCTCATTGTTAGTTTGTGAATGGAAGTTATCATGGAATAATAACAAGAGATTGCAAAGTCTACAAGACAATTACTAGGCACTTGGCACCTGGTTTACAGAGGCTATTCTTCAAATAGGTCAAGGTGGTAGGGTTAAAAAATCATATCTTTTAGACTGGAACTTTTCATGTGGTTTTGTAGTTGTAGAGCACAGTGACAGGACCCCCATCCTACTCCACCATATCTGAGAGGCACAAAAGTTAAATGCAGCCTGGTATTTCAGCATGGCTGTTACAGACTCTTTGTCCTGGGGCTGTACAGAAACTAGAGATCCTTGCAACACAAAGCTGTACAATTACGTTTAGAATGCTAGAAGGCATATTACAGGAGTTCCCTCTACGGTCCTATAACCCCACCAGGGGGTGGGGGGCACTCAAGCTAGCCCTCCTGGCCATGGTAGGGTTAATGAAATCAGCAATTCAAAACCAGCACATCTACCATGCTTTCCAGTCTTGTCTGTCTAATAAATCTGGTTTCATACCATGTCTTTTCCTTTTCCCACAAGTTTAATGAGTAACTAGTTTGCCTCTGGTAACACTGCTGCTTTTATTGCAGCTTCTAGGAGAAGTATCAAGTTCCTGCTCCATTTCCAATCTCCTCTCTCCAGAACTGTATTTAATCCTTCATATAATGAAGAATGAATCTTTTTGCTCATTTGGTAAACAATGCAATGTTTTATAGTTATAAAGCTTCATGCAAAGACTAATCTAGTTCTAAGTCTACAGGGTGGGTTTTTTTAGAGCAGGTCTTTCATTACAATGTTAAATTTCATGGTCTCTTGTGTAATCTCTTATACTAGAGGGACAAGTTCTTACTGCACACCCATGTCACTCATCTTTAATATCCATAAGCTTATGAACACAGCCTAATTCTTCCTCTTTCAAATCTGTCACACTCCTAGGGTAAAGGTCTTTCCAGCAGCAAACACATTACTCAGAACATTCTGAATGACACACCTGTAACAAAGGACAAAGCTGAATTTACTTTCCTGATAAGCAAGCTGAAGAGCTAGTTACTTTCCAAGATTAAGATCCAGTTATTCTCTAATCCCATTTTTCTCCTGCTCTCAATCATGCAGGAACCAAATAAAGATCTTTATTCCACTTTCTACTTGTTAGTAATTAAAAATAAAAATAGCATCACTGAGAGGTCATCCATATTACACAATTCAATTTTTAGAAGTTCAAGTGCCTAAGAGACAAGGTCTGAAAACACTGGACCTTTTCTGAGTGAAGAATCTGCTGGGAGGCTAAGCAGTATAGAGCAAGGCGAGGTTTCTTACCTGTAAGGAAGTTCAAGGTTTAAAGCTAACCAGTGAGGATCTGTTTCCTTATTTATTTCCACCAAAGAGGCAGAGATTTTTTTTCTCATTTTGCAGAAAAGAGTTATCAACTTGTTTTAATGGACAAAGGGTTTTCTACAGTAACTGTTTTTTCCAAAGCACTTTTACTTTTTACTAGAATTTTTAACTGTAATTAATCACTCATCAAAGACTCCAAGTTTTCCATATAGTTCTGTCATGTAACAGTGACTGACAAGTCTGGTATCTCCTCCACCAGCAGGGCAAGTCTCTGTTTTGCCAGAGTGAAACACACATGAACACAAGACCATGAAATTCAACTAACAACTCTACCTCCTATACGCAGGAGGGCAGATACTTCCAGCTGCTGCACTGACTCAAGGAATTAGGCTCAACTATTTGTGGTGTGGGTGGAGAAGAGCTTTTCAGGTCTCAGTCAGGTCTGGAGCAACAGTCCCAGCAAGTTCAATTAGTCACTCACCTCCCTTGTACAGAATACAGAGCTAACCTCCTTCTCTTCTTCTATTTACATTTCAGTAATCTAAGTATCTAAGCCTAGCCAACAAGTTTGAACATTTGAAATTAAAGCTAAGCACAGGCACTTCCCAGCTAAGCTATCGGGTGTATCAGTGATGGGAGTGCCTGACAAGGGAACTCCACATCTGAGTGTGGGCTGCTGTACCAGCTGCTCTGTGGCTTGCCAGGAACAGGCAGCTTCTCCAGGACAGACCTCCAGCAGCCAAGGTGGTGAATGAAAACAGGACTGCAGGCTCTATAGAGGCTTCCCCCAGAGACAGAAAATGTTTCCTTCCTACTATGCCAGAGAATTTGTACGTAGGAGTAATACTCCGAAGTCACGTACCTCTAACACTGGGAGCACCTGCTGAGGAACCCTTGTATTAAAACATACAAGCTACGCACCTGGAGGGAGATTGAAAACCATTCCTAGACACCTGGGCTTTGCAAATTTGATTCCCACAACTGATAAAACGTAAACAAAACGGGGTTTGCCTTTCAAAGGAGGAAAGCCACAGAACTTTCCCAATGACAGACTAGGACTCCTCAGTTTCTGGGGGTGGGGCAGCAGAGCTAAAACGAGTCATGGAGAGTGGGGATTTATTTTCTAGTGCCATTTGTGTCAGGCTGGAACATGCCCCGATCCTTATGTCATCTCAAAAATAGAAAATCTTCTCTTTGATATTAATCAAGCAATATAGGTAGCAGATTGATCATCAGACAAATTTCAAGTAGTAATTGCCACCTGCCTGCTTCATATGGGCCTTTAAACTTTCAGAGAGTTGCATCTTGCTGGCTGAGAGATGTAAATGAAGAAATTTAGAGCCTTGTTGGAGGATTTTATAATGCAAAAAGTATCTTTCAAGCCCTCTGAAGGTCAGATGTTCTAGTTTGAATCAAATAAACTAAATATTACAGCAGTTTAACAGATATTTCTCTCAATGTCTATCTTAAAATTAATTAGAAGCAAATCCAATAAGCTTGCTTTTTTTTTTTTTCCTTAAATTGATTGGTTGCTACAGAATGTTTTCTTTGGGATATTTTGGCAGCTTTTATAATAATCCAACTCAAGCCTACTCATGCCATACTTACCATGGGCAATCTGCATCCAGGAATGCTGGGGAAGTCATGATGCTCCATGTGGTATCCTACGTTAAAGGTGAGCCAGTTCAGAGGTCCATAATAAGAGTATGTCTCATACCCTTTTAAGAACATGTAGTGTTCTGCTATAAAGTGCCCAGAAATGGGATGTAAACCCAAGCAAAGAATTGTACCTGCTATTAAGTAAATAACAGGTTTGAGCCCCCAAAGGTAGTAAATGATAAGGTCTACAGAAAACTGGACAAGGGCATTAAAAATTTCCATCCGTGTAATCGCTTTGGGGTTCACATACAGTGGTCTCAGACTGTAGAACAGAGGCTGGAGGAAAAGCCAAAGCAGTTTCCGAAGTGGTGTGCAGAAAAACCAGCCTTCAAAGTCTGTGGGAATGTCCACATCCAAGCTGTCCCCTCCAAGATACCGGTGATGGTCAATGTGGTATTTCTTGAAGGAGGCAGAGTAAGGGATGCCGATCGGCAAGTTGGCAAAGACTGCAAACCATCGGTTCCACTTGGCCTGCTTGTTCCCAAAGGCAACGTTGTGTGAAATATCATGGATGGCTAAGGTCAGTGAATGGTTGATGCAACCCCCAAAAGCATAAGCCCAGAAAAAAATCCATTTCCAAGGTAAGTCTTTCACCAGGTAGCATGCCAGAAGCTGCATGAAAACCATTCCAGATACAATCCACTTTAAATGTGGATCAGGTCCCATCAGAGTCTTGATCTGTGGATACTTTGCTAAAGGAAAAAATGCAGAGAAAAACTTCATTAGACCATAGTAATCACCACTGGGACACACTGTTTTTATCACGCTATGATTGGGGCACTAGTTTTATAAAATGGTAATTCCAAAGTAGGGTTGCCACTACAGTGAAAGCTTTTCTAACATATGAGAGCCATTCCTACTTCCAGCATCATGTCCAATTGTGATTGATATTGATATATATAGATATATACAGACATATTAAAAAAAATATCCTGATGGTCAATCGTGTGCCTTCACCACAATGAGTACTGCTTCACAAAACCCACATGATTTCAGCACTAAGAAGCACCTTCTGTCAAGTTTTTCCTTTCCTTTTGCATTTTGCTCAGATCAAATGTTATTTTCCACAAAAGAAAAAAAAGTGCCTTCTTCATAGCCCTTTTCGTACTGTTGCTTCAATTATACTAGCAGAGGAAAGAGAGCTGAGCAACAGGCTCACCAGGTTTTGCTCTGTGGTTAGATGACAAATGTAGCATTTAAAAAAAAATTCCTAATTTTTTGAGTGTTTACCAATGCTCACAACACGTACAACACTTTACACATGGCAACATCAAAATAAAGTCAGTAATATTATCAGGATTTTGTAAGACATAGAAAATTTTTCTCTGTTCCCATTCCTCAGCCTGTCTCCCTGTCACATACCAAAACCAGGCATAAGAGCCACATCAATAATCACACAGGAGCTTCACGTGGCCACACAAATACTGCAGTACAGTGTCAGAGAGACATGGGCTAGGCCTGCCAGGTCTGACTCATGTCAGGCCAGGACAAGCT
The DNA here is from genome assembly GCA_035222235.1 of Margarornis squamiger. Classification (NCBI taxonomy): domain Eukaryota; kingdom Metazoa; phylum Chordata; class Aves; order Passeriformes; family Furnariidae; genus Margarornis; species Margarornis squamiger. Next base: position 52,720,018 of record JAWWTY010000156.1, read on the forward strand.
CACTGATCTTTGGTTCCAGCAGCCATTCATCTGTCTTTTTAGAAGAAAGAAAATAGAGAGTATGGCTTATCCTCCAGGTGTTATTCATTGCTTCACATTTCTTTAGAAATCCACACTTCTCACTTCCAGTATTAACTTGCACAAGATTTTTTCCACTGTTTTATGGCTTTTACCCACCTACTGACCTCCCTCCTTTAACTCATACTCTGCATTTCTCAATAATTACAGCTTACACAGATAAGTGCGTAGACAAGTTGCTCATTCTGAACCCTGAGGTTACACAGTGTGTCTCTGTAAGTTTGATAAGCCCATTTTATGAATAGAAAAGTAAACATCATCTGACTGCCACAGTATAATACCCATGCAATAAATTCAGAATACAATGATCTGCATCCATGCAGCTGTATATGCTATAAACAAATGCTGGAGACAATACACATAGTTTATGTGACCTTGCAAGCAGTGGCAGGTACTGAATGCCAGATGTGGAGAAGGTTTTTGCAGAATTGAATCCTGGGAAGTTTGCTGAAGTTTCAGAGAGATGAATTACTACTTGAGGAAGCAGATTGATGTGGTCATGCTCTGTGACCATTCCAACAAACTTTGAGCCTCTTGGCCAACTTCAGCCCAGCTTGGCAGAGCATAGAGCTGATAAAGACTAGAAAAGTGTTGTCAAAGATGGTGAGAAAAGAGATATTTTCAGCTTTTCCTGTTGTGAGGACAAGTGGATCAAGTTACCACGAGTACTCAGGCAAGAAAGAGATTTTCTAAGTGGTGGGAAATCTCTAGTAAAAGTTTGTGTCTTTCTAAAGTCAGTCAAATTTTTTTTATATAAAAATCTCTGGAAAGTCCAGAGAGGGGTTTGTTCCATTGTTCTGGTTTTCTTCTTGTTTTCACAGTTTTTGAAATTATACTTTTCACACTAGAAAAGTTAACATGCTAAAAATTTTTCTCTGGTACCTGAATAGGTACCAAAATTTTACATGAAATGCTGCTAGTTCAAAATCCACTCTAAAGAATAACTTGATATAATGACCTGGTCAGAAAGGCTATTACAAATATGCAATTTTGTGTAGCTTAACCTCCTGCTCAGGGGCATCCATCCAAAATCCAGAAAACACTTTAACAGATCAAGCCACTTCAAATGTTCAGTCACACAGCTGGTAGAGATAAAAAGAGATGAAGAAATGTAAAACAACCAGATCTGTCCCTCAGCCTGGTAAAACAGAGACTACATTAACAACCAAAAAAAAAAAAAAAAAAAAAAAAAAAAGAAAGGAAAAAAAATAAATAAAATAATGGGATGGGAAAATTGCTTAGAGATTCCTTACATTGTCATTTGGCAGCCAACAAGGACTGCAGATTCTATTTAAGAGGTTTCAGAGCAGAGTGTGCAGGCAGCAATGCAGGCAGGTTGCATTTATCGCAGGTGACAGCTATTAAGTAACTTGCCAGAGTTTAATATTAAATTCAACACATGATTAACTCCTTTCCAATAGTAAATCTTTGCATACTAGTCAAATCACAATACTGTGGCTGTTTATCATTAATATTGATAAACCTGTCCCATTTCCATGGCATGTAGAGACCTCAGGTTTCTCTTCGTGAAGAAACCACAGCTTGGGCAGGGGAGTAATGCTGGTAAGCTCACTAGAGGCAAAAAGCCCTGCTGGGGGAGTATCCAGCCAGAGACCTGTTGATTCAGAAATGCTTCAAATGCAGAATGTTGAATGCTGACCCTTTTTAAACTGGGGACCAAACGCTCTTCAGTTAAACACATTCAATCTCAGATTAAGTGATCCTGATGACTGCAGTTTCTGTATAACATGCTGACAAATATATGATAACACAAATATTTATCTCATTTTCCACTCATGTTCACGCCTTGCAGTTAGCTGAAAGAATGCTAGTAAGGCAAGATAGAGCATTTACAGCTGAAAAACCTGGACAGCCCTGTAAGGCTGCTGTGGCAAGTGTCTGTAGGTGCTGTGCAAACCAGACATCACCCATCTGGACGTCAAAAAGGCAACAGAGAATCAGAGGCAGGGCTACTGGCAGTACTGAACCAGGAGCCTCAAAGGACTATCAGACCTCTGGCAGTCAGTCAGTCAAGACCACCTTTGTTTTCTAAACATTGTGCTTTGCAAAGTAAACAGACACCTACTCTTGAGACTGCTAGTTTCACACTAGGAAGCATCTGAGCAGAGCTTTTCATCATGCTGTTCTTTCCTGAATTGCTTCAATTTTGGTCTTCCTGAGCAGTTTTCCATTCTAAGAACAATGACCTTCTATATGACCAGAGTCCATTGCTTCCCCACAAGCACTGGGTCAGGGCTAAAACGTGACGTAATCTAGATTAAATTCTTCATTATGCAAAATCACGGCATGGAGAGGGCACAGAAGGAGAAGAAAAAAACAACCCCATGATTTAGCTCTTCTAGATGAGGGGGATGGAAGGGCTGTGGATACATGACGTGGGACAGGGCATGACACCCACAAAGTTATGTGACCACATGGGACCAGGTTTTGTTCTTTGGAGTCCAGTGAGAACAAAAGAGCTCCAACTACTCTGGGGTCTACACAGCTCATTTTCCAGTCTCTGGCTTATTAAGGAAGTCTGTTAGCTCAGTCCAGCAGACAGCTTATCTATGTGCTCTGCTTCTAGTTGTCCAGACTGAGCCATTGTACTGCCATTCAGAGGGTGGAGATAGTGGTGTAGATCCACAACACTGCAGAAGCACGACTTTTCTGTCTCCAAGGTCAGAACAGGCACTTTAGTACAGTAGGTAAATTTAGTTAATAATTCTGCCCAGCCAGCTCTATGGTCTCTATACATAACCTCAGAACAGCTGAAATATGCTCCAGGATGCTGAAAGACATTTCCTACTTCTACAACAGTGTGGATGAGAAAACAGCAGTCAAGACAGAACAACTGCTGCAAGTATATTTTCAGAAGCATTCACAATTCTGAAATAACCCAGTTACTGAATTAACATTTCACAGATATCACTCCACTGTTGTGTGTAAGCATCAGTCATCTTTCTAGATGCAGGTTTTGCTCACAAGTTTCTAAACTGACAAATTAGTCTGACTACATACTTTTTTTCCTTGATGTTTCTCTCTGGAGATACAGGAGCACACACCATAGGCCTACAGTGATCCTCAGTTATTGCTGGAGCAATTGTTCCTGGAGACGGCATTGGTTGCCAAATCCTGGTGTTCCTTCTTCTCAGGGGACCGCAAATAGTTTGTTCTGAACCCTCACACATCCTCTATCCTCCTGACACTGTTCCTGAGATAACTCAGAAGAGTCCCAGTGATGGCTCCAGACACAATTTCTTGATGATGTGACACCACATACTTTACACTTGCACATTTTGACATACATGGCATTTGGAAGTGAACAGGAGAAGGAGCTGTTCAGAAAGACAGTGATGATAGAGTTTTAAAGGGGTAGCAGCCTTGTCCACATCCACAAAAAGCTAATAATAACAGGAGAAGAATTTTAATTTCTTAATTTCATTTATTTTGACCACAAGTGTAACATACAGATATAGTCAAAGTGGAGATACTACTCAGTATAAAACACTAAGAGGGTCTGTTAAAGAGAAGGAAGAAAAAAAAATTAAAAATCTCTGTGATACTGCTGTCCTGGACCACCTTCTATTGACTGAGTCCCTGCCAAAACAAATAAGTGACACCAGGCACAGGATATAGACTTTACTACTCTATGTCCTATACTGGAGCTGGTATTTGTAGGAAAAAGCTAAACAAACCAAAGGAAGACAATTTACTGACATGATCATGTTTTGCCTCATAGCAGCTCAGCACATGAGCATGTTCATAAACAGCACAGGACACCTGAGTCCTCAATGAAAGACATGGATCTGTTGGAGCAGGACCAGGGGAGAGCCACACTGTCAGAGGGCTGGAGCACCTCTCCTATAAGGAAAGGTGTAGAGAGTTGAGAATTGAGGCTCTTCAGCCTGGAGAGGGGAAGGCTGTGTGACAACCTTATTGCCTTTCAATATTTAAAGGGGGCTATATTATAAGAAAGGTACAGAGCAGCTTTTTAGTAGGGCTTGTTGCAGTAGGACAAGGGGTATTGGTTTTGAACTAAAAGAGAAGAGGTTCAGTCTAGATATAAAGCAGTTTTTTACAATGAGGGTAATGGAACACTGGCACAGATTGCCCAGGGAGGTGGTAGATGCCCCTTCCCTGGAAACATACAAGGCCAAGTTGAATGGGGCTCTGAGCAACCTGATGTAGTTGAAGGTGTCCCAGCTCATTACAGGAGGGTTGGATTAGGTGACCTTTAAAAGTCCTTTCCAGCTGAAACTACTCTAGGATTCTATGATTAATTCAAAGTGTACATATGCCAGGACACAGGCAGGACACACACAGTGGACAACATGCATGACAAAAGCTTCTGGCTTTGCACAGTCTCCTACTCCCTCCAGTATGCAAACTAATGAGAAACCCTTTTGGCCCAACTAGTTACACTGAAGTTTTATATATTCACTGTGTGAGGACAAGTGTCTTAATCTTGTACTTGCCATCCACAAGCCTCTAAATTGCTTAGTGGTAGCTAGTCCAAGGGAGGTGGCTCACTCAGAAGTGGCCACCAGAGGGAAAGTACCGCATTGGTGCCACATTGCTGGTGTCAACAGAAGTGGATGATGCCAGGACATCACTATGACATCAGCTATAACCTGTTTGCTTACTCTTGTTTATTAACCAGCTCCCTCTGAAACAAAAATCTGCAATAGGGAGTAAGCTGAAGCCTTCAGTTGCGCTTCATACATTTTCAGCAGAAGACCACAAATGCCTAAACCAGCGACTTTCCGCTCATGTGATTTTTTTCATAGGTGATGCCCACAGGGAACTGGCATGAGCACTGAGACAGCAGCTATTCTGAATGTGCTCATCAGAGAACAAGCACATCAGTGGCAGCACTGTGCCCACATACTGCAACATAAAGGGGAAACAAACTCATAGTTTCTTCGCCAGAAGCACATGTAATTCAGAGCTTTGATTTAAGTTAAGGAGATATGCATACTGCATATTTCAGTAGGTACAATTTATCAGAATTTTCATAAATGTGAGGTTTAAATAGGCAACAGAAGAGACTGCTGGAAGAAATAGCAGATTGATCTCTAAATAAGAGAATAGAGCTGGAAGCTATACTCTGATCAGTTAAGTGCTAAAATAAAATGGATTTTTGGCTTTTTTATTATGTTGTACTCCTCCCCATAGGCTAACATCTCAGCCTTCCTACAGGATAAAGCACATATAAAACATTGCACCATCCCCACTCCAAAATAACTTCGCAAAGAATTAAATATATAATTATTAATTATTCTTGGATGTTAGATGCTCCTGGTCTACCCTGAACAGTGATTCAGCCTTCATTCTCAGCAGCAAACAAGTGCTTCCCTAAGGAACTTGTGAGGCAAGAAATTTTCTAACCAACCTACAGCAATTTTAAAAAGTTAGATCCAACCCATGGCACAAATATGATCTCACTCTTCCCATATCACAACACATTGCTCATTGCTTGCATCTGGAAAACTGTTTGCACGTGAAATGACCATACATTGCGTACTTATGGTGTTACCTATAGCTGAAAAATTATTTTTTTCCATCTCTCGAGAGCAACAAATCACCAATACTTTGCACTGTGCAAGATCATAGTTCTCCAAGTGTTTTAATCAAAAAAATCCTTACTGACACTAACGTAGAAATCCTGTTTCTACCAGAAGTCAATATCCCTCTGTGTTATACCCTCTATCTCTAGTAGCATTTTTGTAACTATACAGAAGGGCTAAGCAGATCTAGATGAAAAAAATCTTTCTTCCATCAGGAAGTTTTTTGCCAGGTCTTTCCCTAAAAGAGCATTACACAAATCTCAGTCCTGACATATGGCAGTAACAGGCTTTTCATAAACAAGAGGGCAAAAGAAAAGCAATGAAACAGTTGCATTTCATAAACTGAAAAGCATGAATAACGTGTTCAGGAACATGTACAACATGGTATGGGTTGAAGTGCCAGCCAGGCAAGGGACCTCCCCCATAACTTAGAAGCAGTTGGCACCTAGCCAGTACCAAACAACCTACATTTTAATACCTAGATTCTAAGAGTAAGATACTACAAAGAGATAACAGAGAAAGTATCATCTCTCCTTTGAGCAAAATGTTGATCTATTTGCTGGTATAATTATAGCCATTAGGAATCACATCCCTAGTAGGTTCATCTAGTGCAACAAAGTCCTGTCATAAGCTACCTTCTGGCCAGCCCAGCTGATAAACACAGCTCATAGCTCTGCAGCTCAACTGGAACAGGGTTCCCAGAGAAGCTGAGGATGGCCCATCCCTATAAATGTTCTAGGTCAGGTTGGATGGGGATTGTAGCAACCTGAGCTTGTGAAAGATGTCCCTGCCCATGGCAGGGAGACTGGACTCACAGAGATTTCCTTCAGACACATTGTCACTGACTACAAAAATCTTACAGACACCTGGGCTACTAAGTCTTAAGTCAGGACATATAACTTTGTGGTGGACCATTTTTACCTCCCAGTTGTTCTACAGGAACATTGAGGTAACAGCCCAAGGAAACACCACTTGTGTTTGTCAGTTTGCCCATATTTTTTTTCCTAACAGATAATTTCCACTTGCATTTAAATCCAAGTAGACATGCCTGAGAGAGAACAACATTTCGGAAAGCTGCAGCGTAAACAGAGGACAATCAAGTTTCACTGCTTAGCAACTAAATCGTTAACCTATTGGGAGGGAAATACTTTTGCCAGCATGGAATGCCGTCCCCAAGGTATTGCTGTATAAAACAACATAAAATAATGGATTTTTATAGATATTTGTTCATATATATGTAAGATTCTTACAGTGTTCTTCAGCTCAACAGACACTAGACACCTTCATAAGTACATCCTTTGGGTACCAGGGGTTTGCTGCTCTTCAGGCTTTGAATAATGCAGTGAGGAGCATTATACCAGTATCATACAGGATATCATGATAGCTTCAGTAACTTTAGGTAATATTTTGGTATCATGACACTAGTTTCGTGATCCATTCTGCCATGATTGTTCTGCCCATGTCTTTCATGTATCTCTTTCCATGTGGTATTTCTCTATGCCCTTCTTTCTGCTCCAACAGAGCAGGGGCAGGAGGGGCTGCAAGGAAGGAGATGGACCTTAATTCCAATCACTTGTTCTGAACCCAAAGCGGAGGTGGGTAAAACCTCTGCAAGTGTGCAGATGAAAGGTCCTAAAAGAAGCAAGAGTAAGGGACTCCAAGCACTCCAGTACCTCCTTTCATAATACATTTTCATCATGGTCTGCAGTACCCATTCCACAGCACAACCAGAAAAGCAAGAGATTAGCAAGGGTAGAGACATACCATAGACACTCTACCCACAGCTCACCAAAATGCAGTCTCCTTGACAAAAAAGATGAGTAGCACAACACCAAGAAGCATCATTTTCTATAATGATATAATTTGACTGCACCATGATTACATAGTAAAATAATTATTATTTTCCTGGATGTAATTCAAACCCAGACCAGGATATTCCACCACTGCAACTATACCGGAAATGTTTTTGTAATTTAGATTAATCCTGGATTAATCTATGAGATTGTGGAGGAGTTAAAAAACTGCACCTAATTAGCATATATCCTGTGCTACTCAGCCACAAGATCCAGAGTCCCTCTCTAGAAAAGTTCTTTAAGAACTTTATCCTACTCATTAAAGGGAAAAACAAAACAAAACACCAAAAAAACCCCACCCCAAACAAAAAAAAAATCAAACCAAAACAAACAAACAAACCCCTAAAACAAACACCAAACCAAAACAACCAACCCACACAAATAAAAACTGAGGTGAGGGGGAGGAATGGACAGGGATGGGAAATCGAAATCTTCTTTATTAATAAAAAGTTGGAAATGTATTTTCAGGAGGTATGCAACAATACTCTACAACAATGCTGAATTATCAGTTCGTCTCAGAAACGTCCTTCCCAACGGCCCAAACTCCCGAACCAAAATAAACCTCCCGACCCAACACACTCCTGCGCGCAGTTAACATGAAAACACAGAAGCGTACCTTGTCCCTGACAAGCAGCGGGGACTTGCTATTGTTCTCCAGCAAACCTCACCCACATCCCCGTTTACTTTATCGCACTACCAAGACACTGGGAACACGTGCCTCCAGGAGGGCTGCCAGCCCGCGGCACGGGCAGACCCGGGATTGCTGCCGGGACCCCCCGACGGCATCCGCGGCACCCGGTGCGGGCAGCTGGGCACAGCCCTGGTCGGTGTCGCCGCCAGCCCTGCCGCCCGGGTGGCCCGGCTCAGCACCCGGCACAGCCCGGCTCCGCTCGGCTGCCGCACCCCCGCCGCGCCTCCAAAAGGCAGCAAGCTGGGCAGAGCAGCACCCCTCGGGGGAAACATCCCTCCAAGCCCATCGGGCCGCGGACCCCGCTCTCCGCAGTCCGGACGCCACTCCGAGCCGCTCTGGGCAGCGACACCGGCGACACCGATCCTCAGCCCCGCCCGTCCCTCCCCGTCCAGGAGCGCAGCCCTGCCCGCTGCCGGCTC
>JAWWTY010000156.1:52728728-52927934 GCA_035222235.1 Margarornis squamiger
GCGACACCGGCGACACCGATCCTCAGCCCCGCCCGTCCCTCCCCGTCCAGGAGCGCAGCCCTGCCCGCTGCCGGCTCCCGACTCCCCGGCGTACCCAGGATCTCCTTCCTACGCTGCGTGTGGGGCTGCTCCGTGTAGACCCACTCGAAGTCGTCGCGGGTGACGCGGTTCCCCATGGCTCCAGGTGCGCCCCACGCCGCGCCGTGCCGCCCTTATAGCGCCGTGCCCGGCCGAGGGGCGGCTCCCCCGCCCGCCGCCTCCGCCCTGCTGGGTGTGCAGGAGCCGGGGGAGCTGCAGAGCCCCTCCGTGGTGTGCAAGGGGGACCCGGAGGGGAGAGGATGCCGCGGGTCCGGCTCTGGGGGCAGCGGACGAGGGGCCGAGGTTCGCTGTGCTGCAGGGACCTCGAAGGCAGCCGGGAGAGGTGTGCGGGGTGGGCGTGTTTGCAGGGCAGAGGGTCGTGCTGCTGCCACCACCGGGGCTCAGCACAGCCACTACATCCATCCCCGCCTGAGTGCACAAGGGGAACTTCAGCACTGCAGGTCCCCGGGCACCTCCAGACACGGCTTTTGGGAAGCAAAGGTAGACCAAACGCCATAACTCCAGAAACACGGCCCCAAGCAGAACGTGGCTTAGGGCAAAGCCCAGTTGTATGAGCTCCTCCCAAGGGTGGAAGACGTGGGACAGCGCGAAGGCGACCAACGCCTGACACACATTTCCTTGGCGCTCTGACAAATCTTCGTGAGCTGTCTCGGTAGAATCCAGCCCTTGGCTGCGTCACACTTCACTCCTGGGACTCTGCAGTCCATTTCCCAGGTACTGTCTCCACTGGAGTAGCAGGAAATCACAATACTCCCTTGGTAACAAAGCCAGGCAGAGGACTTGCTAAACTTAAAAATAACATAACCTTGCTTACCTCTTTAGCCATTCCGATTCACAGGGAGAGGAGTCACACATATTACATAGTACTGTTTCTACACACACACACACACAACCCAAAATTAAAGTGTTGCCCTGGTTCCCACTATATTCTTTTGCAAGTCCATGCCTGACCTGCCGTCCATCTTCATACACTATCCCTATCATTAATCCTTCCACGGGCAGCATCACATATGGATCAGCTCCAATTTTGTTTCCTTCTATTTCAATATGAATGTCTCTAGCAGCCTTCATACGCTCCTACCCTTAAAAATGCCTATCACAGCTGGAAGTTAAAAGGGGGGAAAAAGACTTCAAAATGTAAATATTTTTCAGCAATAATTTCTGCCTACAAACACTGGCAACACTATCATCTCTTTAGTCTAGTGGAACTATTTAAGATTTCTTGGTAGCACAGTCACACGAAACTAGAGGGGTTAAAAAAAATGACAACCAAAGAGCTCACAATCCCAAAGCCATGATGCTCGACTGCCAGAAAGCTTTAGGAGGCTTTTTTGATTATTTTTTCCCCTGAAGTGGTCTAAATGTAGATTAAAGGTCCAAAGCACATTGAGTGGAAGGCCTACGATTTAAAGGGAAGCAGCTTCACCTACAGCAGGAGCAGGAGTTTAACCCTTTGCTGTTTTGGGTCAGCTCTCTGTAAATACGGTAGTTTCTTCACCATTACTCCAGCACAAAGTTGGTGCTTTCTCATAAAGTTGCAGGGCCCAACCCAGGTAACAGACTGCTAATCCAATAAAAGGTTATTACATGTTTCTAGAAGAAATAGATTGTTCAGAGAGCAGATGCATCGGTATCTCAACCTAAACCTTTAATTGGCTCAAACGTTTTGGCATGTTGACAGTATCGGTGGAGAAGCCAAAGACAATATGAATGTGATGACACCCTTCTGCCACTTCCTGTTCAGCAATGCTCAAGGTGACTAAAAAAGCAAATTAGAGGGGCAGTCTATGCAGTTACAAAGAAAACAAATATGACTTCACTCCAAAATTTATCCAATAGACTTGTGCTATTGTATATGGGTAAGTTACACATGGATACTTAAGTATCTCCTTTGTAGGCAACGGCACGTGCTTTATGTAGCTCATTACTACAGACTCAACCTGACCACATCAGAAGAACAAAAAGCTTTTCTGTCTCCAGTGAGTTGGCACTTGTTTTTGAGAATAGAATTTCACACTTTATATTTCTATAAAAAGCCAAACAAATCATACTAATTCAAGGGTAATTGTGGATGTCAGACAAACCAGAAACACCAGCTTTAGACCATTTTCTAGAATCAACAAAAGTATTATTTATTTCTGAGCCTTTGGCATCCTTAGTTTTACAGCATCCTAGTAATAATCATTCACAAAGGAAAAGCAGGGAGAATTTTAATGTCACACAGCAATAATAGTCCTTTTAATGAATACTGTAATGTTTGTGAACTCTACAGATTCACACAGTCACTACATTTTATGGCAGTTCAAGTGTGTTTCACATGGTCAGGTTCTTTCAGCTGTAGCCTTCCTTTCTTCAGTAATTTCCTATACTTGTTCAGGATTTCTAACTATTGGAAAGTCGTGCTGAGAGAAATTCCTAACACACTCAGGAGGAAGAGCACAATTGCTGACTGTGCAGAGTACCATCAAAATATCTCCTTGACATGTTTTAAGTACACATCACACTCACCTTCAGCATCCCAGGGTAAAAAAAGACAAAAATCCATTCCTCCACTGAGGACATGACCTATGATAAAAAGCTCTGAAACAAGATATATTGGTCCTCCCTTCCACACACCCAGGCAGACTCACACTTCTCCACCCAAAGGTGCTTTTCCATCAGCTGGCTTCTCAGCATAAATGCATTTCTGCTGCACAACACAGCTACTTCCTCCTTCTGTTCACTGAAAGAACAGGTGACAGTAAATACAGCAGGAACACCTGCACGTCTCCTAGTGATTACTGTCAGCCTGCAGAGCAGGCTTGGGTGTTTGAGGTATATTAATTCTGCCCTGGTGTGCAGGTCTTAACTCTTCTTTTGGTTTCCAACGACTAATCTTTGTTAAAGTTGATGTTCTGGAACTAAAATAAAGTTGTCTGGTAACTTAATGTCTAAATAAAGTGTTTTCTTCTCTGAATTAAGAGCTCTATGTCCCATGTCAGACTTGTATTTTCAGTTACTGTGTTGCCTACTTTATTCTCTGCCTGTATAAATTGGACCTTCCTTCATTACTGGAAGAAAATACAGCTGTATATTTGCTTCTTTATAAAATACTTTGCAGTCATTTTGAATTGGGTGTCACACTCTGACTTGACGTAACTAGTGCCAAGGTTTATAACATGACATACTTCATTGAACAAAGTCAAATTTTCATAGGCAGCATAGTTTGTAGAAGAGCTATGTCATCAACACACATTCACACTGAAGTTAGCTTAGAGGAAATAATTTACCAATAAGCTCTACTTTCTGTTTTCCCCTCTCACCTGTGCTGACTGTTCCTGGAGTTATTTTGGATTTCTCTTTCCACTGGGTTAGCTCTATGCCAGAGCTGTGAGTTGAATTCACCAAAGGTGCTGAGAAGCTGGTGCAAAAGAATATTGGGGGGGAGAAAACCACGTTCCTTTTGGCACTGTAAGTTGTTAGATACACTTGGCTGTGCTATGTGTAACCCACCCCTCACACAACACGGCGCGTTCATGCCAAGGCTGCACAAAAGCCGCGTTTGCCCAGCACTCGGCAAGCCCTGCTGGATGTTGGCTGGCTTATGGCATCTCTGCCTGGGAGCCCCCAAAATGAGAAGTGAGGTTCAAAGAAGCAAAGAGCTCCTTAGGTTCGCCCTCCTCCTCCCCTGCCGCCAGCTCTCGCAGCACCCCGACCCGTGCGGGGCGCGCCTCGCTCATTCCTCGCCTTCCGCAGCCAGCCCTGCGGGGCCGCGCCCCGTGGGAATGACCACTTGGTAAGCCGGGAGCAGCTGGAAGCGGGGCCGGACACCCGCGCCCCTCGCGGTGCGGGGGCGGCTGCTCGGTCGAGAGGCTGCCCGGACAGCGCCGCTGTACCCCGGGCATCGCGGGGCGCCGTCCCGCACCGGGCAGCAGCGGGAGCGGCAGCGGCATCGGGGCCGCGATCCCCCCGCCCGCCCCGCTCCCAGCGCCGCCGCCTCGGCTGCTCCCGCCGCGAGCGGAGCGCGCCCCCTGCCGGCCCCGCAGCGGCACGGCAGGGACAGACCCCGCTCCGACCCCGCACTCAACACGGCAGGGACAGACCCCGCTCCGACCCCGCTCCGGCTCCGCACCGGCACGGCAGGGACAGCCCTCGCTTTGCCCCCTCAGCCGACATAGGCAGGGACACACTCCGCTCTGACCTCCCGCCTGTCCGAGGGCAGGGACAGCCCCCGTTCTGACCCCCCGCCTGTCCGAGGGCAGGGGCAGCCCCGGCTCTGAACCCTCCGCCTGTCCCCGCAGCCAGCCCGGGCACTGACACTCCCCGCCGCACTCCTCGGGAGTGGCCGCTCGCCCACGCCTTGGCTCCGTCCTCGCTTTGCCTCAGAGCGAGACTTTTTCTTTCATCCCACCAAGCGTGGCTGTCCCTCGGATGCAAGGGCAATCAACGGAGGGACAGCCGAGGAAGGACTCAGTTCTTGGGAGCGACGCACTCGTTTTGGTAGCGCCCAAGTGTTCTCACTTCCTTTAGAAATATGTCCTTACGGAATTTAAAAATGCTTTCAAAAATGTTTTCAAAAATGTTTTGTCTGAAGCTGGACTAATGCAGGGCTGCTGTAACTAATGACACCACCGTGATCCAGCACAGAATGTCTTTAGACAGATCGCTCCTGCAGCATTCACATGGAAACAATTTCCTCTTCTCCGTAAATATTTTTTTTTTTCTCGTGATACATTTCACCCTGCTTCTCAGCTTTTCCAAAGAATCGTAGTCTTTCTGCAAAGTAATTTATTCCACGGAGTCGTTTATATTCTTCAGAGAACTTGCAATTGCTTTCTCTCACTTTTTTGCTGTTAGGTACCTTAAGTACTTATCCCATGGATAGCTTATGCTACCCTCCCTGCAATCTTGCATTTCAGGAACAGTTTTACTAGCATCCTGGTACAAACAACTCAATGGAGTGTGGTAACTAGGTTTCTATTCCACAGCAAAAAGGGTATATAGGCAAAAAGCAGCAACGTTAGTAATCTCCTATCTAAGTGAGAGCACCTAAGGGTTCACTGTCGACAACTGTCAGGATTATAAGAGAACGCGGGTCCTGTGAAGAGAAGCACCAGATTAAACTGGGATTTCTATCTTTCGCCTCTTAGCATTGATGCAACTTTTCTCTAAAAGCCCCCACTACTGTACAGCACTGGTCTGGCAGTGCTCTCTAGACTACAGCTCACCCTCGCAAATCTGCTTTTCCAAACGTAATTCCCCATACTCAGGTTTCAATCTGATGCACTTAAAACCTCTCATTTCAGGGCTTCTGAGCTCACTTCTGACAATAGGAGTCACACGGGGTTAAGAGGGGTACCTTGTTCAGCCTCTTGAAGTCAGAGACTAAACTTTGAGTGGAGGAAAAAAAAAAAGCCACTTGAAAATGGATTGCTGTGTGTGTACGTATGTATGTGTGGAAGGTAGGGAGAATTTCCTCTGCAGGGAACAGCTGAAAAGCAACTTTGATAACAAACAGTGCTAAATTCCAAAGATTATATCATACAGTCTCTTTTCACTTTGGAGAAATATTTTTAGTTAGTATTTGTATTGTAGCAACACCTAGAGACCCTCAAGATAGACTAGGATTTGACTATAAAATCACAAAGTAAAATTACAATATTTTCTCTGATGAGTTACAAATCCTTCTAATACAAGCACAGTACAAAAAGCATTGATTATCTTTGCTTACAGCTAGGGAGTATGAGGCTTTACACTCATAGTTTAGCAAACCGTCAATCGAGTCATGGTATCTATTTCCCCATGGAAACCTAGCTGAGTTGGTTTAACAAACAAAATAGCTGCCCTTGGGCTTTCATTGAACTGCAGCAATACATACATCTTATTTATTTAGCCTTGTTCATTTCAATTGAGACTATTTTTCTTTTAAAATATAATATTAATTCTAGGAGTAAATCTTCCCTAGAGCTACTGGGATCTGTCTGGTGAGTTCAGTGGAAGCCGAGCACTCAGCACTTTCTAGCACCAGGTCTAGTCTGTAACCCAAGGGAATGCATATGCAGGAGGGCTAGGGAAGCCCTGCTATTTGTAGGACAATCGCCATGAATAGGAGTTGCAGATTTGTTTCCTGGCCCCAGGGAGCAGTGAGAGCAGTTAGGACACGCATTCACAGACACTGCCTGTGCTGGCAGGTGTGAAATTGTACCATGCTGGCTCAACTAATAGGTATTATTTCCCAGAAGTTTCTACTTCTTGTGTTGCTTATAATTTGCAAGATACGGACTACTCAGATGTCCACATATCCTATGTTGATAGGTGCAATATGACTCCTTTTTAAAGGCTGAGGATTTTTGGAAGGGTAGTTTCATACTCTCAGCCATGAAATTGGGAATGGAGGAGAAAACTTTCATTTATAATCATCAGCTTTAAAACTCAGTAATAATTACTTGTATTTTCTGTGCATAACTAAAGAGCTAAACATTTCTAGAGTGAGTGTTAGTCCCACTGATTCATGTATCCTTTCATACAGTAAGAAAAAGAAATTATATGATCTTGCCCTACAAAAAAACCTTTTTAATGAAACTACGGTGATTAATGACTATAACTTAGAAATTATTTTGGAATGGTGGCAGTGCAAACCCTCTCTCCCTCACTCTGCAAGATGACTGACGAGAGAAAAATCCTTCCTTGCTGTGCTCAGTCAAAAAAGACTGCAAAGACACAAGCAGATGACAAATGGAGGACAGCACTATAAATCTCAGCAAATTAATTGATTTAGCTTTGTTAGCTACTTGATTTGCTATTGAGGGGAATCTGAAGTAGGAGGTACAGCAAAGTAAACAATAATTAGTAAAACTATCAGAAAGCAAAACAGAGAAAAGAGGTGTACACAGAGTTCATTGCTTGTTCCTAGTCATCCTCAGCAAGCAGAATCTCATGAAGCTTTAAATGTGTTTTGTAGGAGTCCATTGACAAATTGGGATCAGGGATATCCCTCATGTTTAATTAGCAATCTGAGCAGAGAGGACACGACATTTGTAGCAGAAGCTAGTGGGCTGTAAACGCCAGGCATGGTGGTAGTTACATTAGCTGAGGAAGCTGAATCATGAAGGAGGCTAAATTATGAAGGACTATAAAGGTAAAGTTAAAACCACGATTCCTGCAGAGCTGCAAAGAGCTAGGACAAGGACTCTGGGAAAGGATGATACAGCTAATTAACATTTTAGTGAATTTTACTTAGCAAATTACTTTAATGGCATTATAAATCCCAGTGTAGATTCCTTTCTGAGTCCTTTTTTTCCCTCTTCCTGTTTTGATTAATAAGGCATTCTAGATGAAGATAACAAGGAAAACCTGATATCTTGAATTGGCAGAACTTATTCATTAGTCCTAGATAAGTCTTTTACAGGTGTTAACAAGAGAACCCTTTATTATCAACTACTGATTTTCTTTTCCTCCATTAACTGACTATATCTGGTCTTTACACAAGAGCAAAAATATCTAAAAAGCCATCCATGTCACATATTTAACTAGATATGGAAGCATTATCAGTTTAGCAATCGGTGTTGGTTTACAATGGGAGGGCTAATCTTCCTTCTTAAACATTAGACAAATACTTTGTGTGAGAATGAAAGGAAAAAAATAGGGTATCACAAGTTTCCAAGTCAGTGAATTTGAAAGGCTGGGTGAAACAGATCGGGAAAAGGGTGTGTTGACCCTGATAGAGGCAAGAGAGAAGGCTCTAGCTGCTGGCTGTGAGAAGCCCACTTGTTTCACAAGTTTCACACTTCAAATTTTTTCCTCTCATTTTAATGTAAATTGGAGAGGGTAGGAACAGGACTTAAAAAAAAAAAACAAAGACACCAGGATTTAGAAAACAAGCATTGATCATTTTATTCTTCATTTGAACTTTCTGTGAAAGATTAACTTGTTTTGTGTGACCTTCCTTTTCTTAAAATGTAGCACAATTTTGTACTTTGTCTAAATCCAGCTGACATAAGGGTCAGGACAATTAGCTCTGTAGTATGAAATGAGAAACAGCTCTTTATATACAATGACAACTATGGATCCTGGAAGCTGTCAACTACTAGTTCAACACAAGAAAACAAACCCCAAACAATAGTAAAAAGCATAGTAATGAGTAGCTAATGATGTTGAGTACTGACCATTATCTGCTGATGTTATATGAAGCATATCTGAGAGATGGGTTGTGAGAGTTCTCCCAAACCAGGGTGCTGCAATGCCTCAAGCATCCCATGTCTTCTTGTGCTATAAACAGCACTGGTGATTTCACACTGCATTAACAAATGCTTAAAGTTTAATCAGAACACTGAGCATCCCAGAAATTGCAAAATAAGATTACAAATGCAATTAAAAAAAAAAAAAAGAAAGAAAAGAAGATGGGGCTCTTCTAGGGCACACAGTGAAAGGACATGAGGCTGTAGGCACAAATACTTGAAGTTTTACCTAAATATAAGGAAAGAACTTCTTTTGGTCAAACATGGGAACAGATTGCCCAGAGGGGCTGTGAAGTCACCATTCTTGGAGACGTTCAAAGCCCAGATGAACACAACAATGAGCAATGTGCTCTATTTGAACCTGCTTTTGAGCAGGGCTTTGGACTAGAACATCTCTAGAAATCCTTTGCAGCCTTAGCTCTTCTCTCAACATCTCTCATTCAAGGCCCAAGCTTAATATCCTTTGGGGTAAATTGAAACAAAAAGTGATTTTTCAACTTATCTATGTATGTCACCTAATCATACTAAATGACAACAATAACCTGCCTGCAGAACCTTCTACTACTTACACTGATGTAACTCTTTGCCCTAAAACAAGTACCCAGCACATATGATCTTCTGTAGTACCTGATGCCAAGTATATGCAAAAATTAAAAGCTGAATGAGGTTCAGAGGAGTAAGAAATATTCTAGAGAGCATGCATCCTGTCTTCTTTTTCCTTCCTCTCCTTCGTATGCTTCCTTCTCCTTGATTTTCCTGTGCATGGTGCTGGTGGCTCAGGTGAATGTGGATGGCCCTGTTTTCTTTATGAGACTGTACCAAAATGAAAAGGGGTGAGTTGTCAGTAACCCATAGCTTTATAACTTGTCTAAATGACTTCTGTACAGAACTACAACAGTGTTTGTGCTGGCTTTGAAGTTGCCATCTCTTTGAATCCTGAGGTTTTCCCTGCACACCCAGGTGCTGAAGAAAGGCAGATGCATGAGCCAGTTCAATCCAAAAGAAAGGAAGGCTGTGATGGCAGTAGAAGCTGGGGTTGTCAAAAGAAAACCCATGAGGTTTTGGTCTTTCAGTTAGGTGTACTTGGGACCTGAAACTACCACCAGGAATTTTGCAGTGCCAAGAAAGGGAGTGGAGATAAAAAAATGCTGGGGGGTGTGTGTGTGAAAAGTTAAAAACTGGTTGCTGCAAACTGATGGTGGACTACAATTTCCTGCAGTAGATTTTAAGGAAAGAACCAGAAGACAACACCCTAAAACAGGTAAATCTGAGACATCTAGAGCTTGTAGAGCTTGCAAAATATATTCTTTAAAACTTATTTGTTATGGATGTTTAAAAGTAGCTTTTATTTTCAATTGAAGGTTTAAATTTTTTTAATTCACCCCTCCTCTCTCCCACCCCCCTTTTTTAAATGTGTCTAGGAAACAAGCTGGAGCTCTGAGCATGGGGAGCAAAACAGGGTGCATAGGGCCGGAAGACAAGAGATTATCAATCAAGAAAATTTTACTGCTATTTGGACAAGGGACAAAGTTCTCTTATAAATAACTTTTCACTGGGCAGCTTTCACATCTTTATTTTTCCTTCTTGCTGTATTTTGTTCTTATCAAGCAGTTGATGAAAAATAGTGTTAGTTAAGCAAACCATCTCATTCAGGATTAAGAGAACTGTATAATGGAGAAAACAGAGCTGATGAAGAATATTTGTATCATGTAACATTTTTCACTGAAAAATAATGAAACATGAATGTTGCATAAAAACATTAAAACATTGGCTCTAGGCCAAAGTACATGAAAAAGCAGAAAACACTTGCAATTCAAAATAAGGTGGTTCTGATGCTGAAAAACTTAAAAGTGCCTTTTCTTGTCCAAAATTGTATAACTGTTTGCAGTTAAAAAAAAAAAAAAAGAGGTTGTGCAACATTATTAAACTATTATCATTGACCTGAACCAAAAATTTTGTCTTGATAAACAAGAGAGACTTGTGACTTTGTTCCTATATTTGACAAAGCTCATGTACACTAACAACAAAACAAAACCTCCACCCCAAATAATCCGTTCAGGGTCCAATCCCACTTGCTCTGAAGGCAGCATCAGTTCTGGTGGGAATTCAAAAGCAAGACTGAGAGCATGTCTAACATGTAAGTGACACTGATATTTTCCCTATGCAAGCTTACAATATAAAGTGTAACTGAATGGTGCATTTTTCCACAAAAAAAAAAAAAAAGAAAAAAAGAAAAAAAGAACTCCCTAATGACTCACCATGGTTTTTTAATACATTTAGCTTTTATGAGAGGGAATAGGAAGACTTCATTCTAATTCTGAAATCTTATTTTTAAAAGCTACAGAACTATTTTTTCCCACAGTTACACGTGTCCTTCCAACTACAAACAGAGGGGCAGAATTCACATGTAAAGCTCTGGAAATCTCTCCACAGGATCTAAAAACAGCCTTTCAGTTTAAGAGAATTTTGCAATGATAAACTACATCGTGTAGTTTTGTTAAAATGGGAGGGCTGAGTAGGGCTGACTGGAAAGAAGGAATTCCCAGACCTCCAGAAGTTAAATAAATTTGTTGCTATTTCTAATACTTAATAGGAAAGTATTTCCTAATGTCAGCATTAGGCCAAAGCTCAGTATTGGTGTCCTGAGACTTGGACTAGAATAACTTTGAGAACACGTCATGCTGAGGTAGAACATATTTCTTAAGCAGAAATCTGATCAGTTTTTATATCATGGCAATTTGGGATATGAGCACACAAAGAAGTGGTGTAGTGAGAAGTGAAGGTAAAAAGGAATTTATACTTGCAGCAGCCTTGGAAATACTTAAGAGGCAAATCTGTACTTGTAGTTAACATAAAAGGGGAAGGAAAGGTGATGTAACAGCAGTAAAAAACAAAGGAATGAGGAAGAGGAGAGGATCTTGTCATGAGTACAGAAGGCCTATGAGGCTTGTTTTAATATCCTCACCTTCAGTAGTACTTATTTTGTATAACCCAACACTTTCTAAAAAGGTACATACTTGTAGAGCTACCAGTACATTAACCTCTGACTGAATACACAGTCTTTTTGAAGGACTTCCCATTGCTACCTGTAGAGAACATTTTACAATTACAGCGGTTCTGCATCTCCCTCTTGTAACACTTTCACATGTGCTTGTTCATACCAAGCCGGAGAGTGGTTTCTTTGCAAACACTGCTCCTGATTCGTATGCACACCGGGCCTGACCCTTACAAAGCCAATAACCAAAGGAGTGCAAAACACTGACGGGTGGTACTTTGGCAGCCCCTGGCAGGGTACGGAAGGGATGTGTGGCTGGAGCACGAAGCTGCTGCATTTGCAGAGCACGTCCCGCTCTGCTGTTCGAGGGGTTCTCCTCCGAGCGGGGTCCGGGCACGGAGCGGTGCGTTAATAGTTAAGGCAACTACCCACACCTGACACTTTAAGCGAAGGGATCACTCCCCGTACTGGAATTGCGTGCGGCGACTGAAGTGCAGCGCTTATTTCAAGCACAGTTTCTGGGTGACCGAGCTCACGCCCTTGGCCGGCGGCTCCACCGGGACCCGGCGCTGCCGAGCCACGCGCGCGTCCGGGCGCACCCTGAGCCCGAGCGGGGGGGAAGCAGCGGGGAGCGACCCGCCCTGTGAGAAGGGAAGGGACGGCGAGGGCAGCGCTGCCGAGTGGTGGCAGCGGCCACAGCTCCCACGACCCCCTCCAAACCCACGAACCCCTCCGAGCCCGAGGTGCCCCGGACCAGGCCGGGCCCCGCCCGCGCTCCGGAGCGCCCCCTGCCGGCCGACCCGCCCGCCCGCGCGGCACGGGGCTCGGGGCCGCGCTGCCGCGAGCCGATTGGTTACTCCACGCCCGGGGGCGCGCCCCGCGCCCGCCGCGCCCCGCGATAGGCCCGCGGCCGCCGAAGGGGGCGGGCCGGCGCGGCACGGCACACTCCCATTGGCTAGTCAACTCGGCTGGGCGCGGCAGGCGCGGCGATTGGCTGGGCCGGCGGGAGGGGGCGGGGCCCGGCGGCAGCGGCCTCCGGGGCTGGGGCACGTCTCGGCGGCAGCGGCGGAGATCTCGCGAGGGAGCGCGGCCGGGATTTGGCGGCGCTGCCTCCCTCCCTCCCTCCCTCCTCCCTGTCGCTGCTGCTCGGCGCTGGTGTTTGTGTGGAAGGGGGAGGAGGAGGAGAAGGAGGGCAGGCGAGAGGTGCCCGAGCCCCACCATCCGCCGAGGGGAGCGGACCGGAGCCCCCTCGCCGCCCGCGGAGCTCTCTCTGCCCCCCCGAGCCCCGCCATGGCCTCGGGAGACACCCTGTACATCGCCACGGACGGCTCGGAGATGCCGGCCGAGATCGTGGAGCTGCACGAGATCGAGGTGGAGACCATCCCGGTGGAGACCATCGAGACCACCGTGGTGGGCGGCGAGGAGGACGAGGAGGAGGAGGAGGAGGACGAGTGCTGCGAGGAGTGTGGCCCGCACCACCCGCCCCATCACTACCACCACCACCAGCCCATGATCGCGCTGCAGCCGCTGGTGTCGGACGGGGACCCCAGCGGGGCGGGCGGCGGCGCGGCCGGCGGCGGCGGGGGGCAGCTCCACCTGCACCACCACCACCAGGAGGTGATCCTGGTGCAGACCCGCGAGGAGGTGGTGGGGGGAGACGACTCGGACGGACTGCGGGCCGATGACGGGTTCGAGGACCAGATCCTCATCCCGGTGCCGGCCCCCGCCGGGGAGGATGAGTACATCGAGCAGACCCTGGTCACTGTGGCCGCCGCCGGCAGCAAGAGCGGAGGCGGCGGCTCCTCCTCGGCCGGCGGAGGGGGCCGCGTTAAGAAGGGCGGCAGCGGCAAGAAGAGCAGCAAGAAGAGTTACCTGAGCGGGGGAGGCGGCGGAGGGGCCGAGGGCGGCGGCGGCAGGAAATGGGAGCAGAAGCAGGTGCAGATCAAGACCCTGGAGGGGGAGTTCTCGGTCACCATGTGGGCCTCGGGTAAGTGCGCGCCGGACCCCTCCCTCCCCGGGGCCGCGGGCCCCGCCGGCGGCCGCACGGTGCGGCCGGGACAGTTTTGTTTTGAAGGGAGGCCATGTTTTGATGTGTGCGATGGGCGCCGCCATGTTCATCGCCAGGGCAAGTATGGCGGCTCCCCGAAAAGATGGCGGGGTCTGCGCTGCCGCCGCCGCTGCCGCCCGGCCGCGCCGGGGGGAAGGAGGCAAACATGGCGGCGGCCGCCAAGATGGCGGCGGCGGGGGGTGCGCGGGCGGGCGGGCGGCAGCGCCGCCGGCTCCCGGGCCAGGCCGCAATGGCGTAGTTTCTGCAGCAGGGGGAGGCGGGGTGCGGGGCGAAGCTCCCCCCGTCCCCGCCCCGCCGCCGCTCCCCGCGGGGCCCGCTCCGCGCCTGCCCCTCGCCCGCCCTCCCCTCCCTCGGCCGCCGCCGCCGCCGCCCTCTGTCCTTCTCCCCGCCGAGTCCCCGGCCCGCTCCCCTCCCCGGCCCCTCGCCTGCCGCCCCGCTGCTCTCGCCGCCGCCCCGCGGCCCCGGGTGAGGCGTGACCGCGGGGTGCGGGCAGAGACCCGCCCGCCCCGGCCCCGCGGCTGCCCCGGCGCGGGGGGCGGCGAACCCCGAAATACCGTGCTCGGCTCGCCCGGGGGCCCCCCGGCCCCGGCCCCGGCCCCGGCCCGCTGCGGCGGGCGGGCAGGCGGGGGGGGGGTGGGTGGGGCGTCCCCGCCCGGAGCCGGCGGTGCCGGCGGGGGAAGCGGCTCCTCGGGCTGCCCGCGCCTCCCGCCGGCTCCGGGGGCGGCCCCGCGGCTGACCTCGGTCCTGCGGCAGGGAGGGAGGGACGGACGGACGGAGGGAGGGAGGGAGAGCGGCGATTCCCGCTCGGAAACCGTCCAGCTTCTCCCTCGGCTCGGTCTGGAGCTTTAAGCAGGCTTTTTAAGTAGGCGCAGAGAGTCCGTGTCGTGTGAGGTTCTGTGTTTTTTGAGGAGGGTTTTTTTTGTTGGCTTTTTTTTTTTTTTTTTTGTGGGAGTGTCCTTTAAAGGGAATAAAATTTTGTTGAAGGTGTTATGTCTCTGTGGCGACTTGGAGTAAACCTGACATGCACCTGCCCTGCTCGCTTAATTTTATTATTTTTTTCTTTTTACAAAAACGTATTGCCGGCAGCAAGACTCTGTCCTTAAGTTATGTAAAGGTGAAAAAAAAGGCGGTCAAATAGTATTGGTTCATGTAATATTTAAGTTGGTGCGTGCTCTTCGAATAGTAGGTTGGTTATTTGTCTTGCATATCATAATTTTTGTCCTCTTTTGCATTTTTAAGAGTGTCTAGTATAGACATACCCTTAAATCTTTTGATGCAGTGTAAAAGGTTTGCACTCTGTGGTGTTTGTGAATGACCAGGTACTGTGGATGAGAACATATATTGTAAGAGTGAATTCTGCCTGAAAAAATGGAAAGCATAGTGGTTTGGAGTTTTACTCTCTTTTTAGGTATAGGTGATTACTTTAGCAAGTTTGATGGAATATCTGACACTATTGACATGTAGGCAATTGGCAGCCCAATCAGTTTGATTGAAGTTCTTTGCTTCCCGATGAACAGATAAGGACTTGTAAGAGTTTCCCCAAACGCTGTTTGGTAGGATGGTGTTCTGTATGCTTCTGTGTCACTGCATGAAAACTGAATGAATTTCCTTGCCGATATTTTTCTTAGAACTGACCATCCAAGAAGGATAAAAGACAACAGAAACTAATAGAGGCTTCTGGCTTGTGAAGCTGCCTGAGATAGCTGAATGCAAGTGCCTGTATGACTCATGAGCTGGCAGGATACAGGACCTCACTGAGATCAATTGACAATTTCTAGCATGCATTTGCAGTCGGAAATTCAGAGTGCCTGATAGGATGCTTGCTTAGAGTTTCTGCATGCTGATTATTACTTGGCTGAAGTGAAGCATGTGCATAATCAATAAACTTGCTTCTCTTCCCACGTACACAGCTTTTACATCGGGGTAGCCCTATTGATTTCGGTGGTTTTGTTCTTTATGAGCATGACCATGCAAGCTCAGTGGGAATTATATCCACTTATAATTTACTGGAGGTTGAATTGCATTGCTGCATTCAACTCAATTATATCCACGATGCAGAAGAATGAATACCTAGTCTAATTTGACTTCTGATGCCTAAAAAGCCCCTCCAAAAGCAAAATCAAATATATGGGTGAAAGAAAAATATTAGAGTTTGACCTTCCCTCCCTGTGTGCATGCATGCACATACACACCCCCCTTCCAAGTCTTCGGTAATGACCTGCTCTGTTGAGAGTGTTGTGAAGTTTTACTGAGCATATTGGACAGGCTCTTACGCCTCATATGAAGTTACTTAATGTTACAAAAGTGGCCTGAAGTGATCAAATGCTGGGGCTTTATCTTTTTTTTCTGGAATTTCAGGTGGTGAATTGTTGCCAGAAAAATTGCAAAACTAACAGTACTTGGAGCGGGAGGACACACACCCCCAAACCCAAAAAAACTCCAACCTGAGTACCCCCACAAAAAACCCATACTAAATTAACACAAAAAGTCCCGCAGAACCACGGCCTTGCAAAATGGTTGTAGTACTAAAGTTTCCCTGCAGAATCAGCCATTCTCTATTTTGAAGAAAGATAGCAGTTTTGTATCTGGTATTTTAACATAATTAAAGACTTGCATGCACACTGATGTAATTGATTGGTTTAAATGCCTAGCAAAAAGTTCATCAAAAGACAAATAGTAAATAGGACCATGCATCAAGATACAACAATGAGCCCTATATTGCTGTGCATGGGTTTTTCAATCGGGAACAAGGGCACTTTGCTCACTACAGTGTGGGAAGACAATGTGAATTAATTCTTTGTTACTGTTTGGCGGTGCTACTATATTAGCTTGTACACGGGTGGTACCAAATTTAGCCAATCATAAATCTTTGTCCATAAATGAGTGTAATATGTCTTGTAGCACCTTTTGAAATGTGTAGAAATAATCTGTGAAATATATAGCAGTGTGACTAAAGGGGACTACTTAATTGTCATCTTGTTACATGGTTACTTAGAAATTGCAGTACAGTTGGTGGCAACGATTTAGATTTGCCATAACTTCGTTTATCACCTTGGTATCTATGGTGATATCAAACTTGTGACCCATAATTAAAGTGTTTAGTTTGAAAAAGGAGTGCTTTGTTCTAGTTCAGATCAGCTTTTCAGTTCTTTAGAATAGAATTATTTGTTTTTCTTCATGTGTGTAAATAAGTGAACAAAGGTGCTGTATTTCTGAAAGGGTTGAAGAGGTGTATAGGGTGGACAGTTCAATAAAGTTCCTGTAGTGTGTTTACTTTATACTGTCTTAATATTTATCAGAAAACTGTGCATAGTTAATGAGACTGTCCAAGAGAGACCCCCCAGTTTGTACTACAAAAATTGTTTTTATCAATTCCACTTTATCAAGTGGAATTTATTTGTGCCTTTGCTGGATTCAACTTAAATTTCATTGTCTTTTCTCCAGGTTGTATGGACAATAGTGATGGGGGAGGGGAAGGATCGTGAGAAGCCACTTTGTCAGATGGTACTTGCAAAACTGATTCATACATGCAGGAAGCATTTGGGAAGGTGGTGCTTAAATGCTGAGTGCACCAAATACTGGAATTTCAAGCAGTTGGGGCTTAATTTTAAGGCGGGGGGGGGGCGGGGGGAGAAGTATTAGTGTAACTACATCTGCCTCTGGGTAATGACTCTGTCAAGCTTTCAAACCTGAAATAGGTGTTGGCTTAAACTATTGTTGTTAACATAGTCTGCAAGCTAAGGGCTGAAATAGCACAGCCAAACATTGCCCACAGATGTTAAACTGCTCAAGTATCCTGTCCCTAGATGGGAAAGACAAAGATGCAGAGGTTACGTGCATGGTTTGAAAATTATTTTTGATAATCCAGGAAGCCTGTCTCGTAGATCCATATTTGGAAGCTTGGGGAGTTCATGCTGGGTTTCTAGAAGGTTCTTCAAAAGCTCTTAAAAAACTCCATGTCTCAAAAAATATGGAAAGGTTTTCATTTTACTTCATCACATTGCAGGGGTGAGAAAAATAACCATCTGCTGTCTGACCAGTTGTCTTACGTAGTATAAATGATAGATGAGTCATTTAGTTCACTTGTGGGCCTGTTTCAAAGATGGCCAAAATACTTTGTGATGACAGATAGGTAATGAGCTTCTTATATGAAAGTTTTTCATAATGGAGGCAGAAAGTGATTGGTTCCTTTAAAATACTAAGATGACAATCTTATTTGTCACTCTGATTAAGACTATGATACAGCGTTATGGTATCTGTAAGTACTGAGTCTGCCCTGACATTTTTTCCAGTGATAAGATAGACATTTTCCTGTGTCTGTTTTAAATTTATTTACAGTTTTGAAAGTGAAATATATGGATGTGGTTCACCATCCAAAATAACTTAATTACGTTGCCTCTTAGCTCACCTTTCAAACCAGAATCCTGTAGCTTGCTGTTGGATCCTTCCTGGGATGCTCGAATCGCTCATATGCTGACCATTCAGAAGGTCATAGCGCTTCGGTGCAGTGTCTCATAAATGCTGAAGTCAGATGATGACTATTGATATATGCACTGTTTTTGTCAGTTCATGTCTCAGTGGTGTGAAATAAGAGATGGGTGACATGGGGAAAGAAGAACCTGTTCTCCATCTGTGTGCAAGGCACGTCAGAGGGAAAGTAACCTAGCAGCCGATTAGGTTAAAAAATGACATACTGTGCAAAATGGAATTTTAACATTCTGAAGTGTCTGCTAAATAACCGTATTATTTAACAAGCTAATTACGGTTCTCTGCCTCCAAATATGACCAATGAACTAATTTGCCTGGGGAGATTGCAATGTGGTAGCAATAACCAAGCTGTTATGACAGTGCCTTGGTACTGCACAGTTGCCGAATACATCCTTTAGCATATAATTGCTTTTCAGCTGTTCCTAAAAGCAAATGTGTTTAACTGTGTGATGATAAAAAGAAAATTTAAGCTTAAATGCTTTTCATTCTTTTAGTTGGTAAGTAGAATGTCTTTTAACTTCGTAGCTTGAGAAGGAAGCTATAGGATCAGGTCTCATTGCTTTGCGACATCAGCTGGAGCTAGCTCTTAGTCTAGAAATGCATCAAGTAATGGGATTCTGAGGTGAATGGATTTTCTGTGCAGCAGAAAGGCTGCAAGACATGGAGAAAGTGGCAAAATGTGATCAGTAAAGTCTTGGGAAACAGATTCTACCATGTTTTGTCATTGGTCTATTACATGGAGTCTGCAGTTACTATTTTATCCCAGTAATCTTGCCTCTTCCTACTTCACTTGATACTTGGGCTTGGTTCTCTTAAGACCTCTGTCTGTTTCATCAGTAGTCAGTGGACGAAACTGGCTAAAACAAGGAACTTTCACTGATCTTAGTAAAAAAGTGTTTGGCATAGTTGCTTTGAAGGGCTCAGGTGGATCCAGTTCAACATGTATATAGGGCACAAGAGAAGTGCAGATGGAAGGACACTGAATATGAAGATGTGTTTGGGTATGTTCTAAAAAGAGGCATAGAAAAACCCAGTTTAGACTAAGTTTCTATCTTAATGTAATTTGGCGTAGAAGGATGTAGGAGAATATCCATGGTGTCTCTAACACATCATTATTTTACAGTTTTGTAAAATAGATTAATGTTGGATGTAGCTATTGCAGTGACTGCTAGTGGATGTTTTTGTGAAGATGGTGATTAACTAACTGACATGCACACAGATCCTCAGTGTCTTTCAGAAGAGAGGACTAAAATTGTGTTCCAAGTTCATAACAGAAAGTTGCATTAGAACTGTAAGAATAGTGCTAAATAGACACTTAAGCAGAACACCTTATATTTGAGTCTGTTGTACTCTCAAGTGGTTTTAAGGGACAAAACAGTGGATCAGATAGTATATAGCAGTTAATTTTCGTTTCGTGACTGGCTCCATCCGTATTTAGCTTGCATGGGTGGCATCCAGATTAGGTTGGCTTGGGCATAAACTGCATGGAGTTACGGTGCGTTATTTGTATTGTACTTATCCAGAGGTGTCACCATAATTTCGGAGTAGTGTCTGTGTTTTGCCTTGCTTTGGATGTTTTATTCTCCAAAGCTTCATGAAAGGAAAAGGAGGGAGTAATTTGCCTGTAGTGGGCATCAGGACTTGCTTGAAGGCAGAAAACATCAAATAGTCAGCTTGCCCAGTTTGCAGTGACAATTATTGGTTCACTTGTCAACCTGAGTGAAAGTTTGCTTGCACTTTACCCTCCAGACTTTGAGCTGTCTAGTCCGGGTTGGTAGGGCATCAAAAATAAACTAAATTTGTGCATAGAGGACATTGGTAAATTTTTTCTATTTCCAAACTTCCTCCAAAGAAGTGTGTGGGGCTCTTTTGTGTGTTGTTTTTTTAATTTCTCAATGAGTTGATAATGTCATAGGATTGTAACTAGGATGGCCTGGTTACTAAAGATCTACTGGAGTCTGCTGGTACTTTTTCAGATGCATTAGCCTGACATAACACTTCAAGGTAACTGTTTTGTGTTTTATTGTTTTGGTTTAAGTTCGTTTTGAGAAGTGGAGATGTGTGCTGCTGTAGAGATGCGGTTTTTTGGTATAGGAACATGTGCTTGTTTTTTATTTTCACATAACTGTCAATATACTAAACAATAGTTTCTTATATTTTCTACTCTATCAGAACAATATTTTCATAGTTTTTTGTGTTTTCCAGTAGGCTGTGGAATTGAATAGCTGTGGAATTGATTTCTGTTGGCAGGCTTTTGGGAAGTAAAGGCACTGAAGGCCTACTTTCATTTTGGTCCTCAAATAGCAAGAAAACGCTGTGGAATAGTGAGCCTTTACGCTAGGGAAGGAAAGAATATCTTTAGGAATGCATGCAAAATTTCCCTGTTGACTTGTGCTTCTGATCTGAGGCAGGAAATGAAAACTTGTCTGTGTTATGAATGTCATCAGTCAGTACAAGTTCTGGATAGCTGTTGAAGTGGCTACATTAAAGGCAGCTGATCTCATTCTAGTCTATGGCATGGAGAAGGTGTCACTTTTAGCTTTGCAGAAATTCTTTGCCCTTCTGAGCAACATGTCTTTTCTGCCTCTGTAGGCATTGCTAAATAATCTCTTTTGAAGTTTCTGTTTAGAAGAACAAATTGTTGCCAAATTGAAGTATATTAACTTGAATTTGTAACTCTTTCAGGTGCTTTAAAATTTAGCATATAATCCTCACTTAAAGTAAATTCAGTTGCTTTCTTTAAAGCACTGGTAAAGGCTAAAGGACAGTGTGGTGAGTGGAAAACTAGATTGGAATAAAAAAGGTCCAGATAGTAAATTTTGTAGTTTATTTTGAGTTTAATGCTGCAGATAGTATTTTCTTATTTACACTTCTGTCTTTGCAGCATTGGAGTCTGTTTTCCTCTTTCACCATGGAATATACATGAACTGCTATTTGATCTGGTAGATCAGATTAAACCCTAAACTAGCAGTAACATTTCTAGAAATAGCTCTGTGGCAAACATTAAAAGCAGGCATTACAAATGGAATACAAATTTGTGCTTAGTGTGTTTCCTTTATTTGCATGTGTCTTGTCCTGTCTTTCCTAGCCTAAGTTACTGAGTAATGACTAATGTTATCTCCTGTGTTTCTGTTTAGGGAAAAAACCTAAAATATTTCCTCTTTTGTTTTCTGCCTTAGGTTTTCCTATGTCTCTTTAATTGGTGAAATACTATTTCTGTCTTACCACCTTGTGTTTCCGTTGCTTAAACAGTACCTGTAAAATAAAACTTATTTTTGTAAAGCCCCTTGTGTATAAAGTGATTTCCAGAATCTGCTTCCCATACACATAGTAGGAGAAGTAGTACTGTTTATTACATTGGACTGAGTAGTTACAACCATAGCTCTTGTGTTGAGTGTATTTGAGGGTAGAAAACAGGATAGGTGCTGTGTCTTTCTGCTGGTGTGAACACTGCAAGAGAGAGAAAAGATTGTGCCTTGCATATTCTAAGGTCTAAATGTGAGTAGACAGCAACAGCAGGTCTTCCACCTGATTTCACTGCAGTCCTTGAGCACAAATTCGTAGGAGGAGCTCAAGAGCAGAGAAAATAGCAGTATCTTAACTGGCTTGTAGATCAAAGCTCTGAATAATCCCAGTCCGCTGTTTGCATAGTAGAGTGGGGAAGAGTTTAGGCTGGCCTTTGCCACGGAAGTAAGAAGCCCCCTTGGGAGGGAGGTGCACGATTAAGTTTTTTGTGTTCTTTCAAACCTGTCTGCAAGTGTTTAGAAACCTTAATTTTACAGGCAGGTGCTAAAGCACATTAGCAGTTATTTCTAAGTTTCTTGTCCCTCTGTGACACTTCTGTTGGAGGTCAAGGGAGTCTGAAGACTGAAGTAAAGATCAGTAGTCTTGACATATTAGGGTAAGTTGTCTACCACTCCTCTGATAGACTTCCAAAATTACAGACTACTGCTGAGTACCAGAGTGGGTTTGGTGAAGATTAGTCTTGAAGAGGTTAAGGGTATTAAATATTTAGACATTGTTTCAGGAAATGTACATTATCTTTCAAATGCAGTCAGTATTCATAGGATTGTTCTACTTGTTTCCATATTTGCTTAAGTAGATAAGCAACTTCTGCATTTTTTCCTCACCCGCTATATTCTTCCTGTGTTCTTCATGCTGTAATTGTACCGGTGTCTTTTTGCTTTTCACAATTAGTGCGGAAATCTGGAAGTGCACTGTATTCTTTTAAATGTGCAACATTAGTGAATTTGTATTGAGATGAAACCTAATAACTTGCATGCTGTTTTGATCTTTAGTATGTATTGAATTCAGTATTTTGTGTATTTCAGATGATAAGAAAGATATTGACCATGAAACAGTGGTGGAAGAGCAGATCATTGGAGAGAATTCTCCTCCAGATTACTCAGAGTACATGACAGGAAAGAAGCTTCCTCCGGGTGGTATACCTGGCATTGACCTCTCGGACCCCAAGCAACTGGCTGAATTTGCTAGGTAAGTAGGAAGAAAGGAACTTTAAACTAAAATGGTTTTCTTTTCACTGGTTTAATTATGAAACTGTTAAGCAGAATGGTAGATTTAGTATGGCTTATTGTTCCATTTAATTATCTTCTAAAACAAGGGACTTAATACATCATCAGCTACTTTCTTCCGAACTAGAATAACTAGGTTTTGTATTCAGCAGTGACTTCTTCAATGACTTCTGGTCTTTAGTTCTGTTGGGTAAGACAGGACTTAAATACATCAATAGGCTGCATCACTCATTCCTCTAAGTGACCCATGGCACAGGAGTTGGACTAGAAGATCTCCAGAGGTCCCTTCCAACCCTAGCAATTCTGTGATTTTACATGACAGAATATTTCTTTAATGTGAGTAGCCTTAAATTCCTGAGCACCAAAGGATCCGATAAGCGAAATGCTGCATTAAGCTTGTTAAGTGCAAAAAAGTTAGACTACAGTATTTAGTTTGTAAAGCCACCTACTGTTCTTTTTCACCTGCTTCTTAAGCTCAGGTCTTAAACAACTTCTTAATGGGGTCAGTGTCCTTCGCTTTCAAGTGCCACTGATAATTGCAGTCACAATTGGTAACTGTACTGCTTGGATTTTCCTCTAGTGAGTCAGAATTGTCACTCGTTTACATATCAATGCCTTGACCTGAGTGAAAAGGTGACTGACTTTCGAATGGAGGTGGAGTGACTTGTTCGGGGGTACTAAAAGTGTCCTCTGCAGGGCTCTGGCTCTGCTACCGGGTGCTGGGAACAGCCCGTGGCCACCAGAGGGCAACCGTGAGGTCGGCGGAGGAGCCGCTCCGGCCCCTCGAAGCGCCACACGGGGTTTGTTGCCTTTGCAGCGCTGGCTTGGTCCCCTTCTGCTCTGCTGAGCCTGGTGCTGTGTCTCCAAATATCTGAGCACAGCTGCCATACTTTCCTCTAGCTGCTGGTACCGGATGTACTCATGTTGAAAGCAAAACGTATGTGTAAAGCCACGCTAATTTTCATTTTTTAGCAGCTGGCTGTTCTTCAGAGCTCTGGTGCACAATTCTGACACTTGGAGCAGGTGGATAATCTGAAGTTGTTGTTTTCTTCCTAGGTCACCTCATAGAGAAGTGTGCCTTTTTGCACACTTGTAGTTGCTACGTGGCAGGGACTGTTGATACAAGTGCTGGTCTGGCTTCCTGATTAGGTGGATCTTGTTGTTCAGTGTGTGCGTCTCTTTCTGTTTCACCTTTTTGATCTGGCTGCTTTTTACAGGTTTTTTTCTGTTACTCTACAGTGTGTTTGTGCCAGAGGAATGACAGCATGGTCTCATTCCACAATTACTTTCAGTAAAGCCATTGAACTATGTATTTTGAAGGCTCCTAGTAAAATAGTTTTGCAGGTTTTGCTCCCCTGCTTCAGGCTGTCTGATCTGAAAATGTATAAAAGCTCATCATAAACAAATGAAAACAAGGTTCTGTCTAAGTGATGAGTGGTTCTAGCTATTGATACTGCTCTTCCTTGTTTTACCATTGTTTATCAAAGTTACTGTGTTTTTCTCTGCAGCCTGCTGGAAAGTTCATAATTTTTGGTGAAAGTAAATGTTTAAGTGATACTCTTGAGTGTACATAGTGTTCTAATTATAAAACCTTACTTACATATTGCTACTCATCATATTTTAAAACATGCTTAAACCTTTGGTTCTGTTAAACACTGGATGGCTGTCTTTTGTTAGGAAGTGGAAATAGTTTCTCACAGAGTATTTTCCATGTAAATACTGAATATTTTTCTCCAAATTGGTTTCAGTATTTAATCGTTGCCAGGATTTGGGCTTCTTGAATTAACCAGACTAGTTCTATAAGATCTGTTGGCATATTTCTAAATATTGGAAAATGTTATAGTTAGTTTTCTGTAAAGAAAGTAGTGGCTGCTGGCAGTATTTTGAAATTATAACTTTTTTTTACATTAATGTTAGAATGTTCTAGGAATTTCCAGAGCTCAAATTTGTAGTAGATGATGGGAAGATTCAGTTCTATGTGTACAGTCTCTTTCTTTATAATCTGTTACTGTACAGCAAATAAAATGTAATCCACTTCAATCAGAAGAGAAATACGTGAAGGTAGAGTAAGCAACTTGCGGCAACATAACCTTTAGCAATGTCCCCAGGTTGCTCAAAACCCAGGAAAAATTGTTGTGATAGCTTGATGTTAGATACATGAAAATTCCATGCATCTTCTGTTTTAAGAAAAGTTTTTTGATTTCTTGGTCAGAATTGATGACTGTGAAAATTGACTCTTGCCTTAAAAAAAATTTAAAAGAAAATGTTTGTATGTTATGTCTTAAATGATTGTGTTTCTTTATTCTGAGGCTGAGGAATATGGGTGTATTAGAATTTGAATATTGATGCTAATAAGATGAATTCAAGCACTCATATCTGGGAACAACTTATCAATTGTCTTGTTGACCATGCTGTGTGCAGTAGAAACACTGCATGCCAAGCTGGAAATAAAAATTGGGTCTACATGTCAGGGATTGAGTTTGGAGGTTCAAGGAATACAGTTTTTTATTCCAAAAGAATGTGTGTAGTGTAAATTCCTCTGAACTTATCAAGCATTGCTGGTTTATTTACAGTTCATAATTTCAAAGTTCTCAATAGCTGTATTCTGAAAACTTTGAGCAGCACATGAAGTTGAAACTTACTTGTAAACCTGTTAAACAGCTTCACGTGCTGTAAGGTTTTGAATAACAAATTTGTATTTTGATTACTTGAAAAAAGAATTGTGACAGTTCGCATATAAGGAAGCATGAACTGACGAGTAAAATTGTATGCTAAATGTGTTCTGTGTAGTTGAGAGAAAGTTGTTTTGGGTTGCTTATCTTTTTTCGTGAAGGTAGTTTAAAGAATCTCACCATACATTTATAGAAATTAGTTACTCAAAACCAGACTAGATTCACTGTTTATAATGATGCAGCTTATTTTTATTAAGGATTAATTAACTTGAGACATTTGCATCGATTCTTAGGAACAAAGTTCTGAAGTTAAGTTTAAACGAAGCTTGAATTCTAGTGGTAATAGATTTTGTGCAAAGTTCTGGTGTTAGGATCATGATCTAGTTACTGAAAGGTAATGCAGGAATGGACTTGATGCTGGAAGTCATCTGTAGCCCTTAAAAAAACTAATTCAGAATTGTAGTAGTTGAGAATCTGCAGCGGCCACCAGTGCTCAGAGCTTGGTGGCACTCCTGAGTGAGCTGTTCACTGTCTCTTCTGCTACAATTGTCTTTCACCACCTGGTTTGGTGCATTTGTCATTGAGTCACGTAGTAGGAATCTGGATGCTTTAACTGGAACTCTTACAGTTTTTCCTGGAAAAGCTTTTATGTGTTCTATGATTCCATTGAAAACATTGTGAATAAACAAGCTGTGTCAGAAGATTAAGGTATGTTCAGTAATGCACAGAGAAATGACCATAAGTTATACCTGGTTGGGCAGTTTATCACCTTTTACAGATTATTTCATTCTGGTTTAGGAGTCATAAATTTTCTCTAGCTTGCTATAAAAATGCTGTTAAAAAAAAAAGGATTACTCTTAGACAATTGTATCAGAATGTGAAACATTAATTGTGAATGATCTGCTCAGAAAGACATAAAACCTAGTAAGTTACCATGTTTTCATTTGATACCTGTGACTGGGACAACAGAAATTCCTTTAAGTGGAATGAAATATTTCATCCAAATTCAAATTGATTACAAATAATTCAGTAGTTAGCTGCGAAGAGATCATAACTCCTTGGTACTGAAAGCTTGGGAAGGTAGCAGGGATATTTCTAGTAGGGGCATGTGGCAAATTCCTTCCAACCAAGCCACTAGAAAGGATATCCCTGACTGCCCCCTCCGGCTCTGTCTTATTCTCCAGACAGATACATGACTGCACTGGCTAAAGACAGCAGAAAAGAGACATCAGTAAAACTAAGAAGTAAGAGGGAGTATTCTATAGCCAGGAAATTGGCACAGTAATGGGTCCCAGTGATAAAAACTTTACTCTCTGTGGCTTTCTTTTGCTGGTCTGAGTATATTTTCTGAAGGAGAGCCATTGTGAGGACTGCCCTTCCTTTGTATCCACTTTCCAAACAGATAGAAAGCAAAGGAGAGGAAACTGCATTAGAGTTTGAAATCAGACACCCTTCTTAAAAGTGACAAAGCATTCTGGTCACCCAGATTTATGACTTAGGCCTCTTTATAAGGTGTACGCTTTTGTATTGGTTTTGTTCTTGTTACAGAGAAGGTTGAAGGGCAGTAAAGTGACAATTGCTTTACCCAAAGTGTTCTTCTAGGGGAGGGAAAATCTGCTCTGTACCACACTGCAAAGGTCATTCTCCCTTTTTACACATAACTGGAACAAGTCTAGTAATTACTTTTGCCAGAATTATGAAGGGAAGTAATTTTTAATGACATTTTTCTGACTCTGACCAAACCATGGTAAAGACATTGGCTGTGGGTTCTTGGGTTGTAGGTAGATTCCTAGGACACTCCCCTTTTACCTGTTTATCCAAAAGCCAGTCTAGCCAGTTTCAGGAGTTCTTCAGCACAAATGAACTCTGGCAGGAGCACTGGGCCATGAGGCTCATGTTAGTTCTGCTCAGGAGGGCAGCACAAGGGGAATGGCAGAAGGAGAAAACAGATCAACAGTGGCAGTAACAATGCTGAGAGAATAATTTCCTCCATGTCTGACTGTTCTTAGGGGTGTGGTCATGAGCACAGGTGAATATCATTGCTGGTCATCAGAGACCTCTAGCATATGTCAAAGGAGTTGCCTTACAGAGAGTAATGCTGTTTAAGTTAGATTTATGTGTGGAGGGAGAAGAAAGGATGTGAGAACACAGAGCTCTTAACTTTGTGTTAAAAGGGAGATTACGGAACAAGGGTGAAATTCTGTACTGTTACTTGTTTTTTAATTGTATTTCCTTTATTCCTAGCGTTAACACTGTTCTTGTGTCTGACTTTTAAAACTGGGTCTATTGACAAGCCTATCGGTTGTGGAAATTGACAGGGATGGGGATTGGTTGTATCAGGATACAGTACTTTCTGTTCAGCTGTGTAGATGAAAGGAGGTGATTAGATGTAACTTTCAGATACTGCACAGTGACAGTGTTGCTTTCTTTATTTTGAGAAACTGAGTGGTTTAGTAGCTCTGATTTATTTCAGTCTTTCTTATGCAAGGATAGGAGTGTGCTCTTACGGAGCTCATTCTGTAAAGCTATTGGGTTGCACACCTTCCTGCTCCCTCCACCCACCCAGTACAAGTTAAAACTTAGCCTTTAATTGGAGTGTCCCAGTGCCTTGATCCAAAAAGTGCACTTCCTAATTTTCAGTTAGCTAGTCTGCAGTTGCTACTACTGGGCATGGCCCATGTAAACACAGTGCAGAAATGAAAATTTTGGTCTTGTCATGTAAATTGACTTTCTGCAAAGGTGACTGTTTTAGAAGATCCACCCCAGTATTAATGTGTGTGTAGCTGTTTTAAATAGTGATATTTTTTAGAGTTCTGTTTTTGATTAATGTTATAGGCTAAGAAAACTTGGATGGTGCTGGTAGAGATGCTCTACTGGGTGGGAATGAAAAGTGTAACCACCACCAGCAAGAGCTACCTGCAATAATGTAATTAAGATCAACAGCCCAGATTGTAGTCTGGTTTCCTTTTGCAGAAAGTTAAAGTAAGACCAAAATATTTTTTTCCTAATACATTTGAATGTGTAAATTTTTAAATGCGTCTATGCAGGATTGTCTGTCCATATGGATTCAGCAGCCTTGTGAGCAAGATGACATTTTTGACACAATAGCCTATTGTAGCTGTGCGTGTGGTGTACGTGCCCTCATGGCTTTAATCCGAGCGTACAAAGGGTCCAGCAGCTTCTTGCTGCCTGTGGCACTGAGATATAAGCTGAACACCATTTGCCACCTCTTCCTGTGCTTCTGTTTTGCTGATTAGGTTCACTGTCTGTGGAACCCTGTGCATATGCACAGTCTTGTTCCACATTTTAGGCTTAAGTTACCCACTTCCCATGCTTCCTTGAAAAATTAGACAATATAAAATCTGCTCATTTATTAAGTAAACTTTTTTGTCATTTTGTGGCTAAAAGCTGAAGTATACTGCTGGACTGATACTCCGGAGTTTAGAAACAAAACCTGAAAATTAAAAAGTCATCTTATTCCAGAATGGACATTCATAATGTTATGTGCCTTCTCAGACACCGAATTCAAACATGTAAGGTGTATGTTGATGCTCCAGCCTGTCCCATGTCTGACCATCCAGTTCACCTGCAATTGGTTCTTCAAGCTCCCTGACTACATTGGCCCAGGATATATTCCTTCTCACTCTGCTTCAGCAGCCTGGTAGAGATGACACTGTTGCAGCATTTCTTTCTCAAAGATTGACTTAATACCAGAGGCAAAAATCAAGAGTCAGGAATAGGATTTAACACGATGATTAGTGGGATCTTCTGCAAAGTGTGAAAATGCAGGCACTGCCCACTAAAGCTATTTGCCACATCTCTTGTTAGCAATTTTTTTTGGGTCTAGTTGCCTTGTTTAAAGGTGGTCACCTAAGACTGCAGAACACTAGTGGTCTTACTCATTCTGATCAGTCATGAACACTGACCTTGGGCTTAGGAATTTTTTGCTTTGTTTTTTAGGGCTGGGTGGATGGCTCACAACATTTGACAAGTTGATAAGAGTTAGAAGGAGGTGGTTTTGGCACCAACTTTGTCTCCTAAGGGTGTTTATTCTCTAAGGGAGTTAAATCATGTTACTCTGTTCTCTCATGTCCCATCTTGTCAAATAATTCATCTGTGTGACCTTTTTGACATTACAGATGCTCATTTCTGTGTCTTTTGATGTTTTTAAAAATCACAGAGATGTAATAAGGAGAATCCCATGCAAAGGGTAGTTGAAAGCTTTCTGTAGGGGTACTGTAAAGAAAGCTTTTGTGTGAGTGGTTTCCTATAGCCTCAGTACCTGTATTACTATGAATCTGGAACCTCACTGGAGAGTCCAGTCAGTCAGTTAATCCCAATCACTCGTTTGGAGTTAGATATTTTAATTCTTTACTCAAAGAGACTGTGTAAACTAAACACTGAACAATCATTCTGTATTCCAGTTGGTTTATATAAATTTAATCGCTAAGGTCAACTGAATTGGTCTGTACTCTTGAAAAAAAATAGTTACAGGGAAGATTAAGATAATGAAGCTGGCATACAGGAACAGATGCCGTTTGCTGTGTTCAGAATGTTTCTGCCCTTCAATTGATGAAATCTTGGGTATGCTGCTGGTGGTGGTGCAGGAGGAGGTTTGTCAACACAAATACCTTACACCCATTTTCAAGTCACTGTTAATATCTCTAAATGTATTTTTAACTATGCAGAAGACTGCAGTGCTCTCCAGTTAGCTCTGTACATACTCAGTGTAGTCTGGAGATGCTGAGCTAGCAGGAGTTTCCCAAGTGTCCACTTACAGAAAAGAACAAAAGCAGCCTCTAAATCCTTGGATTTGAATGTTGTGTCTGAAGTGGCTGTCAAGTGCTTTGGCCTGTAGGTGATCTGGAACTGTGCACTTGAACTGTGCTACATCTGCAGTACTGAAAGGAGTCAGATTGAGGTACCAGCGGTAGCTGACAGAGCCATGTGTGTCCATCACATATGACTCCACTGGCAGTTGTAAGGTTTTCCTGGGTCTTCAGGACTTTGCAGGAAGTTTTTCATTTCTCTTGCCTTGATTCAGCCTCCTGAGGTCTTTCCGTTGCTGTCCTCTCTCAGCAGTCCACATGCAGGCAAGTGAAAGAGCAGATTTCAGTCATGCACATGGAAGTGTGACGTACAAAGAAGACTGGACACTGCCTGCAAAGAAACAAATGGTTATGTGGTCAGATTGGAGGGATTTTAGATTACTTTCCCTACAGATCTTGGGAGTTTTTTTAGTGTTTAGAAGTTGCTGTTTAGCCAGTCTCAGATCAATTAATAAAAATTCACATGAAAAAGCACGTGTACATTGCTTAGAAATCTCTTCCCCCAACCCTGTTCTTCCATATCAGTTTCCAAGAACTGAACTCGAGGGGATTAAAACTGTCTTGGATAGCAACAGATACTTCTTAATGTTAAGAATAGTGGTCCTGGTAGTTCCAATTACTTTAATTTCAAGGCACTCATCGGTTTAATTGAGACTAGAGTACCTGAGAAGACCTTTCGTTAAACCTAGGAATATATGTAACCACCTTGTCCTACAGAACTATCTTGTACTGTACTACCAGGAAAGGTTGTTCAGTAACCCATGTGAACAGAGTAGCTCCACCTCTACAGTCAGGTTTGGGAATGTGCAAAATCTCTTTACTTACCTAAGGGAATCTCCAGCTCTATGAGGGTGCATTTATTTACACCTACCTACCTCTACCATTAGGTGGGGTTAAGCCTTCTCTTTTCAGTTTTTTTGGAGACAGCCCTACAGGTTTGAGAACTAAAGATTACTCTGGAGAAGTATACTGCACTTTGAGCTGTGTCATGCATCTGGCATTTGTGAATTCTGACAGATAGTTGTTATGACAGCACTGTTCTAAGATTGTTTTCTCCAAAGTCTTACTGTTTATAAAATAGACCTAACTCATACTAGCAGTAGTTTGCTGGGCGCTTTATGGAGTCAGTGGACATCAGTGGCACCCATAAAGCAATGCTGAAGATCCCTGTCAGTGACCAAGAGTAAATAGGTGATTGTTTGTCAAGAGCGAAATCCGTGTGCAGAGTAGCTTAAAGGAAGAATAATGACCATTTCTGGTGTTGTAATGGTTGTCTGCATTGTCTGTGTAGATTCCACAACTTGCCTGATTCCTGCTTTCCCTTCATCTATAGAGTTTTCTTCTGAAGTCTTATGTGGTGAAAATACTGAAGGATGATTGAATCTACTCTCTCCTTCATGTCCTGCTGCAGGGATGGAGAGGAAGTGAAGCTAAATAGGCCACATGGGCACTGGCACAACAAAAACGGAATTTTCAAACAAAACCTCCTAATTACAATTAGTATAAGTCAGGGGAAAAAAACCCTCTATTTCCACATACTCAGAGGATCAAGAAGGTAGTATTAAATATCTTATTCTGTATTTGAGAGGTCCTTCTGGATGAGTGAAACATTACAAACACTAAATTATACTGTTAGTATTATTATTAAGGTTTTGAAACTATTAAAATCAGTACCACTGATGCATGTAATACTGAGGAATAAATGTGCTCTTTATGTACACTTAGAGGAGAAGAGTTGTCTACTAATGTTTTTCTGCTAATGTTGCCTTTTTTTTTAATCTTTAAGAATGAAGCCAAGAAAAATTAAAGAAGATGATGCTCCACGAACAATAGCTTGTCCTCACAAAGTAAGTGAAGTGCTCATGAGTAGATAGTAATTTGTAGATCAGAATTTTATATTGATGTTTTCTCTTGAGAATGAATAACTAAAATATCTTATTATTAATCGACTACACTCAGTTAACTGTATTTTAGTTATTATTCTCTAGAGGCTTCCTTAAAAACCTTTCACTGAATAATATATTATTCCCATTCCTTGTCTTAAGGTTAGTGCATCCCTAATCTTCTGGTAACCATGATGCACAGCCCCTAACATGCTGGTTTTACTGTTGTGATTTCCCGACACCCAAGAATACATACTTGAAAGAATGTTCTGAAAGCTGTTCAAAGTACGTTCCTAAGATCTATATATCCTCTGCTTGGAAACTATGACATATTTGGAGTCTAGATCAGGAATCAGCAATTTATGGTGCAGATGCCAAAGTCAGCATTATTGAAAGACTCTGAATTGCATTCCACAGAGCTGGAAGGTGCATCATCTTGAGAGGCAGGCATCTTGGAGATACGATCCTGACCCACTGGTAGCAGGGAGTCTTCTGTCTTGAATAAATGTTGCCACTCACCTGGATTGGTAACATCTGGCTTTACTGCATTATCCAGCTTTTGTAGCGCTTCCGTTAGCTGACTTAGTCTGTAACAAAAAAAGACATACAATCTTGCTGACTTCTGGTCTAGATTAAGTGTGAGCCTAAGCAAATAATCAGGGTAGATAGCTAATAGTACCCATTAAAGAGCATGAATAGAGGGCTACTTTCTGACAGCCATGGTGTAAGGAATTATCTGAATTCCTCTTTGTGCTTATATTGATTTCCAATTCTCCACGTTCTATAAGTGTCATGTTTTTATTGTAATACAGTATGTAGATATACAGGAACAATTATTCTTTATGATACCAGGGAATGTTGCCTTCATTTCTTTGATTTATTTTTTTCATAGCCTCAGCTTCATCTGAACAGTTGGGGAAAAAGAATCTTCTGTCTTTCCATTTTCCGTCTTCTAGTGTTTCTGGACTTTGTGCATTTATGACTTCACATTAAAGAATGAAAAATAATGTAGATGGAACTGCTGCTCTTGGAGGCAAGCAGGGACTTCAAAATAAATGCAAAAAATGTTGATGGACTGTTTATTTTGGTGCTGCTTT
This sequence comes from Margarornis squamiger, assembly GCA_035222235.1. NCBI lineage: Eukaryota > Metazoa > Chordata > Aves > Passeriformes > Furnariidae > Margarornis > Margarornis squamiger. The sequence continues at coordinate 52,761,608 of JAWWTY010000156.1, forward strand.
GCTGCACCCAGTTCTGTTATGTGGAACGAATGATGGCACGATACTTCAAAATTAACCAAAGAAATTCTAGTACTTGAAGAGAGAACTCTTCCTAAAAGTGACATTTGCCTCTTTTTTTAAGAAATAAGGCATATTTAAATGTATTCGTTTTGGTGGGGGGGAAAAAAAAAAGAGGAAGCCTGCAGAATGTAAGATTAGCAAGTTCCTTTAGGTTCTGCTGTTAAATTTTATGCCTCATAACACAGTGATGTTGGTAGACTAGTTTTGAGTAAGTCTAAGCAGGACAAATACGGTTTTTAATAGGATTTCGTGAGGCATTTTGAACCTTGAGGAAGACATTTATAAAGCATATAATAGATACTTATTGATTGTCACTAAAAGGTGAAAAAACCCCAAGTAGATTAAGTAAAGAGAGCCCCAGGTTGCTGCTGGCTTAAGTGCACTCTGGAGTCAAAAGTCGTATTCCTGTGTTGAAGCAGCATGATGAAGAATTCTGATTCTGTACCTGAAATAATGTATCTTTTGCTTTTAGCTTGAGTTGGCACTAACTCAACAGGTTCTCCCACCTTTTTCAGTTGCCCAGTATCACTTTGTAAATCACTTTCTAAACTGTAGCAGCAGTGGCACTCTCTGTGTCTTAAGGTGGTAGCGATAAGCCTGCTGCTGCCAGTCTGCACAGTGTAGTTTCTGTGAGTTGTTACATGCTGGAACCCAACCCTCTTGCTCCAATTCTTCTCAGAAATGAGGACATAGAATGGAGTGGTGCACATACAAATTGGTACTAGAGAATAATTTATAGTATATTAGAGACTATATAATATGTTGCAGTACTGTAGTACTCAGAATATACCATAGGTATCCATGAATTATCATTCTGTCTTTCTGGTTTTCTTAGTTGCATTTATTGTTTTGTGTTTGTTTTTCCCTCTGAAACAGTTATGTACTTTTGTTTGGTTTATTCATTTGCTTCTATCAGAGCTGCATCTTTTCCATGAGACTTTCCTATTATTCCTTTAACTGCACGTGGCTCATAATACCAAGTGATGAGAGAGTTGGAGATTTTTGTGTTAGGAATTGTGTCTAGGTTTTCTTTATTAGCTTTTCAAATGATTAGTTTTCTTGTATTGTGTTTTTTAAAAAATGAACATTAAGGATGTTCTTTTCAGGGCCAACTTTTAAGAAAATGTTCAGGATATAAAAGCATTTTATGTGCTTGTACTGTAGCAGATAAAACCTCTTTTATGAGAGCTCACTTATCTACTAATTGAGTTTCATTGTTCTTTTTAAGGGCTGCACAAAGATGTTCAGGGACAACTCTGCCATGAGGAAGCATCTGCACACTCATGGCCCTCGAGTACACGTATGTGCAGAATGTGGCAAGGCCTTTGTGGAGAGCTCAAAACTAAAGCGGCATCAGCTAGTTCACACCGGAGAGAAACCCTTTCAGGTATTGTTAGCCTCCAGGCATAAGTACAACTCTATTTGGTGAACGTGTGTAGACTGTAACTGTAACCTGGCATCCACAGGACTTTGGGGATACTGTGGCTTTTCTGAAATCAGATGGAAGTCCCCTTCAGCTAGTTAGGCTGTCATTTAACTATTTCCATGGACTTCTCTGAGAAATTGGCAAATTATATGAACATGGGAGATACTTTTCAAAATAAGATGTAAAGTTACTGTAAAAATGAAGATTGCAGTTACTATTGAATTAAGAAAATGTCTTTCTCCTCATCTTTTCAACTGAGCCCTTGTGGACAGCTGAGACTTGGAGCTGTTTGCTCAGTTGACTCAGGATACTAATTTTCAGTAGCGGGTATTAATCAGTTCTCAGTAAAATGATGGGAGTCACTGAATCTCTTTCTGTTTGTATCAAGTCACATGGGCTTCTGCCACCGGAGGTCCCCTGCTCTCTTCATATGGTACTCTGTATAAATCTTAATAGCTATTCATAGTCTTGAGCATATCTGTGTTCTCCAATACACATTTAAGATAGGTTATTTTTTTTTGGTTGATTATTTTTTAAAATAAATTACGTCGGAAACTTGATTTGTGGCCCTCAAGCATTTGCTTAATTGCTTACACTAGATATCCTGTGTGGTAAATGTAAGTATTTACCACTGAACATAGCATCCTTTTTATTTCAAGCCCATCTTAAAAGTGGCTCAAATGAGTAAATCTTGCAAATTATCACTGAAAGGGGGAAATTCTGATGTGAAACCTTGTTTCTGTTTTGTAGTACAGTGTAACAAAGTTCAGGTGTTTTTAGTGCAAGCTGGATGTTACTTATTTCCCTCTTTGAAAATAGATATACTATTGTATATATACTATACTTCAGTATGTATACCGAAGTATTGTGGTTTTTAATGCAGTTCACAGGTGATACCCACAGCTTCACTATAATAAACTTCAGCATCTACCTTCATGTCTGTGCAGTCTAGTGATTAAAAGACTATTGTTCTAATCGGTGGAAATGTGTGCTATTTCATTAGCTGATATGGAGTATGTCTCTTTCTTTTAACAGTGTACATTTGAAGGATGTGGAAAGCGTTTTTCACTGGACTTCAATTTACGCACACACGTGCGAATTCATACTGGCGACAGGCCCTACGTTTGCCCATTTGATGGCTGCAATAAGAAGTTTGCGCAATCAACTAACCTGAAATCTCACATCTTAACACACGCTAAGGCCAAAAACAACCAGTGAAAGTTGGAGAAGAACATTCTTGAACTCAAAGCGTCTTGCAGGAAAATGAATTGGAAATAAATACGCCTCCCCTTTGTATATTGTTTCTAGGAAAGAATTTTAAAAAAAATGAACCCTACAAACCTAAAGGACGTGTTTTGATAAGTAGTAAATAAAAAGCAAAAAAAAAGAAATCACACAAAAAACTTTAAGGTGACATTGCTAAGATGCTCTACCTTGATCTGTAACCCCGTTTCAAGAACACGGTGTTTTGTAAAGTGCGTCCCCAACTGGACGGGTCAGCTCGTGAACTTGCATCAAAAAAGACAATTCTTTATACAACAGTGCTAAATTGGACTTCTTTTCACATTCTTATAAATATGAAGCTCACCTGTTGCTTACAATTTTTTTTAATTTTGTATTTTCCAAGTGTGCATATTGTACACTTTTTGGGGATATGCGTAGTAATGCTATGTGTGATTTTCTGGAGGTTGATAACTTGCTTGCGGTAGATTTTCTTTAAAAGAATGGGCAGTTACATGCATACTTCAAAAGTATTTTCCTGTAAAGAAAAAAAAAGTTATATAGGTTTTGTTTGCTATCTTAATTTTGGTTGTATTCTTTGATGTTAACACATTTTGTATAATTGTATCGTATAGCTGTAATGAAATCATGTAGTATCAAATATTAGATGTGATTTAATAGTGTTAATCAATTTAAACCCATTTTAGTCACTTTTTTTGGAGAAATACTGCCAGATGCTGATGTTCAGTGTAATTTCTTTGCCTGTTCAGTTACGGAAAGTGGTGCTCAGTTGTAGAATGTATTGTACAGGCACTGACCGTTTATTAACACCTGATAATATGTACATCCCCCCATGTAATAGAAAGGGCAACAATAAAACAGTGGTCCTAAAGAAAGAATCTGGCAGAAAATGATCTGTAAGCACAGTCTATTTTCTTTTGTTGTCCAGAGCAGTTCTAGTTCCTCTTGACCTCCCAGAAATTGGAAGCTAAATAAACTCAAGTTTCCTTTACTTGCATTCATTTACAGTGATTTTTGATGCAATTACATAATGCCACATCATCTGAACAGAATTGCTGACTGTAATTCTGGTTTTGAGTGACCTAGACTTCCATTAACTGGAACGGTGGATTTGGAGACTTGGCAGTGTAGTGGGGAGTTTTCAGTGTGCCTGGACAGCAACTAGGGAAAACAGTACAGTAAATAACTAAATGGAAACCTTTGTTTAGTCAGGGTAAGGAATGTTGGAGGTTTAAATGCAGTAACAATGGAAAGTGGAGGAATGGTAGGGTTTGAGTGGTCGTACCAGAAAAAAAAAAATAAAAAATTTCCTTTTCTTTTGACTAGCTTGTTTGACAGAGTGTAATGATAAAAATTCTTGGAACCTTATTGGACACCTTTTATTTCAAAACAAGAACTCTGTGTTCTAAAAGAACTTGATGGAGTTGAGTTTCTAATGGTCTAACTAAGAGTGGTTACTACTCATTTGTTCAAGTGTTCAAAGAAAATTTAGCAAATACTATAGTAAAATGTGACAGATTAAAAAACAGAAGAAAATGCACAGAAATGCATAAGTTATTTTTTAGAGACATGTAACATATTTTAATGCAGTAAAAAGTGTTGTTAATCCTTTTCTGAATTCTGTTCTAACAAGGTTCATCAAAGTTTTCATTGCTAATACTGTAAAACTTTAATTTTGAGTCCAGTGTTGGTGGTAGTGGAAAAAACATGGGTAATAAAGAAACTACACTTAAGATCAAGGGAATTTTCATCCATACGTAAGTTAATCTGAACACTGCAACTCTAGTCTGAGGTTATTAGGGGTAGAAAGAAGGTTGGGGCATTTAATTGTAAAGTATGCGTTAGAATTTTGGCAGTATTTTTTCTTTTATATATAAGCAGTTTTTGAACAGGACAATATACTGAAACTTGTATAGTTATAGTTAAATTAAATTCTGTATACAGTTAAATTAGTGTCTATTCTTTTTGGAAGGAAATAAAATGGATTCAGTCTAGTTCTAATTGACCCTACATTTTTTCTTAAACAGTATCTATGATGGTGTTAGGCTTGCACTGAAGTTTGCTTTCCTGTGTTGTAAAGTGGTACCCGTTCTATTGAATTGCAGGCTGTCAGTACTTCATCCTTGAACATATATTTGAGACTAAACTATGTTAAATACTGGTTTGAGGAACCAACTGGGAGCTGTAACTGTTACTATCTCTAGTTATATTGCATCTGATTACAGAGAGAAATTTTCATCTAGACCTCAAATCAGTAGCACTCAATATACTCCTGAGTGTAAGTAGCAACACTTAGTAGCTTGAAAGGTCTTGCTTTGTAGGTAGTTAATTCCATATGGGGTATGAATAAATACTTGCATTGAACAGCTTTTATAAGTTATTTAAGCTTTTAAAGTATAATTGACACACCTTGCTCTTAAAACATCGTGTTTAACTGATTCCAGAGTTTTCCTTAAGGTTTTTCAGTGAAGAAATTACAGGCTTTAAGAATAGCAAGAGTTGACTCTGAAACCACCAGCCTACTACTGACAGGTTCCTGCATTACACCACCAATTTGAGAGCAAGTTCAGGTAAGGGGAAGAGTCTGAGGGGTGGTGGACACATAGCCAATGGTTTTAAAACTGGCAAAAGATTTCAGTGCCTGCTCATCATGCACTGCTCATATGATCATACGTTTACCTTATCTGGTTCCGCTGCTGTCAGAATGAAAGGAGGCAAATTCTGTACTCAGAATCTTTTGTACTTAGACCAACTTTTTAAAGGTAGAACTGGCTCGACTTTTCTAGCTTTGTTTATGGTCTGTCAGTAAATACAAGATGAACTTAAATACCTATTAACTTGTGGAAAATGTGTTTCTTGAAAAGGTTGGAGCAGCACAGGTGCAGATTTGAAACAGTAAGTGACTAAATTCTTAGTGAAATGGAACGTTAGGAGCTCAGCTGAACTTGCACTTAGTTATTTTCTGTTTGAACAAGTTCGCTGTGAATTGAGGTGGTTCATTTTGACTTTTTTCTTCTCCATAGTGGCTGCAAATTGTTAAGAAAGAAAGCCAAATACTAAACACATTTTAAAAATGTCGCTTGTCAGCAGCAATGTAGTTTTAAAGGCAGGTGGAGATCCTTTCCCTCCACTAATTTCATAGTAGGTAAAAAGCAAAAGAAGCAATAATTACCAGAAATGGCAAAATTATTGAGGCTTTAAAATGTTGGAAGAAAGCGAATCCCTTCAAAGTGTGAGATGAAGATGCATGGCAGGGGTGGTAACAGGTGTTTCCACTTGGTCATCACCTGCCCCAAGGTGCTCACAGAATATTTTGTCAATGCATGCCTTTGAAAAACTGGGTCTGATTAGTCTTTCTACTCAGTTAAAATGGAGAAACTCGAGAGGGGATTATGTCCTGAATAGCATTCTTCAAAATGGTTCCTTAATGCCTTGAAGAAATTGAGAAAATTTGGTATTTTGTTGTGGCTGCTAGACAAATCTGTCTAGGAAGTCTAATCAGTCAAGTGGCAGCTGTTACCAGCATTGGTTGATGTATAACGTGTGTTTATAATGTACCATCTATAATTGTGGCACTTCAGAATATGAAATTTTTTGTCTGCACAGCACCCTTCTCAAGTCTGCTGTATTATGATGGCTGGAGGAGGGAAGTAAGCACTGTATGTGTCAGCATTGTATCAGCTTTACTGCACTAATGTTCCTGTAGTGCTTAAACCTGTTGAGAAGAACCTGTGGTGGATTTCAAAACTGCACGTTGGGTGTGAATTTTGCAGGCAGGAGTAAAAATAAAGAGTTGGACTTCAGGATGCTTTTTCATGGCTTTGTAAATGGGATAGTTAAAAAAGCAGCACTTGGGAAGAGGTCCAGGGTAAAAAAAATGGGAGAATAAAGTAGGGCAGTGTGTGTGACCCTGCTGGTGAACACAAGGAGCAGAAACATCTGCATGGTGTTCTCTAAAGACAGAAGCAAAGCACAGCAGGAATGTATGTGCTTGTATTACGAGATTCAATATTCCATTTGATCATATGAATTGGTCTAGTGTGAAGATGGCTTTACAGCAATGTTTAAATGCCAAGCGGATGGTTACTGGCCTAATTTTGTAAGGCAACTTAATCAGTGGTCCTTTTCTCAATTTCATTCTCATTGCCTAAAATAAACCAGCTTAGGCAAGTTTGTGTACTCTCAGTCATCCCATATTATTAAGGTAATTTTGCTTAGAATTTTTCCAGTCCTTTTCTCAGAAATAGTTTGGAGAATACAGAATTTCCTTTTGGAGCAAGCACATCGGATTCCATGTAAGAGTTAATGAGAACTTTTGAGGTACTGATTGCCGTAGCAGAAAAACAGCATTTTGCTGTAGGTAAATGGATAAGATCACTTATAGCAGCAACTGGGTTTTAGACAATTCCCAATTCATGGTTTTCCAAATCTGTTACTTTTTTTATAACAGAAAAGCTCTAAGATTGGGTGCTGGTTGGGTACCACGCCTTCTATCATGTGTTACAGTGTGGACATGATAACCCTCTTGTGAGCTGCTGTTCTCCCTAGGTTGCTGTGTATGCTGGAAGCACCCTTCAGAAGCAAGCCTGAAGTTCTGTCCAATGTTGGTGAATTTTGGGGAGGGAGAGAAAGGGACAGAGAGGCAGTGATATCCTTGTAGGATTTCTAGGTGCTTCTCTTGACTCCCCTTATTAAGTGTTGTTGTCGGTTTAAGTGGGATTTCTCTCTGCTTGGGCTGATATTAGGGGACATTTATGTCAGTGCTTTGTTTCAGTCTGTACAGAAACTCCTGAGCGGCAGTTTGCCAGGAGATGGCAGTGAATTACCTGTTTGCACAGCGTGACCAGCACACAGAATGACAGTGTCAGGGTGCCCCTGTGAGGTCAAGTGTGTGCAGGATGTCCTGTGGTGTTCAATGGACCTTGACAGACTTGGAGCGTGCCAGTGTCAAAGAGCAAATTTCCCACACACCAGTGTAGAAGAATAAGAAGTAAAATTCTGCTGCTTTCTGAGGGTCCTGGGTGTACTTGTGCATTCATCAAAAGCACTAGTAAGGCAATGGAAATAAAGACTAAATAAAAACTGTTGAGTGTAACATGGGTCATATATGCATGCACACATCAAATATTAAATACTTTTAGGGAGCAATGTGGAAATCTAATGATAATGAATGTGCTTTCAGCTGTGAGTAGCTATTTTGGTTAGCTGATAGACTGGTAAATCACCGCTGCTTATTTCCAGCAGTGGCTTCCTAAAAAGTTCAAGCTCCCCTGAGACATTTAGGGCCTTTGCTTCCATCTGCTGCTGCTCATAATGTGTGCAAGGCCATTGCAGAGAGTGGAACAGGACAGAGTCCTGCATTGCTGCTTTTTAGGGAATCAAAGATGTCAAGTAAGCTGTTTCTGGAGCAGGCCCACAGAAAAGGTGTAGTTCAGAAGAATGCTGTCAATAACAGGAATAGTTTTGAGATAAATCACAGAGCTTATAAAGACTGAGGCATAAGATGTACTCCTTGTTAAATAGTGGAAAATCCATACACAAAAAATCTCGGTGACCAGATATGTCCTAATGTGCTTCAGCTAAAACTCATGTCAGCAATTGGTTGCAAGACAAATATGTAGAAAACTGCCTTGTTGATTAGTGTTTTGATTTAAGGACTCATAAAGTCAGGTGTCCTTCACAGCTGCAAGATGCTTGCCAAGGACCTCACTAATGTTTCCAGCTGCAAAGGTTTTGACTGCCTCACACATGGGTCATCGTGCAGCTTACGTTTTGACTTATTTGTCAACACATCTATTTTTTTCCTAGCAAAACAGAAAACTTGACCTTTCGATATAGAATCCTTTAGTTTTCAGTCTTAACTGGTGCTTTGACTGAACCTCCATTGGATTTATATGAATCCAATGACTCTCATAGCTTGAAAGGACATACAAATGTTTACAATCTGTTTCTAAGCCATAAGAAATAATGTCAGGTCTTCAGGTTTTCCTCTTGCGTGGTTGGTTGGTTGGTTGGTTTTTATTCTTTATTTTTGCATAGGTTAGGGATAAGGGATTTCATCTCAGTTTTTTCTAGAGTGAAAAATGAAATGTGTACAGTTTCTCAGTTATGAACTGGCAGGAAAACAGCTATCTGCCTGGATTAAAAGTAAGGGTAGAAGTTATTTTTATATTTACCTCCTTTAATTGCAGTTAAAAAGTTCGAACTTTATTGCTGGCCTGTTTGAAAAGTACCTGTTACGGATTTTTCCTTAAGTGAAAATACCTCAGTGCACAAGGAAGAAGGTATATGGCCAGCTGATCACAACACTTAAGTATTCCTCATCTACAGTAAATCTCTGCTTGAGAACTAGATCAGGTCCTAGAAAAGGAATACTCATTTTACTTCATACGAACTTTAATCTGGCCAAGTGGAACTACTCTAGCAACATTTCTTTCTGATTTGTTATATTTAGCAAATGGTGCAGGCCCTGAGGTCAGGCTTCATTATGATCTTAGTATTTTATCAATTGACACATGGATGTGGCTAAAATGGTATAAGTCTATTTTACTGTTAGTAAAAAAAACAGTAATACTAAAGTGTAATAGTGAATTATATGAGGAAACAATTTGACTGTGTTAGTTGTTAAGTTTTATAGACCTGAAGAATATTTTGTGAACATTAGAACCTGCCCTTCCATTTATATCGATCTATAGGGTATTAGTTTTCACTGCAGCCCTTGCCTTGCTTTCAGTATTGATGAAACTGTACAGCTTAAAATCACTTTCTAGGTCAAATCAATTAGAACTGGTAATAAACTATAAGTAGAAAAGCTTTTACTGTATATCACATGTATTATAGTGCATATTATGTCACCTCTTTTTCTGTTAGTGATAGTGATTTTTGCAATTAGTAAGGACAACACTAATACAAAAATTGCAAAATAGTTGCACTGAGAAGATGAAAACGGCTTATTTTCCTCTGCTTTCCAGCCCCACTGCTCATGGGTATCCATAAATTCCCGAACACTGAAAGAAGCAGTTTGATTCCTTTTTGTTTCAAAGCCTGTCTCCATCAGGTTTGGCCCTGCAAGTTCTGTGCTTCCCTGTTCTCTTGCTTTGTCTCCCAGAGTCATACAGTCCCTCAGATCCTTCATGTGTCTCCATGGCTGTGGTGTTGGATAGGGCATGTTGCCTTGGGTGCACTTCTATTTTCCCTGCCTGTTTTTCTGGTTTAATTGTACATTCTGCTAATCTAATGGTGTTTGGCACACTTTGGGGCTTTAAATTGTTCTTTAGCTATCCACAGACTAAAAATCTGGCTAACAGCAGCTGTTAACACCTTTTTCTCCAGCATAATAATAAATATATTTAATTTCAAAGAACAAACACATTTTTTCTTTGCAAGGTCAACTTTTTACATTTTTGTCTTAGCCACTTTCCCAGTATGCTACCTGTACTGCAGCTGCGATGGACAGGTTTTCATCCCTTCAATATCTTGCTACTCTTTCATGTAAACTGTATAAAGAGCTATATCATAGAATCATAGAATGGCTTAGGTTGCAAGGGACAAACCGAAAGATCATCTAATTCCAACCTCCCTGTCATGGGCAGGGACACCTTCCACTAGATCAGGTTGCTCCATCCAGCCTGGCCTTGAATACTGCCAGGGATGGGGCATTCACTTTTCTGGGCAACCTGTGCCAGAGCCTCACCACCCTCATAGTATAGTAGAATTTCTTCCTGATACCTAATCTAAATCTACTCTCTTTCAGCTCAAAGCCATTGCCCCTTGTCTTATCACTGCATATATACCGAGAAAGATGAAGAGTGGACAAAAATACTCACTGTCGTGTTACAGTTGCAGACATGATGAACCGAATTTCACACTGGTAGCTCTGCTATAGTAACTTCTTTAAGAAGTATTATACCTGGGTGCTTTTTTCTCCATTTGTCCTAATTGGGCATGTTTGTGGCTGCAGCTTGTAACACTCTCATGAGCTATCCAGTTTAAGATAGCGTAGAGCTCTTGATAGTGAGTTTTACCTTCTTAATCCCTACAATTGTTGGGAATTAATAGAGCATCTACTGCCCAGTATCATGATGTTGATGATGCTGTGGTAAGAAGGATGTGGGAAGGACATACTTCTGTCTTAACTGGCTGACATCTCAAAAATCTAGCAGGAAGGAACTGTATCATGTTTGAAAAGGCTGAGGGCTATTGTCTAGCTTGATTTAAGAGTTTAGAGCTGCACAGATTCCAAGCAAGTGACATCAGACTAGGCTGAAAGCTGGCTTTACCCTCTTCTCAGGCTTGTTGAGTAACATCCAAAGTCTGCTACTGATTATGTCTTTTAAGTTCCAGATGGATGAATTTCTGGAGAGAATGCTTTAGTAAACACTGCAAGTAAAACATTGTATAGCCCTTTTCTGTTTTAATGACATTATGGTCTTTTAGGGTGACACTATTTGCTTATTCCAAGTATTTTTGTCTGTGCCATAGTTCAGTGTCATTTCTGCTGAGATAACAAAAGGTATTTAACTGGAACAGACCCTAGTCAGGGTCTGTTAGAAAGGGGCTGGCCTTTCTCTTTTCTGATAAGTGAACTGATGCTTGACAGGGTTTGTGTTGGTCACAAGAAGATGAAACAGTGGTGCCAGTACCTGAAGTAACCTCTCAACAGGAGGACACGGACCTGCTAGAGTGAGTCCAGAAAAGGCCATGAAAATGCTCAGGGGGGTTGGACTACCTGTCCTATGAACACAGCCTGGGAGATTTGGGGCTGTTCACCCCTAGAGGAGACTCTGGGGAGACCTTAGAGCCCCTTCCAGTACTTAAAAGGGGCCTACTGTAAATCTGGAGAGGGGTGTTTCACAAGGACATGGAGTGCCAACTGGTAACAGTTTGAAACTGAGAAAGAGTAGGTTTAGAATAGATATTAGAGAAAAATTCTTGACTGAGAGTGGTGAGGCACTGGAACAGATTTTCCAGAGAAGTTGTGGCTGCCCCATCCCTAGAAGTGTTCAAGGACAAATGGAATCAGACTTTAACCAACCTGGTCTCATGGAAGTTGTCCCTGCCCATGGCAGAGGGATTAGAACTAGATGTTCTTTAAGGTCCTGACCCAAACCATCCTACAATCGGCAAGGAGAGGTCTTTTTTGTAAGGTCACAATACACATCATCCTGCTTTTCCTGTGTGACCTTTAATTTGAAATACTGATGGTCTTTGTGGGTTGGTTGCACTGTGTAAAAAATAAAAGCTCCAACCTACAAAACATTTTGCTAAACCTGTGCATCACAGAGCCAAGCATTCTCCTGAATCAGGTATGAATGGTGCTTTATTCTGATGTGATCCTGCAGGGACCCAAGACTTATCTTCAACAGCTGTGTAGCCTTGGAGCTGATCAGCACTGCTTAAACCAAATAAATGCAGAATATGTAGGGTTTAAGCATGGCACCAGCTGTCTGGCTCTAAAAGCAGGATTGTTCTCTTAGCAGTCAAAAGGTCAGTTTGAAGAAGTGAGGTCAGGCAATTTCCTTTCTTTGCTCCAGTGAACTGATTCACTCTAAGCCAGAGCAAGACCCTGCCCTTACTAGTGGTGCATGGAAGGCAGATGGGGAGGAAGTTCCTACTAGCAAAAGCCAGAAACTCCACCCTCTTGCAAGCCTGATTTAACACGAAGCATCTCAGTAAAACATAAACTTTATAGAACCAAAGTCAAAATTTTAAAAAAATTTATTCCCTCAATTTTATATACAATAATTACAGTCTCCTGTACAAAGGTGTAAATGGTCTTTGCTGTGAGTTTTTGTGCATATGCAGCTTAGTAAAGATTTAACATTCAATTTGAATCTCAGTGCAAGTAGGCACTAGAACATCCACCATACCTCCAAGGTATAAAGAGACATACCAGTTTTACAGGTTTCTCCATCATATTTTGTTACAGTGCAAAATGCTATGAAATAAGGTTTCTTTAGAAAATTCATATAAATTAAACACATATTGCACTTGTCCCAACCAAAAGTGTAACAAGTTGTACCTACTGAACTACTTTGATATGTTTTGAAACATTGCTCACACACATGCACTCCTTCCTTCTGGCTATTTGTGCCAAATATGTGTAGGTTTTGGTGTTTTTTGTTTTTGGTTTTGGTTTTTTTTCAAATCTTAAATAACTTTACAGCTCTTTGACTAATACAATCCTTCTTGAACAGACTGATAAAAAAAAAAAAATCACAGCAGATTAATGTAACAATAAAATTCTCCAAAACCTTTTTCAGTCTTCTTTCCAGTGGCACTGTAACTAAAAATGAGTATTGTTTCAATTCATAATGCAAGTGTATTGAACAGCAACCATTTCAGACACTTACACCTCTGTTTTCTGAAGAGATATGAAACCTCTAGTTCTAAATATGAATGTATTTCTGTGGTACTTTTTGCTGCTAAGCTAACATTGCACCTACAAACATTTTGTGCAATACCACAGGCAGGACTTTGACTTCTGTACATCACTGGCTGCTATGGAGCATGTTGAGAGAAGTGGTGCAAAGTTGCAGTAACTTTGAAGAACAAAGTCTACTTGGGCTGAACTAACAATACAGTCTGTGCACCCATCAAAAGAGAAACAGAGGTGAAGGTAAACAGTATCAGTCTTATTAGATTTGTTTCCTTAAATCCTTACAAGCCTTGAGATTTAAAGGAACAAGTGCATTTGAGTGCAGATACTAACTTTGTGCTTAAGATATTTATTCAAAGCTGAAAGGTAAGGGAGTAGCTTAAATACAAATACTTTCTTTTTTTTTCCCAAATCTGTATGAACAAAGTTGCTAATAAAACCACTGACATATAAAAGCAGAGGATAAGTAAAACACATGACTAGCTGAATGCTAATCCATGTCTTAAACAGTTCAGGGTTACCTGCAAAATGCCTCCAACATTTAATTGTCCCCCCGCCTACTTCACCTTAGAGGAGTATACTTAACTCCTGTCACATACAAAATGAGTATTTCTTTCATTAAAACATTTCTGCATTCAACTCAACTCAGTCATTCAGAACACGAGTGGAAGAAAACATGATTTCTGGGACTTTAGCACTCTCCAGATCCTCTTCTGGAGCCACAACAGTAACTTTCTGAAGGCAGGTCCTCATCTTACTTGAATACTACTAGATATGGAGTCCTGAATAAGGCAAGACGTTTACACAAGTAGTGAAATGAAATCCTGATTTGACACATTTAGGAATTCTTTGTACAGATAGCATAGATCTACACTACTTGTGCAGGTCAAGTGTCCATGTTCAACAAAACCCAACCAGCTGGGCTTTAGATGAGGAGAACAAAGATTGAGTTCACAAACTGGAAGGCTGATGGATTACTGGATCTGATTACCCACGTTAAGGAATGTTGTCTTCTGGCCTCATGTACATTAGGAACACAGTGACAGTAGCAAAGGTAGCTGCATTGACAGGAAAAGCACGGAGAAGTGTGGAAGTGAGACCTCTTGTGAACACCCTCCAGCCTTCTTCATGGTAACTCTTTCTGACACAGTCCAGAATGCCCTTATATTGTGTGACGCCTCCGACCCCATCGGCCTGAAGTCGGGATTTGATCACATCCATGGGATAGGTTGAGAGCCAGGACACGATTCCTGACATCCCTCCAGAAAAGAGCAATTTGGGAATAACGTAACTGTCATCAGCTTCACAGCCTAAATACCTAGTCATGCAGTCATAGGTCAGGAAGTAAAAACCAAAGCTTGGAGTTTCTCTTATGAACGTAGAGACCATGCCCCTGTTGATACCCCTCAGACCTTCCTTTTTATAGATTTTGACCAAACAATCCAGAGAATTTTTGTAGTTCTTCGTTTTCAGTTTGTATTCTCCTGTTCCTTGAAGCTGCATTCTTGTCTTTGCCAACTCCATGGGACAGCAGATGACGCACTGGATAGCCCCTGCTGCTGACCCTGCAAGGAACTGGTTTAGAGGAGTGTCTTTTCCAAGAGCACGAAGTGTATTTCCTTGTACACCGAACACAAGTGCGTTAATGAACGTAAGTCCCATCATTGGTGACCCGATACCTTTATAGAGTCCAAAAGCCTAATGGAAGAAGGAAGGAGAAATGCTTTTTAACAGGGGTGTTGATAGCCTTCTGAAACTGCAGAATATGGCCTTTCTGGCTCTTCCTTCTGCCCTAACTTTCTAACAGTGGCCAGAAGAACAAGACCATCTTGCTTGGTAATAAAAATTTAATCTCTGCCTAGGACATGAACAACTAAACAACTTAGCAGTACAAATATACAGTTGAACACATCCATAGAATAACCTTAGTCCATCCAGAGAAAAGTTTTCTGGCAAATTTTATACTTTTTTTTAAAGTATCTTAAAGCCTGAAGCCACCTTTTTAGCTATGTTCTTAAAGCTACAGCAGCAAGAACGCCTCACCAGTTTCTTCACTCATTGGTCAGATTCCTTGGATTCTCACCAACTAGTTACTTAAATAACTTATTATTTTATTTAAAAAGTTAACTTCAAAATACCAACTTAGTGATATTCTTCACAAAATTTCTAGCAAACTTCTGACTACAACATCTGCCTTACAGTCAGGTGAGGTTCAGAGTGTGCTTTATCTCTTGATCTTCAACATCTGTAGTTTTTTTTTAAAAGCTTTCCCACCCTTCTGAGTCAAAATATATAAAGATTAAAAAAAAATATGCAAAGCCTTAATTTTGTACTTACAGATTCTTGCTTTATGATGGACTGAAAGCAATGGAAAGTCCCACGGTAGAGAGGCTTCTCTACATTTTGAACTTGTAGACGAACCTATAAAAAGTTGTATCAGACACCAGTTTGTACATCAGGAGCAGCCTAATGGGTAAACTAGTGTCTTGTACCTACAGCAATGGGTATGCAAGAACACAGGCTGGACACTAAAATGCTGTATGTGGTAAAATAACTTGAAAATCTTTTGTGTTTTGAATTAGTTGTGGGGGTGAAAACATGAAGGGAAGAGGATTATTAACTTCTTGTGACTACCAGAAAACCAGTATGTGGAAGGGTACATTGTTATCTAGAATTTCAAATAGAAGTTCTTCACTACAGGCTACAATAGGGACTTTTTTTAGCTGCCAAGAATACTTCTGTTCACACTAAGAAATACAAACCTGATGGATTTTTATTAAAAAAAACTATCTGCAAGTCAATAATGAAACAAGGATAGTTTGAAAAGGACAGAAACTTTCAAGAACACCCACAGTGTTTCTGATTATCAGATTTAGGTCCATTCATTGAAATCTGATTTTTTTTTTTTTCAGAGGGTAGCTGGGCAGTGACTCTTAAGATGTTTGTCTTTGCATAAGGAATTTAATAAAAAGCCACTTGTCCTGAATGCAAGCAATTCATGAGGGTGTGGCTGCTTCAAACCTTTAATGTTAGTAGTAAGCAGTTAACTTTTCCAAAACTGAAACAGGGTGTTCTGCTGGACAGATAGATGCTGCTGTAACTGGTGGTCTTAGGAGACAGGCCTTTTTCTGGATGTTTTTGAACTACTAATGGAAAAGTCCAATTCTTTTTCCATGCTAATTTGCCCTCAGCGCACTTAAAGTCTCAATTCTACTTACTTCATGCAAAGCCCTACACTGCAATAAACGCAATACATTGGTTTCACTGGATTGATAAAGTTATAAATCTGTCTTGACCTCCAGCATTGAGGGCTGCAACGTTCTTCAGCAAAGATGTTTATCAACCATTTAATGTTACTGCAACTCCAGGGCAAAAAAAAAATTCAAGAGCCCTATTCTGAGCAAAAGAAAATATTATCATATCTGTGTGAAAGATTCCTGGCCTTTGAATCTTTTTATCTGTTTTTGCCTAAGGTAATAAAAACACCACCAAAACAATGAAAGTAGAAAAGGATTTGTGGAGGTGGTTTGCCTGAATAACCATATTCAGGTTAGCTTTTTTCAAAGGAAAAGTATCTATTTATTTTTTTAATATTCCTACAACATGTCATTTTATGCTTTGTAAATAAAAAAACCTTCAACTCTCAGTATCTTCTTAGCACACACATTAGTGTATGCTAGCCATACTGGGAGGCTGAGATCACCTCGGGTCGTACAACATCTTAGGGTTAAAAGCAATCTTATGGTAGGATTCAGAGGAAAAAAACCCTTTGTTACTCAAAGTGATGCTTGCAGGAGGTTAACAGTCTGTTAACAGGTCTGTAACAGTCCAAACTGTTACAGAAGCAGGCCCACAAAGTTATAAATCTTAACAAGCTATCACAATTGCACAAATGAAGGTTTTACTCCATTTATAATTTACTGCTATTGTTTCAAACCCCATCTGTGAATTTAGGGGACTTCCACATGGATGTGCTCGAGGAGATTTGCAGATTAGGAACCTTCTTACTCTATTTTTTCAGCACACTTGTGTTTAGTAGTTTAGAATTAGCAATATTCTACATACAGGCTGAATTTCCCAGTGGCATACAGTTTCCACTATTTTTTCCTAATGCTTACTGAAATATTAACCAATTTTTCCAATCCTTTTGTAGGATGAAACATTTAGAGAGTGCTGACTTTCCAGGTCTAACAATGAAAACTGTCTCTTTAGTAAACAGTGCTGGTCACATTGGGGTGCCCTCATTAGCAAACTGCCAAGTAAGGCAATGAGTGCACATAAAACTTTATTTCATGGGTGTTAATGCCATATTCAACAAGCTCTTCAGTGTGTACAACTATAGGAAGGATGAATCATGTGCAAAGTTTAGCCATCTACTCCATTCATTGCCCAATATTCTTTCTTCCTTTCTCATTGGAAACCACTGTTACTAAGGTTTTAAGCTGAATAGTAACACACAGTAATTTCACATCATTAAAGATTTGCATAAAGGTAGTCAAGGCTAAACAAAAAACCCCCAAACCACTACACCCCCTCAACAGTCCAAACATTTAATGGGGGAAATAAGTGACTTTAGAAGTGTTTTAGCAATGAAAATGTCCTTCAAGAATACATAGTGGATAAGACCTCAACAACAATGTGCCTGAGATTGAGTTTTAGAGGCACTGTGTGTGGAAGTGTATTCAGCCAGAAATGCATAGCAGAAAGAAGGTTCAGAATAAAACTACAATTTAAAAAAAAAAAAAAAGGAGGAAAAAAAAAGGGATATTCAAACCCCGCTCCCTCCATGCCATAGTTGTTGAAGAGGGACACATCAGTTTAAAACTAAAAGGGGAAAAAGCTTCATAATTCTTTCAGATCTTTACTTGAACTAATACATTTGGGAATAAATTAAGACTGAGAGAAACAGAAGTGTTCACCTGGGCTATACTTACTAGGTAACTCTCCCGTGATGAGGCTTATCTGTCATCTACAACAAAGTAACACTTTTGCTGTTAATGAAGACAGCCCCTAGCTCAGAAAGTAAAGGCAGTTAAAAGCAAAAAAGCAATTTTATACATTACATCAACAAACCAGGGATAAGCAGTTTGCCAGTTCTGAGATCAGCTCAGTTGCAGGTTTCGCAGGGTGACTTCACCGGCTTAATTTCTCCCTGTGTGTCCCACCATCCCCCTCCCCGCTCTGTGAAACATGAGCACCGGCCAAAAAAAAAAAAAAAAGCTTAAATGCCAAGACAGAAGTAAAATTCTGGCTTATCTAAGCAGCTTTCCCATTGTTCAGTTATATTAAAAATGCACAGTATCAGGTGACTACCAGCTAACCTTTTAAACACTGCAGAACTATAGAGTTAATTCTTAACACATATACATACACAAGTTATGCAATGTTTTTTTGGTGGGTTTTGGTTTTTTTTCTTAAAGGCTGGTTAGTTTTTCCACATGCAGTGGTAACTATGCCAGCTAATAACACAAACATTAGTATTTGCTCTAACAAAAAAATAGATGCTTATAGTACCTTCTAATGGATATGAGTATATGTGCCATGTTAGATTTCACAAAATATTTAGAGTCATCCAGAAAAAAACTATTTGCTCTATTGTAAAGCAAGATGGTTTTTTCCATAGCCAATACATCTATTTTGCAATAATACACCTGCTGAAACGAGCATGGAAGCCCCAGTTTTTGCAGACAGTTAAATGTTTAGTTTCATGCAGTAGAAGCTGTTCCACTTCAAAAAACAAAAATACCCACATGTAATTAACTTTAGTCTGAGCACAGAATTCTAGCAGTTTTGCTGGATTTGGTAAAACAACCTTCAGATAAACACTTAAAACTTAGCAGGATGGGGGTGAGAGGAAAAAATGGTGGCCCTGTACCACCATAAGAAAAATTGTGTGAGTCTGGATAATACTATTCCTGAAAATATATACTAGAATTCAACTGAATTACTTAACAGTCAAATTTACCATATTGTCAGAGACAAAAAGACAGATTTTACTCTTTGAGCAGCTTCCACTGCAAACTTGCAAGAACTAATGTCCACTAGCTCAGGAATTCTGTATTGAATTAACCATGTGCTAGGATACAGAACATGGTGATGCCTTTGGTAACACTATCAGCCCACAACCTTTGCATATCTAAATTCAGCAATGTAAAGGTATTCCAAATATAGATCTAGTGCATAGCATGCTGTCTGCTGCGGTCAAGGGATAGGGTGAATTAATTTAGCAGGGAATATATTGATATCCCTTTTTCTATTCTTCCAGCACGAGACTTTGGACAAAGCTGCCAAAAGGCGACTTAAACTGTCATTCCATTCTGAAAGATGGGCTTGGACTCCTGGGAGCTCTGGCTGAGGGACCCCCTAAGAGATCTCAAATATTATATTTGAAATAGCTGAAGTATGCATCATACATACAATTAACAGACCATCAGAACATAAAATTTAACCTTGAAAGTTACAAAAAATATAATACTTGGAGGAAAAAGCCCCCAGACAAGCCTCATACTTGGATTTTTATACACTTACACCCTTTGGCTAGTGCTACTAATTAAGGAGTAAGTAGCAGAGCTTAAGGGGAAAACAAAACAAATAACCTAGTAACAAAGTGGGTTTGAGCTACAAATGCAGGGAAAGGCAGTTCTAGCAGTCAGCGTTGAACAGCTGCAGAGAAGCAAGTTTAGAACAAAATTTAGTTAAATGTAAGATTGTATTTCCAAATACAATATTGTTACTGCACTGATGAACTTGCAGTTTAGGTCAAGGTTTGTAATGTTACTGGGTTTTCACTTCTGAAGAGCTGGAGATTGAAAAAAATCTATCAACAGGTTGTGGGTGCTTGTTTCAAGCTTTCCCACACGGATTTAGGCTCATACAGTGACTGGGGAATTTTTTTCCTCCCCCACTTCTTGGAGAACCTAAGTTTTCTACTTAGAGCCAAAGATATTTCATAATCAACCCACCTTAACAGTGTCAAAGGGGTGTCCTACCAGCACTCCAGCAGCACCTGAAACAAAACAAATGCCATGGTTATTACTCTGAGTTTTCTTCCTGGGTCTAGGGCTACAGTAGCCCAAGTAGGACCACCAGCCACAGTGTTGTTGGCAGACCAGGTAAGGAGCACCCTATCAAAATAAGAGATCTACAATTCAGTCCTTCAGGCCAGTACTAGGTGCCTTTATACTTCTCTTCAAGCTTCTGAGCCCCAGGCTGTGGCCGAGGTGTGTGACTACAGAGCCTGACACATCAAATGGAATGTGCAGCCGTGACTCCCAACCAGCAGGCAGAAAATGCAGGTTTCCTCTGAAGCACAGTGTTTCAAGTACACGTAACTCTGTGCAGGCACATGAAACATGTCAGCTTCTCTAAAGGCAGAAGAACATTACTGCTTTCTGCCTATACCCTTTCCAGATGTCACAGTAGCACCTGCAGTGGGACCACATGTTACCAAAAACCTTTGCTGTATTCTAGCATAAAAGGACTTTACAGAAGTCACCTGCAGGCCTATTAGTTACACCAAGCTCAATACAGGCATTTTGCACACACACAGGCTGAAGCAATAAATCCTCCAGCTCTGTATTTCTGTGACCCAGCAATCCTTAATGATCGCTGACAACAGCGAGAACTACAAGAGCTTCAGTGCGCCTTCCCACGCTTGCAGAAAGATAGCTGCCCTCCCTCTCCCGAGGAAGATGTGGCAGCAATACAGTGCCCACTCCCGAGTGGTGCAGTCCGGGTTGTTCCGAGGCCAGCACAGCGGCAAGATAGCCCTAGACAGAAAAACAGCGATGCGTTGCCGTACTCGGCATGGAAAGGCCAGTGGTTCAGCTGACCCTGCGGGATTCCCCGGGAAGGCAAGGATCACTAGGATGAAGTCAGAGAGAGGTTGAAAAAAAGAAATAAACATAATAATAATAAAAAAAATCTCTTTGCCAGGCTGGCAAGGAGAACAGAAAGCGCAAATACCCGAAAAGAAGCGAGAATAAATCTTCTGAATGCAATTTAACAGCTGCTAAAAATAGCAGGCGGCAGGCCGGCAGCAGATGCACCGGGAAGCGCCGTACGCCTTCTCTCCTCCTCTCCATCTTAAAGCTCCCCGCTGTCCGTGTGCGTCCAGGTCAGGGCTCCCGACCGCGCCGCCGCCCCTGCGCTCACCCCAGGTCCCCTCCAGCTCCTCCGGGCACTGCCCGGTGCTGCGGGGGAGTCCCCGCGGAGGGGACGGCCCGCACCGCCCCGGCCACTCGGGACCCCCCGACACCTTCCCCGGCCGGGCTCGGCCCCACCTGCGCCGGGGCGGCCGCGCTCGTCACCATCCCTGGCTCCCAAAAAACACCAGCGCCGCGCCCAGCGCTCCCCTCCAACCTGCCTCCCTTTCTTCCGCATTAAAAAAAAAATTAAAAAAATATAAAAATTCGGTTTTCCCCCGTTCTCCGCCTTTTCTCCTTTTGCCACCTTTTTATTTTTCGCCCCTTACTCCTCTTTTCCTTTTGCCCTTGTTTTTATCTCCCTTTCACCCCCTTCTCCCTCCTTTTCCTTTCCCCTTTTTCATCCCTTTCCCATAATTTTTTTTTTTAATTATTATTATTGCGTTGAGGTGTTCTTTTTTTTTTTTTTTTTTCCCCCCTCCCTGCATCCCCCACCGCCGCCACTCACCGCCGACGCATCCCGCCAGGAAATCCAGAGCCATGCCGGCACCGCGGGTCCCGGCGGGCTCCGGCCGTGCGCGCTGCCGCTCCGCGCTCTGCCGCGGCCCGCCCGCCTCCCGCCCTTTCTACACTCCGGCCCCCGCCCCGGAGGGGCCGGGCCGGCACGGCGGGGGCGGGGGCGGCCGGACAACTCCCCCCAGCCGCCCCCGTCCACTGGAGGCCGCGGGGGGACGGCTCCGGCCAAAGGGCGGGACGGGGATGTGGCTGCAGGGGGTGGTGGGGTCCAGCGCTGCGCGCCCTTTCCGCGTTCCCGACCTCCCTCTCCCTCGCCGCCTTCAACCTGTCACTTCTTTTTCAGCAAGAGCTGCGTGATGAACCGGAAGTAAAGGCTGGAAAAAAGATTTTAGGAGGTGCGGAGGTGTTGGCCGGGAGGTGGAGGGGACAGAGCATCCCTCCTGCGGAGCATCAGTAGTGCTAGAGCTGTTTTGGGTGGTTCGGGGAGGCATCTTGCCTTCTGGGGAGGCATCCCTGGGCACTGGTGGTTGGAAAACCTGCGGAGCTAATGTCATGAGGATTTTGGAGGGAGTGCCACCTTTTAATAGGGGTGAAATGACTGTAACATATCTGCTATGAGGAAAGGCTGAGAGAGTCAAGGCTATTCAGCCTGGAGAAGAGAAGGCTCTTGGGGAGACCTTTTTCATAGAATTACAGAATGTGTCAGGTTGGAAGGAACCACAGTGGATCATCTTGTCCAACCTCCCTGCTCAAGCAGGGTCATCCTAGAGAACATGGCTTAGGATTGTGTCCAGATGGTTCTTGGATATCTCCAGTCAGGGAGACTCCACACCCTCTCTGGGCAATCTGTTCCAGTGCTCAGTCACCCACACAGTAAAGAAATTCTTTCTCATGCTGAGGTGGAAGTTCCTGTGCATCAGTTTCAGCCCATTGCCTCTTGTCCTGTTGCTCAGCGCCACCAAGCAGAGCCCAGCTCAGTCCTCCTGCGACCCTCCCTTCAGATACTTACAGACACTGATGAGATCCCCTCTCAGTCATCTCTCCTCAAGGCTGAACAGGCACAGCTCCATCAGCCTTTCCTCATAAGAGAGATGCTCCACTCCTTTGATCAACTTTGTAGCTCTCTGCTGAGCCACTCCAGGAACTCCATGTCTCTCTTGTACTGAGGAGCCCAGAACTGGACACAGTAATCCAGATGCGGACTTATCAGGGCTGAGTAAAGGGGCAGGATCACCTCCTTCAACCTGCTAGCAAAGCTCTTCCTAATTGTCTTCCCATTTATTGTGGCTGTTCAACACCTAGAGTGGGTTTATAAAAGTGGGGAGAGACTTTTTACCCAGGGTCTGTTGTGACAGAACAAGGAGTAACCATTTAAACTAGAAGACAGCAGGGCTAGAATAGATATTAGGAAAAAATTCTTTACTGGGAAGGTGGGGAGGCATTGGAACAGGTTACCCAGAGAAGCTGTGGCTGCCCCATCCCTGGAAGTGTTCAAGGCCAAATGGAATGAGGCTTTGAACAACCTGGTATAGAGAGGTGTCCCTGCCCATGGCACAGGGGTTGGAACTGGATGATCTTTAAGGTGTCTTTCAACCTAAACCATTCTGTAATTATACAACCAGACTCCCACACACACTGTTGTCCCAGAGAGGGGAGGAAGGGTTGCACCAGCAGATATGGGCTTTGAGCTAATTGTTGCCGCAATGGCACAACTGGAGTTGGGGGGATGAGACCTTATCTCTGACAGCTAAAGCCACAAATCTGTAGCCTGCTGCCCATGGAGCTTAGCAGAGCCCTGGATCTCAGTCTCACACATCACTGCTGCACTTCACCCTGCAGAAGAGGCCTCTCTCCTTCCCGCAGGCTTTTCTTGTTCTGTATTAACTCTGTTTTCCTGCTAATGTTGCCTGGCTTCAGGGTGCCCTCATGCCAGAGCCTTTAAATGGGGAACTCAAGCTGCTGACAGTTTCGAGAGGGAGCTGTGTTTAAGCTGCTCGTTATTTCTGCAGGCAATGTCTGAGAAAGGGGAATACCAGTGGCCTAGAACAATAAGTAGTCTATTCCAGCTTTGCTTAGAGAAACGCAATCTTCAGGACCTGCACAGTCAGCTTTTAGAGGGTAAATTCCAGAAGCAGAACAGAAAAGCAAATGGATATTTTTTTAAAATTGCTTTCCATGGTATGGCAGTTATTTTCTAGGTGTAGCAGTTCAATACAAAGTCAATAAAATCTTGCAGATGAATAGCATATTAAAAATCACTCCAGCTTTTACCTCCTGTGCAATGAGAGCACACAAACAAATGAACAGACAAGGAAGCTTACAAAGAGGTCCAGAACTACTACTACAGGAAAGCACTCCTTGAACCCCTGACCTTCCCCATATCTTCTTCCAACTCAATGCCCATTTGTGTTCCTTCTCATCCCTGAAAGCTGTCAAAACAAATCAAGCACCGAGGTGTCTCCAGGACGCTTTGGGTTCCCTGATTCACGTACCTGCCCTACAACCAGTTGGTAGCAGAGAACAGGAAGACAGGCTGGTACTGCCTTTTGCCACAGCACCAATGGCCTTGGAAACTGCCCACTCCAGCTCTATAACCCACCTCCTAACAGAAACCTTAGATCTCACTGGACTCACACACTTGTAGCCAGTACTTCAGATCAGATAGGAAGCCCTGATCAGTCTGTTTTCCTTAAACACTTTGTCTAAGTGGAAATGACTTTGTTTCACTGAATCTTGTCCACTCTGGCATCCATGGGAGGAACTACTACCTCCCATGTGCACAGCCCTGCAGGTGAAAATCCAGATGTTATATGCATCTGCCTTGTAGCACAAGTCTTGGAAGGATCAGCTTGGCCTAAAATATTCCTGGCCAAAGTTGTTTTAATCTGTCATTCAAATCCTTTGATCTCCCAAGCAATCTGCCTCAGAGGAATTACCTTTTCCACCAGAAGTGTTTTTGTAATCTAATGTTTACCCACAATGGTCAAGGAAAACATTACCTCACTCTTTGTAGGCATGTCTTAGGTTGTCTGAAGATAGTTTCAATCTTAGTCTTTTTTTCTCTGAATTATATTAATGAATATCTTTTGATCTCTGAATCCTCTTACCCCACTCTTTCTTCATCTGGAGTTGCTTGAACTGAGCCCTAAGGCCTTTGTAAAGTGAATGCTGGGAGGTTGCCCTTGGTATTTGCAGGAAACACTCTTTTTCATATATGTGAATATAAGATCAGATATTTGCAAGAGTCATAAAATAACATAGTATAATATAACACAACCTGATATTGTTCTCTTATGGGAAGCCTGTGACACATGATGTGCTCCAGATCCTTTCCAGTAGATCAGCTGTGTGCCAAAATGCTCCCTCTTTTGACCTTTCAGTTTTTCTCTATAGTCATTTAGTTGTTCATGCCAAATTGCTGTTTTCCAGATTGTATTTCCAGTTTGTCAAGATCACTTGAATTCTAATCCTGCTGCTGATGTTTGTGCAGCCCCTCCCAGGTTGCTGCAATCTCCCAAGGTTTGTCTTGTTCCTGTGTGCTTGAGCTGTTCCTAATAAACTTTATTCAATATTATGGAATGTGGGTTTTTTTTCAATGTTACAGAGCATTGGAGCACTTCAGAGGGGACAGGAGGCACTTTTTATACTAGTGCAGAGAACATCAAGAGCTCACTGGTATAAAGTCTGGGATGTCCAGTACTGGTTCACTAAGAAATGAGCATGGCATTAGTCCCACCAGGGAGTTCCTCTTTTGTTCATTTTTTTCTTGCTTGGGGTTTTGTTTTGTTTTCAGTTCAAGTTATACTTGTTAGGCAATGTTGTGTAAATGTGGAGAAGTTTATTAAATTTGTGTGTGGGGTGGGACAGTGAGTCAATATAGCTGTTTGTATTTGTGTGTGGCTTCCATAGGAGCTTTGTGATAAAGGAAAGGAAGTCATAGAGCTCTTACAGGTTGGTGGTATTTCTCAGACCGGGTGTTTTTCCTGTTGATCCAAGGCCGTATGTGTACAGTACAGATAGAGTTTTGGAGAGGAGTTCTAAACTGACACTGAAGGAAACCCAAATGTAACAGTTATCCTCTTCACTCAGGCTGTTTTTCTAGATATTTCAAAAGCTGTGTCTGATCTTGTGTCCACTTTGTTGATGTGTGGTGCCTCTGGCTCAGAGCATGATTCAGATGCCTGTTGGGACTCTTGTGCCCTTCAGGCTCCATAGATTCGGCTCAGCTGTGACTGCCTTTCTTTTCATTCTGCTAAAGCTGTTCTGAACACAACTTACAACTGCTGGGATGCATCCCCTGGAGTGCTGGAGTGAGGGGTTGTGCTTTCTCTGCTTTCTTGTTCTTTGGGAGCATTTAGCTTCCCTGCTGGATGGTGAAATGTGTGGGCTCCTCAAGTAAAGAAGACAGAAAAGAAAGAGCTAAGGGCAGCTTGGGAAACACACTGAGTCTACCAGCATGTACAGCAGCTGCACTGTCCCATGCCTGAAAGAAAAGGTTATGACTTAACGTTATCCTTCAAAGAACTTCTTCCCTTTGTCCCATTGTCTTTTGGGTCTGAGTGGTGGCAATTCAGGTGGAAGAGGCTTTACAGAGGATACTGGAGGGGTGAGATAGATGAGAAGGGTTCTCTTAGTTTCTGTGGCAAGAAGTGACCCTCTCAGCTGTCTGCTGCCCTTGATGGCACCCAGGAAAGATCTGGGAGAGGGTGACCCAAACAGAAAAGAAACCTGGGAAAGAGAATCAGGAGACTAGGGAATGAGAACAGAATAAGGCAGAGAGAAGCAGTGGCGCAGAATAAACACTGCAGGTAAGTAAACCATGAAGTGAAAGGGCAAAGGCAGAATGAAGCAGGAAGGGAACAGAAATGTGGAGTTGTGATAAACTCAACGAAAATCTGTTGGCAACACCATACAATAAAATATACATTGTTGGCTCAAGTGTTAAAAATCTTTCTGCTTGCTCGTGCATTTGGCATCAACAATTTGCCATGTCCCAGTAGAAACGTCCCACTAGAGTGTGGAGGGTGGTGGATGAGAAAACCTCTCCTTTGTTCCCTAGAGCTTCACTGGGACTTGGCCAGCTGTGGGACTACCCTGCAGGAGAATTCTTTTTCATATAGTCTTCTGTCTGCAGCCCCTTCCTTATCTTCTAAGATAATGGACAGCTGCATCATCACAACTTCAGTGCTCACCATGTTAACCAGAGACATGCATCAATTTCTCTTTCTATTTTGATCTACATTTTGAGCACTGCTGCATCATTACAACTTCAGTTCTCATCACGTTACCCAGAAAAATGCATCAGTTTCTCTTTCTATTTTGAGCTGTGACACGATTTTGAACTACTCCTTCCTATCACCTGCTTTGGCTCCCTGAATCACTCTTCAAAGACACTGGGGCAGCAGCTTTCTCTCTGTGACCTGTCTGTGAACCTGGGTGGCATTCAGACCACACGCATGCAGCCGTGTGAACGCTACATTTACAGCAGCAAACTGCTTGCAAGGAAAACCTTGCATTTTCCAGAGACTGCAGTCCAGCACAACTAGGTTTGATGATCACCTAGTGCTTTACAGAATGGTTGACATCCAAAGCAGTGACAAATAAATTCCAAATGGTGAAATGAGAGAAAAATCAGGACACAAAGTACATAAGAAAGAATCAGGTGCTGAGCTGCTCCATGGAAACAACCCTTTGTCTGAAAATAATCTGCTCCAGGTGAATTCACGGAGTACCTTTGTGTGGATTTGTGTCCATTTTCTTTGTTTTCCTAAACACTGCTGTATTTGCTGCCCTGGTTGCTGCATGCACTGTCCCACTTGATGTTATATTATTGAGTCAGGTAGTCAGGACACTCCAGCTCCTCAGGATGCAGCTGTATTTGAAGACAGAGCAGCTAAGGCTTTATTCTTAGGGGACTAAATGCCTTTATTATCCATTAACTTTATGACCTTGGGTGGCTTTAGGGTATTCTCTGACGTCATTATCCCACTAGCTTCAAAGGTACTGTATATCAAGTGTTGAAACTTCCCAGCCTGATAAAATCCCTTGATAAGACTGGTGTTTCAAAGTATGAAATGTAACTGATGCAGTCATACAAGAGTTTAGTGCTGCTGAAAGAGAGTCGCCTTGCTTACAGATCTGCTGATGTGTAGGGTGATCCTCCAAAATGTCCTGGTCAGGATCCTGGGATGTGAGATCCCTTCTGTTCCCAGGCAAACCATGGCAGATGAACAACTGCCCAAGCTAATATCTGAAATGCTGAACTTGAGAGAGGTGCTGCAAGAAGGGAGTGGCTTAGTATGTTCTAAATGGTGAAGTGCCCTGAAAAGTTTGGTGTAGCTCCAACTTTCCATGCTTTATCCTGGTAAAATGGAAACATTTTTATTACTGGGCAAACACATCTTCTGGAAAGCCTGCCCCTTCGTATTTTAAACAGAAGTGGCCAAGTTCTGACATGCACCTTCTGTTGTTTGTCTCAGCCTCTGCTCCACGTGATATCATGTATGTGTTTAGTTTGGGTTACTGTTCTGTTGAAGAAGGCGAGAGAAAGAGGCATAACCTGCAGGCTGAACAGTCCACAACATTCGTATTTACTCTGAGGAAGAATCTATCCCTGTTCATAATCAAGTGTCTTGTACTTCGTTTGAAATACAGATCCACAGCCAACTCCTGGGTGCTTCCCGGAAAGCAGATGAGAAATTAATACATCAAAAAACCAGAAAAAGCTGCCTACAGCCATTAGTCCAAAGTCTTTTCCTTGCACTGTCTTTAATTTCAAAGATCATATATACTGTGGATTTTATTAAATAAACTGCTGAGTCTTTTCTTTTCTATACTGTTTCTTGGCAGCAGGAAGTCTAAGACAGGGCAGACTTACACAAACACACCCCCATGCTGGGTCTTGTCTTCTTTTGTCATAGGTCCCATCTTTGTCTCCGGCCTGTGCTAATACTATGATGGTTAAGAAATGATAATTCCATTTTTTATTCATATATTTGGGGAAGGATCTAAGTCCAGAGTACCTAAAATATGAGGACTATGTTCTCTTATGTTTGCTGCAGGTGAAGCAAGTTTCTTTGCTGCTGTCTTTCCTTGGAGAAGACCACAAGGCTTCATGCAGTCAACAATGCAGAGAGCAGGTCTCCAGCAGCACCTAAATGCTGTTTGATGTCACAGTTTTAAGATACCAGGGACCACAAAGAGGCAGGCTGAGATAGGAGGGTGGGCACTGAATCCAGTTACCTGAATTAATAACTACCAGCACAGCGGCTTTACCCATCCCTGCCTCTGCACATTACTCAGTCCCTCAACAAATACACTTGTGACCCTGAGATTAGCTCAGTTGGTTAGAGCATGGTGCTAATTAGGCCAGGGTTTTGGGTTTGATCCCTGCATGGGCCATTCACTGAAGACTAGGACTTGATAATCCTTGTGGGTCCCTTTCAACTCAGAATATTCTGTGATTCTGATTCTGTGATAGGTGACAGTGAGCAAATACTGCTGGGAAATCATTCAGGAAAGGAATATAAAAGCTCAGTTGCTGGTGACTTTGTAGCATTTGTTGAGTCTGAATTTGCAGACAGTGTAACCTAAGCCTCAGGTTGTTTTTGTAAAGTAAAAAGGTGCAATTATGCCTATTTTATAGATAAGGAAACTGGTAACACTGATTTGTCCTCAGGGAACAGGAGGCAGAACTAGGAGGACAACCTCCTCTGCCTGCCTCGTGGCTTTGTTTTTAAGCTACCTTGTTCTTGCAGGAATATTTCTGTGAGGCTAATGGCTTTTCTCTGCCAACAGGTTTATAAATATACTTTCAACACACTTGAAATCCTCTGGCACAATTTGTATTCACATGCAGTCAATGACTGGGAGACCAGGTCTCCAGCTGAATCTAAATGCTAAGCTGTTTAACAGCATAAACACACAGCATGATGCATCAGTCAGTAATGAATGAGAGACAGCAAAAAAAATGGGAATATGTCATGAGGTAATACCACTAAGGTTTATGTACAGACAATTCTCCAATATCTTGGCCTGTCTTCAAGGCACCTTCCTGCTGGGTCATATGTGGACTTCCAGCTGTCATGTGGAATGTTTGTTGTTGCAACAGTCTTCCAATAAAGACACCAATTTCTTAGAAACTGAAACAGGCTGAGCAGGATGACTAGTGTGCCTCGACAGAAACTTCCCGAGAACTTCCCAAGAGACAGACACTGATACGGCTCCTGAACTAATGCCAGGGAAAAGACAAGAGTGATAAGTGAGCCTATGAACTTCATATGATATTCAGGGACTGGTGCTGTTAGCACTAGTCCCTGAGTATTCTTTACTGAGGCTGAGGGTGATCCTGAAAAAGCTATGGAAACCTTTGGCTTATTTTTATTTCAGTTTGAGTCCCTGAAAGAAGTCAGAGTAATGCTGAAGGCACAGGACTGAACACTTGCTGCTGATTTGGGTCTGCATCTGCACTGGGACAGTGCACGCTGCTTGCAAAGTTTTTTTCAGAATCCCTGAATTAATATATATTAATTCAGAATGGGTATCAGAGGATCTTTTCCCCCCAGAAATATGGGGTTCTTCTCTGGCATTAAACTCACTTTGTAGCAGAAATTTTAAGGGAGATTCTTTGGTTTTGCTTGAAGCCTTTAATTAATTCACTGTAGTTTTACTTGTTTTCCACTTCTTCAAGATAAAATGTCTTAAATTCCTTTGTATATATCCCTCTTAGCATAAGCTTGTAATAATGCTCGTATTTAGAAAAAGTTCTGTTTTCTGAACTTGTTGGTGCCAGGTCTGTCAGTTAAGTAACTTTCCCATGTGATTTTCGCAGCGGATATTAAAGTTCCAAATAATAATGCCTGAACTTCCCCTGCTGAAAATGTTGAGGCTTGCACATTAACATCATCATGACAAATAAAGAGTGCATTATTGCTTGGTGGTAGGGAAAAGGAGGCCAGAAGGTGGGTGCCTCCCTCTGCCCTTGGCTCTCCAAGCCTGCTGCCAAGTCACTGACTACATCTTCTGTTCATTAAAGTGCAGAAAATGTGCAAGAGGTTGGAAAGCAGCTCAAAGTGCAATCAGAAAGTCAATAACAGTCCGGACATCCCCTCCCTCCGTCACAGCCAAAAGTCCTTCTGAAGTGCTAGCAATTTAGGCTGGCATAAAATCCTTTCCCAGAGCTTGCTGCAGTGCACTGTCAAATATCCTCTTTCTTTTTATAAAGATCAGGATCTAATTGTGGCCTTCCAGTATATGAAGGGAGCCTACAAGAAAGATGGAGAGGGACTTTTTGCAAGAACATATAGTGACAGGACAAGGGTGGAAGGCTTCAAACTGAAAGAGAGTAAGTTTAGATTTGATATTAGGAGGAAGTTCTTTGCTCAACTGCTAAAACTCAGCAGTTTGGTTAACAAAACCCAGACTATATATGATCTTTGAAATTAAAGACAGTGCAAGGAAAAGACTGAACTAATGGCTGTAGGCAGCTTTTTCTGATTTTTTGATGTATTCATTTCTCATCTGCTTTCTGGGAAGCACCCAGGAGTTGGCTGTGGATTTGTATTTCAAACAAAACGTGACACCTGATTATGAACAGGAGTAGATTCTTCATCAGAGTAAATATGAATGTTGTGGACTGTTTAGTGTGTAAGTTATACTTTGTGAGGCACTGAAACAGGTTGCCCAGTGAAGTTGTGAATGTCCCATCCCTGAAGGTGTTCAAGGCCAGGCTGGATGGAGATCTAAGCATCCTGGCCTAGTGGAAGGTGTCCCTGCCCATGGAAGGGGGTTGAAACCAGATGACCTTTAAGGTCCCTTTAATCCAAAACTGTGTTATCATTCTGTGATTTTGGGGAAAGATTTATGCAACACTCTAAATTTTTAATATATACATATTTTCAGAGGGGCACTTGTGTAGAGTGGGTGCTTGTATTGCTACTTTCACCATGATTTACTCCTGAACAGAGGCTTGTGGCTCTTTGACAAGTGTCTGGATCCTTGCCATGGCTTCATGGCAGTGGACATGCCAGTTGTGCTGATGAGAAGATTGGGTATAGGGAGATTGAGTCACTTGCCCCAAGCCAGAAAATCTGTCACTTCTTAAATTACTGCAATAATTTTCAGTCCTCTTGGAAATGTATTGTTTTCCTTTCCCTTGGGAATGTGTGTAGAAGTGTTACAACTTTATATCAGCTTTCCAGGGATGAAATCACTGGTCATTACATCTGGCTAAAAACGATGCAGTTGCCAGTGCTCAGAGTCGTTTCCTTGATGCTTCTGTTTGTTTCACTGTGAGATTCCTGCTTCGAATGCTTGAGTGCTTGGAATTATTGGCTTCTCGTTAGTACCTGAGACAGAGGACAATGACCTGCTTTGATGTGGAAACCCATAACACAGCTGGAGCCAGGAGGTTCCACCCCCTCTTCAACCTCCCACCACACAAGCCGTGTGCCGGGCTCTGCCAGCTCAGCATTGCTGGTGTCATTCTTCCCTGTTCTGCAATGTGCAAACAGCCTGGTGACATAGCGGGGCAGCACTGTTTGAACAGTCTCTTCAGTCAAGGATTTTTCCAAAATAAATTGGACAGGAATTAATGGTTATGTATGTGAGTGTGATATAGCATAGTGCAAGTGAAGTAGAAAATGCAGCATGTTGTGACAGGAGATGAGGAAAGAACGTTTTCTCAGCAAATCTGGCATGATGAGCTGGCAGGTGGCTGCAGAGTCGAAAGAGGAGACAGGCTTCTCTTTTGCTTTGCGTTGGTAATACCCTGGGAACAAGCTGTGGAAGGAGAGGGGCAAAGGGGTGCCCCTGCTGTTTTGTCTCATCTAAGTGATGCTATTTAACACTGTTTACCCATCTAAAATGTCGCTCTCCATCTTTCCTTTTGTGCCACCACTTGTACCAGTCCTCTAGATCCACAGCCACGTTACTGTGGAGCAGTTCTCTCTGCCTGGGTGGGCCGACAGCTGCCTCTTCTTTTGAAGCAAATGAAGTGTTTTGTCCATCATACACTGTGCAAAATTAAGGCTTTCCTCAATTTTTGTCACTCAGTGTCATGATTTCCTGCAGTTTGTTTCATATTGTCAGATCAGTCTTTTTCTCTGACAGCATCTTCCATGCTCTGCTTTCTCAAAATCACCTGTGAAATTCACTCATTTTGAACAAATCACTTTTGAACAGTTTCCTACTGGAAGAAAGGCCTTGTGAGCTATTTCTCCTGCAATACTGTCCCTCATGGAGGTTCAAAGCACGCATTTTGTGTATTGTTTTCTAGAGCATGCTTTGAGAAGACCACCTGGGTTGGGACCAGCACCTTCTCTCACCCCTGAATAGAGGTGGACCATGTTGTTTATTTGCAGGCTGGACTAGAAGTGATCTCTGGTTCTGCAGTCCTTGGATGTTGTGTCAGCAGGTGACAGGAAGAACTCATATTTCATCTTAAAAGTCTTCCTGATTACTCAAGATTTCTTTGGGATTTATTTTTTTGACTGTCTCTATTGACCTGTAGCATTGTTAGTCTGGATTCTGGTAAGTTAATGGTGTGTCTCTGAAACCTAGGGAAGAGAGGATGAAGGAGAAAGCTCCTTCGGCAAGGTGTGAAGAAGAATGAGACCTCAAGGACTCATGTCTCTGGAAGGACTCATGCTAACGGAGGCTGAATTGCTGTCTTGAGAGTTGCCCTCTTCAGCATGGAGTTGCTCTATGCTATCTGGAGTGTGCCAGCAAGTAACAGCAAACACAGTAACACAGCCTTCATTTCTCAGATGGGATTTCCTTCACACAGAATTACAGAATTCCTTAGCACATTCTCTTGTGTGAACACTTGAACACTTGTGCGGGGCTCCCCTTCCAGAAGGCTCCTGCCTTTGGGCCATCACATGATGGCCAGGCTGAGCCTGGCAGTGGATCCTATTTTCCTCTAAATCCTACCCAGACATCAGGAGCAAAGAACTAAAGACCACCATAGTGGTGGCTGCGTTGCTTGGGTCCCATGTTACTCTGCTAAGCCCTGCTGAGGCAGATGTCCCTAAAGCAGTGGTATGCATTTCTCCAGAGATAGCTGTCCAGTGATACTTTCATGGGAAAAGGCAAAACATTTCAATCCCCAAAATAGTCTTCTTTCAGATAGATGCCTTGTGAATGACCCCTGTTTGCAGAACAACTCCAGTCAAATAAAAAACCCGACCTCTCCCAGTATACCTCTCTGAAGGGACCAAAACCATAATCAGAAGGTTATTAAAATGTTTGAATCTGGAGTCAACTTTCTGCTATATAAAGCAAACTAACATTTGATAGAGGTATTATTGTGAGTGGAGGTTAAAATAATAAATAAAGGATTACTTATCTGTTGCAAAGGGAAGGGGTTTGGGTTTATTGTGGGGTTCTTTTTTTTACAGTCTCAGGAGATTTCATGAGGAAGATTCCCTTTGAGCTGTTTAGCTCAGCTAAAGAAGGTAGGAATTTTGCTTGGTCTTGTGATATCTCATGGGAAATACTTATTAGGATGCTGACTAAAGAAATACTTTAGTCAGTCAGTGTGACATGCCAGCCACCCTCTATTTTCTTGCTGGTATGGCAGCAGTTGCTGCAATATGTAGAAAAATCCACCCCCCTACCCCCATCCATGGTGTGACTATCATATTGAGAATATAGCAAATCTTGTCTTTGAATAGAAGCAATTCCCAGAAAAGCAATATTAAACAGTGGTGCCCCAACAATGACTCCAAAGGTGGCAATGGCTGCTGCAGCATGGGCTGGAGCAGGTCAGCAGGTTGCCTGATCCCTGCAGGAACCAGGAGGCCATAGGGTCCTGGACTGCCCCTCCACAGGGGACGGTGTCCTTGTCTTCATGTGTCACTGATGCAGCAGGTCCCACACTTGGTTCCACTGCTGGAGGGGTCCTGCAAGGTCACCAGCAGAAATGGATGATGGGAGAAGAGGAAACAGCACCTTTCTCCTCACTTGGCACACACA
This sequence comes from Margarornis squamiger, assembly GCA_035222235.1. Taxonomy (NCBI): domain Eukaryota; kingdom Metazoa; phylum Chordata; class Aves; order Passeriformes; family Furnariidae; genus Margarornis; species Margarornis squamiger. Next base: position 52,796,349 of record JAWWTY010000156.1, read on the forward strand.
GACTGTTGATGAACCATTAATAACTCCTGTAGGACACCAGGTGTAGCAAGGAAGAGCTACTGAATAACCCAGTGTGTTTTAGCTGCTACATTGCTGTCTCTCTGGATAATATTTTACTTTTGGTTTCAAGTATTTGCTGCCCTTGCAGGATGTTACACTGGAATAATCTGTTCTCTCCAGCACAGAAAGAATTCAGGGAAGGAAGCAAAAGAAGTCAGAGGAAGCAAGTTAATAAAAATCGTTTCATTTTCAGTTCCAGAAGCTCTGAGCCTTCACACCGATATGCTATATGTCACTGGCTCATCAGCCCCAAAGAGAATCTTCAGTGAGAAACAGGTTCTTGTGAAAAATGCAGGAAACAGCACTGGGCACTAAAGTCCTCAGCTCCCCTGTAAAGCAGACCCAGGGGGGCAGCAGCCATGAAATTTGCTTTTCCCTTTGCTGCCAATGCGGCTTGCCTGACCCGGGGAAACCTCTTCAAGAGGAGTACAATTCAGGACACAGCTTGGCAAGCCCTTCAGTGCACCAGGACTTTGGTTTCCATGTTCAGTCTGGGCAAAGCTTAACCTCTCACATGCAGATGTGGTACTCTCAGTAACAGGACTGCTGCACAAAAATAGTCAATATGGCATTTCATTGAATTCTTGGTTTCCCTTAACCAGCAGGTCTTTTCAGTGCTTTTCTCTTTCTGTTGAGTTCACCACCCTGTGCTTGGGGTAAACTGGGAAATAAAAATTAGGTGCTGGATCAGTGTCCTGGCAAAATCATCTCACATCTCCCCATCAGGGCAAAACACTGGAGTATGGTCAGCAGCAATTGTGATTCCTGCTCTGCCACTGAACTCAGCAAGGAGCTGACATTGGGAAGGGGATTGTGAGACTGGGCAGGAAGTAAAGAAGCAGAGCTGCTTCAGGGTCTGGGAAAACTATACTGTTGTCTGAAACAGAAGCAAATACTCTGGATGTGGTTGGATTAATTTCTGGGTTTCACCATGCATATACATAATGAGCAGGTAATAATCCATGGGGATCTGGGTAGAGGTTTGGGGTCAGCTTTGTGGGTTAGGAAAGTCAAGAAAAATTGCTTGGGAAAGGTACAAGGGATTTGCATTGATGGGAAGGGTATCTGCTCCATCAGAATGAGAAAGAGTGATCTGGGATAGGGGGAGGAGGTGTCTCATAAACAGCCACCATGCAATTCTCCATGGTGCAGGGCAAGAGTGTCCTGCGGCAAACAAGTGTGCAAAGCTGTCTTCTGGGGCTAGTAAGTACAATGGGGAATTGCCCCTTCACAGGCAGTGTAACCCTGCCAGTCACCACCCCTCGTGACTTTCCAAGCAGAAGGGCACTGGGAACAGCAGCTTTGGCACAGCATTTCAGGGCTTCATGGATTACTTATTCACTGTGTTCCTGGAACTGTTCCAGGCTACCCAGCTCTGCCTCCAGTGTACAAATTTGTCAAGTATCCACAAGGCTCACAATCCCCAGAGGCAAGAGAAGACCGGAGGAAGGTTGTTCGTGTTGCAAATCGCACTGTCTCCGACGGACCTGTGGGGCTCTGGGAAGACAGATTTGGTATCCTCCTCCCTGCTACCTCCCTAATGCTACATCGGGGTAATTAAGGCAGCAGACGCACTCTGGATGGATTTCATTGCTGGGGCCATTGGAGGTAAATACATAAATTAATGCTTGTTAATGAGAGCAAATTGCTGTGTTTCCCTCTTGTTCAGCTACAGGGCAGGTCTTGATGGCAGAACTGAGTGTCTTTTGATGGGGGCTGTTTATTAAAAGCGTGTTCTTCCTTATTAAGTGGAAAATGTCACCGGAGCAGGTTCACATTGCTGCTGGAGAGGCAGTGCTGCAGCTTGGTCATCTGAGGTCATTGCTTGCAGTCTCCTCTGGCCTGATTGCAGTGGGACAGAGTAAAACTCTAATAGGAAGGGACAGAGTGTAATACGTTGTGTACAGATAAAAACTGGCTCGTGTTGCCTGGACAGCAAACACTCATGTGTGTAGCGTTTAGGGGTCCCAGCAAACTGGTGGAGTCATGGCTCTAGGGGGCTGAGAATGTGATTTGTGGGGCAGAAGGGGAGAAGCGTGGTGTTGTTGCAGTGAAGAATGTCTGAATGAACGACCTTTGTCTTAGATTAAGATGTATTTGCAGTTGTGAGGGTGATCTCAGTGCAGGCGTGCTACGTAGCAGGCTCTGATCCGGGAGAAAGTAGGTTAGCTGTATATAAAAAAAGTAACAGAAGAGAAGTGTGATTAAATTCTAGACATTTTTAGAGCATGTACTGCACAAACCCAGCTTTGTTTTAAACAGCAAAATATACCCATCAGTCTCATTTTTTTGCTGAAATCTTGTCAGATTTTGTGGAGTATCCAAGATAATACATACCAGTAAATAACAAGAGAAAAGCCTTGGGCTCACCACTGACAGAAAGGCTAGGTAAACCTGCTGGGTGACTGAGACGTTCAGCCCAAACCTGCACATCAGATGTCACTTTGAGATGTGTTGAAATTTGACATTTTCCCTCATCAGCAGAAGACTGTAGCACTGCTGCAGATGTGCTTGTCCTGGGAAGGGCCATGATGAGTTTTATCATGCATCCTTTAATTGCTCATCATGTAAAATATGCAAGTGGGCTGAGATTTGGCATCTCAGCAGCATCCAGCGGGACCAGGAGGTGCCTGCTCCTTGCAGTGTTGGTCTTCCTGGGGTGTTGAGAGACCCTGCTTGGAAAAGACCCTTCACGGAAGGACATATGCAGCCCCTCCATGACAGCTTGTTTTTCTCCTCCTCTTTTCCTCCTGATTTCAGAGCACCCTGTAGAGGAGGTAGCCCTGTGCTGGGGCTGGCAACAGGATGTTCTTCCCAGAGGGATTCACCAAACCTCCTCTGAGATTTCATGGTGGGGCAGGGACAATTGCATTTTTTGCTTGGATTCCTTTGCTTTTTTGGCATAGTTTGGAATAGGCCTCTTAAGAACAAACTTCTTTTGCAAGGGAACACGGAGAGCTGAAAACATAGCTTCAGTGTGGCTGTTCACCTCAACATTCTGCCCTGGTTCCCATGAAAAGCCGTGGTTTGTGTAGTGACACCCTTTCCAGGCACCAGCATCATGTGCTGCCCAGCCATGAAGCAAGCATCTCCCATGGGTGCTCTGGACAGAGGCTCAACCTGAGGGGATGCAGGCTCTGGAGATCCATCCAGAAGAGTCTTTGCTTGTTTTGAGGCACTTTACTGACCTCACAGTGACAGAGAGCAAGATTTTCCATCCTGTCATCCATATGCATCTCAGGGCTTTTCTAGGCAGGATAATGCAATTTCTCATGGGTTGACAGGTATTTTCTGGCAGGTTGTTCCCTGCTGGGAGCTTGCACAAAGATCTGTGAAAGGTACTTGGGCAGGGCCTCAGAGCCATTATCCTTACCCTCACATGGGACAGCTTGTGGAATGGGACAGCTTTTCTGCAAGAACTGGGATGTTTCTGGTGCTGAGCTTATTTTGTGACTTATGTTTGTTGGAGCTGAAGCAGTTTTCATGTTCCTAAGGAGGCTACAAATCCAGTTGAAGAGCATCAAGCAGCTAAAGAGGCAATATAAAAAAATAACAGTTTCTGTTTAGTAAATTATTTTCTTGAAACCTTGATCTGTTTTCAGAGTGTCCGGAGAAAGCACAGCTTAAGCACCTCTGAAAAACTGTAGGGGTGCTGCCTATTCAAAATCCATGAAATAAAACATCCTCAGGCTGCCTCAGGCAGCTGCACAGATACTGTGCATCTCCTCTGGGCTGTGGCCATGGGATAAACTCAGCATCTTCAGCCTAGGAAACAGTGATCTGCTGAGACTCCAGGTGGAAAAAACATGAGAGAAACATCCTTAGTGACTGGAGACTTCCAATAAAAACAAAATGTAGTTGGATACTTTAGCAAGTAGCTCATCTGTAAGGATGTCCTTCCTAGCCAGTAAAGCTGAGCAGGAGATTGGACTAGAGACCTTCCAAGGTCCCTTCCAACTTGAATTTTCCTGTGATCCCATGTATCCTTTCTAGCCCTGCTACAGCAGCGGCCTCAGCTGTGGCAGGGGATGGGAATTGATGATTAGGACTATGGATGACTGAGGAATGACTTGACTCCTTTCAGGTGTAAAGATTTAGGAAGGGGAAGCTGAGGTTTACCCAGAGGGGGTAGAGCAGCAGGGTCTGCAGCATTCCTGGGCTTTTCCACAACTGCAAGATCACATGCAGTCCAAAGGTAGATAGAATAGTCCCCCTACAGAAGGAACATGCTGTCACCTTGTCCTTACAGATAAAGCAGCTCCTGCTGACACTGCCAGAGACATGTTACTGAATCAAGCTCAGCTTTTTTAGGGAATGGGGCACTACGCAGAAAACAAAGGCCTTTGGAAGCTGTTGTCTACCCACCCAGTGAATAGACAATGACTCCTGCTTTTCCCTGAGTCTCTCAGCCAAGGGTCTGCCAACAGCTCAGAGCTGTTGCAGCCTGGTGGGCTCTGCACAGCTGCTGCTTGCTCTCTGGTGACTGCTGCCCCACCAGCATCTCTCCTTATCTGAATTTCATGGTCAGACTGACCTGACCTATGAAGAGACTGTGAGTAATCTGTTTTGTGCCTGCATTCTGTGTGTGTGTCTGTGTGTATGTGTGTAGGAGGTGATGCTGCAACCTCTGCACAATACCTGAGAACATCTCAGATAAAATAGGCATAAAAATGGCTCACTAAAATCCAAAAAGGTAATTCAGCTGGTTTTGCAATTTTTTTTTTTGCCACAGCTGATAGAGTGTTAGTCAGCAGGAGTCCCACAGGAACCCACTCCCATATGCATACTATACATTGCTGGTCTTCTTCGATTCTGCTGTGCAAACAGGGCATGTGTGGGTCATGCTATCTTAGTCCCGGGCTATTTATATCATGTGACAACAGTGTGAAGAGCCCTTTGATGGACTTGGCTGAACAACTCAGCTCTGACAACTGCTCAGAGTGCTTTGGCTCCTAAGGAGAGCACAGTTCATGTCAGGCTGTGTTTATTTGGAGGTTTGGGGGATTCACATCTTTGGTGGGAGCAGTGAGACATTTACCTTTATAGCCTCCTCCCAAGTGGAGATGCTTGGTCCTTGCTGGAACCAACTTGATTGGGATTCCTTACGACTGAGAAACTGGGAAGCCATCTGTTCTGGGGCAATCTGCTATATTGCTGTCTTTACATCTAAATACGTGAACAGGTTGATTTCTCCACAAAGGAGGTTAGTTCTTGTCAAACACTGACCCAAATAAGCCTTGGTACGTGATCTGCACGAGGTCTTACCTTCTTGAGCCTGGGGAGCAAGTTGGGACTTAGCCATGCATGACTCTGTGTCGCCAGCATCCGGCCAGCCTATGGCCACTGCCTCTAAGGTTCAGGAATTCTGAAATTGATGTGATGCCAAATCCTCCCAGATGGGATGGGGTGCTTGGGCCAGGGGACTGCAGCTCTGAGGTCAGCACTGTCATGTTGATATTGACTTACATGTTGCTCTTCCCTGGCTGACAGTGTCCATGTTTACTCTGGCCAATGGCCGGGAACCTGGGACAGAGCAGGTGTCCCCAGGTGATTTTGGACATTGCCACTCTGCTTGGACCAAAGGTGTTGCTATTTCAAGCCATCTTATTGCCCGTGTATTCCCCACTGCCCTCACTCTTCCATCCCTCCATGTCTTCCATCTTGGCCCATGTTTTACCTTCATTGCTGTTTATTTGGTGTCAGATTTGGTAGATAATTTTTAAGAACAAATCTAATTTTTCTGCAAGCAAGATGCTCTTGGTTGTTTCCTTCTGAGTAATGCATGTTGGTATTGTCTCCTGGTGATTCACAGCAGCAGCAGCTGCTTTTCTCCAGAACATAGGATAGCTTTCCAGAGCTCCCAACCAGCCATGTATTCATTCACAGGTGAACATGCTCACAGCAACTAATACATGTTTAAATAGCTTTGTTTTCCTCTCAGGTGGCTTGGCAATTGATGTACTGGGAGGAAGTCAGCTGGTCAGCACCTCTATCACTTGTATCTGCCAACATTTAGGTCAGAGCTGGGAAATGCAGTGAGGTGAGGACAGGCATGGGATAGATCTATTTGTTACTGCAACCAAGAGAAATCCTTCTTGTAGCTCTTTAGCCCTCCTTACGTGACATTAAGACAGTAACTTTGTCTCATAGGATTAATACGTGTCCAACTCCAGTGGCTATTTTAAGGTCTTTGAGTGAGCCTGGGCATGGATAGAGGATTGACACTCCCCCCAGCACGCTAGACATGCCGTCACAGCAGCAGGCAGGGAGTCATGGTCAGCTGGTGTGTGAGGAGTGCTGCCGAGCCCTGGCTTTGCACATACCCAGTGCTAAATCCCTCTCTGGCCTCACATCCTGCTGTGCCCCGAGGGGCAGCGGGAGGGTGGTCTCAGAGCACAGCAGTGCCCCTGATTGTGCTGTGCCCCACCAGCCTGCCAGGCCTCCAAGATACCTGTGCTTTTGCTCTGCTCTGATTTTGCAGCAGTGCTTGGTGCATGTAGGAAATGCACTTCATAGGCTTAGTCCAGCATGGTGATGTGGACCCAAATGCTTCAATAATTCCTCACCCAGGGCTGTAGATGTTCTTTGCAAGCTTCAGCCAGGACATGTTTGTCTCTGGAGGCAGCAGGAGCACCTCTCCTGTCTTTAAGACAGATTGCTGAGAACCTGTAATGTGCGAGGACTACCATTCTCTTATAGATATCTTTCTGACTGCTGCTTTTATTCCTTAAAATTTTCAAATCAAGCATAGAGAACCAAAATTGCCCCAGAGACTCTCTTGTGTGAGTGGGGATGCGTTACACCTCACATGAGGGTGTCTGGTCATAGTCCTAAGATGCTTTACTGCCTAAGCTGAGAGGGGAATCAAAAACAGTCCAGTATCATGCATGCCTTCAGTCTTCCTCGAGCAGTGCTCTCAGTGTTTCTCTCTGTCCCATCTTCCACAGTGGTGTTATTCCTCCCTGACAAATTTCCCATGTTGCTCTTATTGCTCCCCTGAGTGTGCCTTGGTAATGCATGTTTTTGACTGTCATTCTTGGCTCAAATGTCATTACTGGAGCTCAAGATAGGTCTGATGCCAAGAACAGCTGGCCTCTGAAGCCATGTTTCCTTCTGTTCCCCAATGCCCTTCTGTGACAGGCAAAAACAGTCTGTCATGACATGTACTGTTAACCACCTCCAATGCATTCTCTGTTTCAGGTGGTCTGAGCACAGCCGTGGGTTATCCGCTGGACACAGTGAAGGTACCTGTTGGAGCTTTATTTCTTGACTACAGAACAAACAGGCCCTTTTGCTTTCCCCCTCCTTTCCAGAAAACTAGTAGTATGACAATGCTTTGTCTTCATTACATCTATATATTTCACTGTATTTGGTTGTGTTATTTGCCTCTTTCAAAAGGAAAAAAAAAAAAGGTTCGGTGATGCTATTTTATGGTTTATTATCTGGTTTGCTGCTATGGAATTTGTTGATTTATTTATTTATTTTAATCTAATATCTGCATTTTAAAGTTGCCTCTGTATTCCTAGGTGAGAATTCAGACTGAGAAGCATTACAAAGGGTTTTGGCACTGTGTTCAAGAAACATACAGGACGGAAAAAGTAGGTACCTCTCATCAGAATTGCTGATACCAGTTGTGGATGCCTTGTTTCAGGGAAGCAGAGCTCCCTCTCTCTGTTTGGGGAGGATGGCCACCAGTTGCACACAACCACTTGTTGGGAGAGGGTGAGATCTAGCTTTGCTGAGGAGCTGTAAGATGGAAATGATGCTGCCTGGCATGATCCTGGGAAGGGAGGTGAGGCTGAACCCAGGAACAGTTTCCCACGAGCCAGTGCTTTCAAGCAGATGCTTTCCCATGCCAACACTCTTAAAAGTGTTTTTTCTCTTGTTTCCCACTAGATTCGGGGATTTTACAAAGGTGTGTCTGCATCAGTCCTCGCTGTATCAGCGGTTTCTTCTGTTTCCTTTGGCACATACAAGAACTTCCTCTGTATGATCTGCAAGCTGCGATATGGGGCTGCAGATGCAAAGCCGTCCAAGCTGGATGTTTCCCTTGCTGGAGGTGCTGCTGGTGCTGTCCGGGTAGGTAAACAACCATCAGAAAAAGCACAAGAGATCTTGTTCCCAAGCGTAGGAGGCTGGAAAAACTGGGATTGTTTTTGGCCAAGGTGGTCACAGGGGAACCTGGAACAAGTCTGGTGGATTTGTTTTTGCAGGGGAGGTCATGCTCTGCCCATGCTGCCCCCTCACTGGTTGGTCCATGGGATGGATGAGTCCTGCTGGGCAGCCCATGCTAAATTTGGTTTAGTGCAACAAAACACTTAAGAACATGCTCTTAAAGTGACATGGACCTCGGCAGCAAATGCAGAAGAAGAAAGAAAAAACAACTTAGGCAGTAAACTTCCCAGGTGGCTCTGATGGTGTATTTATGCAAGACATGACTGTGAGTTAAAGCACAGGCTGATGCTCTCACAGCCGCTGCACAAGCCTGGCATGGTATTCCTGCAGAAATGGGCAGTGCCCAGTGTTGCCTTGACAGGCCTAAAACTCAACAGGGCACCATTGAAAAGTGATGCTGCCTGGCAAACGTGTATGATCCTGGGACAGGCAGGTGAGGCTGAATCCAGGAGCCGTTTCCCACAGGCAGATGGATTTCTGTGGACATCCAAATGTGCTGTGAATGTGTTGGAGCTCACCCCATCACTCCAGTGGCATGCTGGGCAGAAACGTGTCCTGGGCCACTTTCCTCTTAGAGAGCAGTCCAGATGATCAGTGACTCAACACAGGCTAATTTTTTTAAAAGTCTTTATGGTCTTGGTTCAAATACAGATACAAACAAGAGCCCTGATGTATGCTTCCCTATAGCTGAGGACATACCCTTTTCATGCCCATTTGGTTAAGCAAGTAGTTACAGGTATTTAATATCTGGTGTTGATTTCTGCCCTGCCTTCCACTCTGCCCAGTGCAGCTCACACACATGTCCTGCTGCTGCTGGGTGGAACGGTGCAGGCAGAGGGGAGGAGGCTGGAACTTGCTAGAACTTGCAGGCAATATTACTGCCTGAAAAGTTGAGCGACAAGTTTTCAGGAGGGGGATCAATACACTGTTTAAATGTGAAGGGTTAAAATACCATCCTTTGATGTTACAGGTTGTGTTGACAAATCCTAGTGAAGTAGCTAAAGTTCGGATGCAGACTCAGAGGAACCCACACCCTTCTGTCACATCTCAGCCTTTTTCCAAAGCAAAGTACCAAGGGTCTCTGCACTGTCTGAAGGTGATCACCAAGGAGGAAGGTTTTGGGGGTCTCTACAGGGGCTGCTCTGCATTACTCTGCAGGGATTGCACTGCTTCCGCAATATATTTCCTCTCCTATTCTGCTCTGTGTGACTGGCTCACACCACCTGGGAAAAGTAAACCAGGTAAGTATTGGAAAGCATCTGGCATCACCTGCAAAAAATGGCTCATTTAGTACCACTCTAAGAGGGAAACAGCTCTTGGCAAACATCACCATGTAACTATAAAACCTCACCCAAGTCTGATCCTCGCGTGGGGCTGCTGTGTGTGATTCCTGGTGCTGTGGGGCTGGTTTTGGCCACCAGGTGTGGGTGCCAGCAGCCTGCATCTGAGGGCTTTGGTGGTGCAGCATTGTCCCTGAGTGGCTGCTCCTCCTCCTGAAGGAGGGGTTTTTACATCATGCTCTGTCAATGCAAAAACAGGATACTTAACTAGAAATGAAACATGGACAACATGGCTCCTGGGAGCCATCCTGGAGCACAGCTAAGGGTCTGTCCTGAGCTTGAAAATAAAGCCCAGGTGCAGAATGTAAAGACACTTTAGATTCTTAGTTGTGATTTCGCTCCGAATAGCAACTATCCACATTGAGAAAAGACTGAAGATGTAACATTCAGCAAAGAGCATCTCCCTGAGAATTATAAAAATAAGTAGACCCACCTGAAGAGGATCACTGTGAGTGTTCTCAGGCTGCACCACATCTAGCTCACGTGGTGTTCAAAGTGTCATGTATGCAGGGATGAGTATTCTGTGAGATCGCTGGAAACACACAAATGCAAGGGCTGGACAAAATAACTTCTGAAAAAACCTGACAGTTACCAAAGTTCTTTGACAAATCTGAGATGCTTTGTAGCTATATGAGATCAAGTGAACTGCTCCTCCCTTCACTCTGTCCTGCAGGTTTCCTTGTTGTGCTGCTTTCTGGTGGCTTTGCTGGAGTCCTAGCCTGGGGAATAGCTACTCCCATGGATGTCATCAAATCAAGGATGCAGATAGATGAATCGGACCAGCACAGATACAAAGGCCTGATCCACTGTGTTAGGGAAAGTGTGAGAAAGGAGGGTCCAAAAGTGCTTTTCAAAGGACTGGGTTTAAACTGCATTCGTGCCTTTCCTGTTAACATGGTAGTCTTTGTAACATATGAAGCTGTACTGAGATTTACAGATCATTATATAACCAAAAAATAGCTCTTCCCTTTCTTTTCAGAGGTGCATTTTGTTTATTTATTTTTTTTTGTTTTGGTAATGCAACACCCACAAACAACTACTGAATTGACGGACAGCATAAGAAGCGTGGACATTTCGGCACAAAGATGATGACTGATGGCTTTGTTTCATTCTAATAGGATTACAAACTCATCAGGGAGTCTTGGATTCATATACAACCTCCCATTTATCTCGTTAAAGTATTTAGACTGTAGCTGCTCCTTACATTTGTGAATATTTATGTCCTAACAGGCTGCTTGTCTGATCAGAGGTTTTGGTAAAGCACTTAATTTCGTTTCCTACTGGCACAGAAAATGATACCCATAACCAAAGCAAGAGCTGGGGAAGTTTGTGTAAGATTTAACACTATCCAGTGTGTGCTCCTTACACGGAAAGCCTGCGCTGCATTCACTGAGTGACTTACATATTTGTGCTTCAGGCTGCAACAGCTTCTCTTTCCCAGCTGTAATTTTCCCAAAGTACTCTACAGTTGTATCCCCTTGGCAGCAGCTGAAATATGAATGTCCTTGCTTTTCCCTGTTGCTATTTAATGAGTGGCAGACACGGGCTGTTTACATAACCGAGCTAATAGCCTCACTGCAGTGACGCCAGGCACGGGTTCCCAGCAAACACGTGATTTTTCTCCCTGAGCCCTCCACAGCATCAGGCCTCTCCCGGAGGTCTGTGGAACAGCTCTGAGCTTGGCACAGCTTTGGAGGCAATCTGTTCTCATCCTGCAGGGAGGGTAGGAATAGATGCAAAGCCTCTTTGCTTCTCAAGGGAAAGGTTGCCGTAAAATCAGTCCACTAGTGGGGTTAGTTAAGTTAAAGGAGAGCTGCAAAGTTGTAGAGCATAATTAAGATTTATAACTTTCAAAAGTGCACACTCTTCTCCCTTCAAGTGACACTATTAGGAGCAGCCAAATGCATTCTGTCTAAGACATTTTGAAGGAATTTATTACTTCTTTCTCTTCTTCCTATTACTTATTTTTCATTACTTTTTCCCTATTTTTCTTTTCATTAACACATCAGTTGAAAAGACCAACACCCATGTTATTGTTTCAGTAAGAAAACCCGTAAATCCAGAAATACTTTAGTTTGCCCACCCTGCCTCAGGACCCACATATATGTTTTATCTCTCTGTTTTAATCCCTGGATGAAGACACTTGGAGCGGACTGGATCCAACCCCTCACCTTCTGCTAAAAATGCATTTTTGGAGGTAAAGAGGAATACTATATTTTCAAAGGAGTTCCCATATTCAGGACCCTTCTCGTCCACAGCCACTTTCACCCACTGAGAGCATGGCTTTGACTACACTGACAGTAATTTTGCAGCAGACAGGACTTTTCAGCTGCCCTGGACATGTATGAAGGATCTTGTACTAGAACAACAAGCTTAAAGATTTCAGGTGCTACTAGGTAAGAATAAAGGGGAGTTGTTCCACTCCAGACAGCAACCACTGAAAAGCTCCACAACTGTACTCCTGAATTTTAAGACTTCAGCTGGCCTTTTAAACATGTTCACAGCCATGCTGTCAAACAAGCATCATTAATTCTCTCTAGTCTACCCAGCTCTTGCAGCTGATCCAAGAGCAGGGTTAAAAGACCAGGCAGGTGCACAGTATGTCATCTTAAAGGGGCATGAAATGAAAGACCTCGCACTGAACTGGATTCTCTCCACAGTGCTTATGGATGGCCTCAGGAACCTACCACCCTTGGTTACAGCTCTCAGTGTCAGCACCAAACTTTCTTCAGTCAGAACATCCTTACAACAGATTTAATTAAATCCTCAAGGTTTGGAATTCCTCTTAAGATAGCTCTTAAGAGTTTACTACCCCCAGCTCTTTCTACCAGGGATGCATTTAACTGAGTGCTGTCCCAGCTGGGCAATGATTTATTCCAGCTCTGCCTGAATGTTTGGAATTAAACTCCTTCATGCCCTGTTATTCTCAGCCAACCTTGTTCTATGTCCTCTGAACAGAAACAGTAAAAGAATGCTTGCAAAACAGACTAAACAACCACTTACTTAGGCAGCACTGATACCATCCACCTTCAGCCCAAGGTTTAAATATTAAGTGGCTCATCTCAATAGGCTCATGCATTTAAATGACTGAAAAGTGTTTCCTCCTGTAGGTGGAACTGAAATACAGCTGATTTTTAGAGAGGAATTATAGAAGAGTTGTAAATACGAGCGGGAATAACTGCAGAAGAGTTTGAGGGGCTGAGAACTGTAAGCCTCCGGGCATTCAGCACTGTATGTAACCAGAGTCTCATGTGGCCTGAACAAATGCTACATGAGAAGCAAATTGTGTCTCCAGGCAGCTTATTTCAGGAAGGTAAGGGCTTTGCAAGCCATTGTGTTCACAACCCTTTACTGGGGAAAAATACCTATATAATATATGGGCAAAAACCTGCTTTAGAGCAAGAACTCACTCTCAGCTAATTCACTCTGATACAGACACCACCAGGTACAGGAACTGACTGTGTGAGTACAGGAAGCACAGGCACATAAATATCAACCAGTTTTTGTTTACTGACATGACATGTATGTACTTTGCTACACACACACAACCAAGCTGGGTGTTTGGCTTCTGGTTTTCAGCACTTGACAGCTTTATTTTCTGATTTCTTTATATTATTGTGATCTTTAGCTACTCTAACAGTCACAGAACTATTTATTCTGATAAATCAGCCAGCTGAAGGCCAGATAACAGAAAGAAGGCACGATATTTGCTGTGCTGATAATGGGTTTACTTTGCAGTAGGGACTGCAGCTTATTGTAGAGATGATTTCTTTCAGTTGGTGGCTTTGAAAAAAAGAATTTTCTTAGAAGGCACATTCTGCTTCATGTTTTCATGTTGCTGACAGTTCCTGATTCCTCTGAGAATGTTTATGACTAGCCAAGTAGGTTTCAGCATGCCTCTTGGTGACTGTAGAAGAGCTGTGGGAAGCTATTCAGAACCTGAGCTTTTGCACAGAAATTGTGGAGGATCAGGTTTCCACTCAAGTACCAGTTTTACACCAAACCTACCTGTAAAGAGGTCACATTGACCTTCCCCCATTTCAGAACTGGCTGCTGTACACGGACATTCAACCACCAGTCTGGGTGGCAAACAGGTGATTTTGGACAACTGACCTTTACTAGCTCGCTCTGGGAGCATCTGAAGTCTACCTGGAAGGGGTTATAAGGCACCTGGACATCAGAACAAGGACCAGCTACATCAGATGGCTTAAGTCAACACCTAAACAGGTAGGAAGAGAGGTGAAAACCAGTTTCAATTAAGGCTTTTAGAAGACAACAATAAAAAAGTAGAACCAAAGAACTTTGATCCAGACTTTTATCTACATTTTTATTACAGTGAGATGAACAAAAGAGGCAAATTGTGGAAAATGTAATGAACATTGCCTAATAACACTCTTAAGACATTTCACACATACATTTGAAAACTCTCTTCTCTTGACTTTTAAATGCCTCTTGGACCTGAATTGTAATTACAACAGATGTAGGAATTTGCCACGGTTCCTCTGAGAAAGAGTGTCTTTTCAGAAGCATGCTGGTATGAATTCACCAGAGTGCTTGAAAATGGTGCTTATTCTGTAAACAAATACTAGTTTTTCACTTTCCTTTCTAGAACTTTCAAAACAGATTTCAATTGCTGTTATAAAATGAATTCATCTGCTTAGCTAGACTAGAACTCAGCATTGTTTCTCCCACAGTATATTTTTCTTTCTGGAATAACTAAATTAATTCTTAGTTCATGAAATAAATCTTGCAGGACAAATCTGCATATAATATTTTAAATAAGAAATCTGCATCATGAGTTTGTAAAAGCCCTTTCAAAGTCAATGTATCTTTTATGTATGGCTTAAAGACGACAAAGAATGAACTGCAAGAACAGGAAGGTCACCATCAAAGTCTAAAGTAACTAAGAATTAGCTTATTTACTACCAGATTTAAGAAGCTACCTTTTTTCCTAAGAATTGCTCCACTACTTCTAAAAAAAATATTTTTTTACTGGTTGTTAAACCTTTGATGGCACTGAGATGCTTTGCCTGTAACTTACAGAGACAGTCCCTGTGACACATTCTCATTAATACGCTAAAGCCCTTGGCATTAGATTGGTGATGCCAGCTCACACAAACTGCGAAGAAAAAGACAAAAGCTCAGCCCTGCTATTTTCAGCATAAGTTTGAAATGCACGCAAAATGACAAAATTTGCCTTGCACTTCCACCTGTCCTTGGTTCCTTGCACAAACATAATGAACAGGTTTATTTCATGCACACCTTGGCACGCAGGCACTTCCACCTCAGAGAGGCAGGGTCGTGCTGGAGGGGGAGGCAGCGGCCCCAGCACCAACACCTGGCATGTTCTCCTGTACTGACAGACTGATCCAAGGGCTGCTGCAGTCAGTGACAAGTCTCAGCCTTGAAACTTCTCCCTCAATTCATGTGTAATCAGCTGATTTCAAAGATTTGCTGTGAAATTAAAAGGGTTTCTTTTTTCCTTTTTCTTTTTTTTTTTTTTAAGAATACTACAGTCAATTTATGTACACTGTACTCCACTGCAGAGAATGTGTTACATTGAAATCTTTCACACCTCATTCAAGTGCCTTCCTTATGTTTTTAAATGATTTGGAAATATCACACATCAATACCCACCTCTGTTATGTGCATTAAATAAAAATATCCTTGGTAAGACTGTGTCTGGGCTAGTAACTTTCTATTCTATATAAATACAAGACAGATCTAACAGTTTGCATTCAGCACTGAACATAACAAAACAAACAAGCTAACAATTTGAATTTTTCCTCCATAAACAGAAGCAAAGACATCAAAGTTCTTTTGAAGAAAGGAGATAATTAAATATTACTTGAGGTATTTTAACAAAGTATATTTTCTCACTGGCATACATCCTGAAATAAATATCCCTAGTTTAAACAACCTGGTGCAGTAAAAGAGAACAGACGGTACTAGAAGTATTCCTGTGTCCAGTGTGACTTAATTTTCACAGCATGATTTAATACTTGGTATTTATAACTAGTAAGTAAAATTTGCATTTCTATTCTATCTTCCACCAGACAATATGAAGGAACTTTGCAACCTCATGATAACCTCCTCCCTCCAGAGGCACTCAGATCAGTAAACAGCGGCAGAAACAAAAGTACAGTGAGATTTCTGTAACTTGCCCGAGGTCAAACAGGAAGATAACAGCAAAACAAGAGTGATATTCTTCCTCCTGTGTTCAGCTCACAGATGTCCATTCTTTCTGTATTGATCCCACTTTGTAACATTACCTTTTTGTGTGCAGCATGTTCCCAGTAGCCTAAAAGAATATGCAGTCTAGTAAACCAAGGTACACAGTACAAAAGAAAATGGAGCTACTTATTAGTTTGAGATATGATCTCTTACTAACACATTTAAAACAATTTCCAAGTTAGCCTTTATCATCAAATGGAAATTTTATTTATATTTTCAGCATGAAATACTAAGAACATTAAAATACAACGCTGTGCTGACATACATGCTTTTCTGCAACTGATCAATTCTGTCTTGTATATTCTGATTTTAAATAGATACAATTTTAAACTTTTTCTGTACTCTGCTGTTCATGATAATTAACTCATTAAAAGCAGTATTTATAACACTGATTACAGGCTGTACATAACTAGGGAGTCATGACATACAACAGAAGACAACAATTATTAGGTTTTGGATTATCAAGTGCTAAATTACATACACATTTCTTCAAAATTCAAAAGCCAGTTTCCGTGGAGTCATGAATTGCTTCACAATTTCATCTGTGACTTGCTTCCTTCTTTCTTGATGAGCTGCTACCAAGGGCTGCATTGTTTCAATAAGTACCTTCTTCAGCTCCCCCGTGAGCAATTCCCCACTGGTGTACGCCTGTGAAGAAAGTGTTGGTGGCTGAACATGGTGCTATTCACAAAAATACTCAGTGACCAGTATTTCTTGAAAAGCCTCATCCTAGCAAATACAGATTTGGATGTCTTAAATGAAGCGCATGCCTTAGAAGATTATGTGGCATCACTCTGAAGATGCAACTTGCAAAATTGCTTGCTGCCTTGTAAAAGATTAAGGCAGCTGGGCAATTTCATATGTTATTATACGGACTGAATAAGCTACTTTCACAAGTTTAACTCGGAAATCCTGTAATTACTTGCAGGAAACTGCATATTTTCCTCCCCAGAATCCCAGTTCAAATAAACAGTCACTCTAAGCTGTTTTTTGTGATAAGAAGTACAAATTCTCATATTTTTCTCTCATTGCATTTGGGTAAGAGATTAGATGTGATTGAAATATCCTTTTTACAGCAAAGACACTCAGAATCTGTGTTCACACTAGTAGTCATGTCCACAGATGGTAATTCATTCTATTACTCTGATACTGAAATGCTTTAAGTTAGAAGCACAGGCTAAGAGTTGACTGGTTCAGCCACGTTTAGAAACTATGGCTGAGGCAGTTCAAATGTGATTTGAAATGACAATAAACATGCTAATCTTACATCCCCACGTCATCAAGCCATTTGTTACAGCTATTCAAGGTGTAACTGCTGCTGATGTTCACTCAGCAATAGCAAAGTATGTTAACAAGAATTAAGTGAATTGCAATTTCAGTGGCATGTTTCTGGCACATGGTTTTTATTTTTTGTTTGTTAGTTTGTTAAAAAAACCCCACCAACATTGCTTTCTGTGACAGCTTTCTCTGGTGCCATAACTGAAACAGCTCCACTAATGCCACTATAATCAGTGAGTTCATGTTTTCTAATCAGGTTTTGAGGTACCACTGCAGTGACCTGCAAGCACAAGGCTTTGTGCTCTTCAGCAGTTAGGCTGATACTGTTGCAGTGGTTGGAGACTAATGAAAAGAACTTATTAAGTCAAACGTGCTCCAGATTTCCATAAGGCATTTACAGTGGTCTGCATGGGAATGGGTAGCTGTCCAACCTTGCTCTTATGTGGGAAAGAGTAGGGGGCTGGAGAAGAACCTGCAGCTCTTGACCTTCTTGCAGCTGTTCCCAGCAGGAGAAAGCTGATACACCAATGTGACATGGGTGTGATGCACTACAGCTACTCACTTCCAGAGAGCACACATCACCTAGGATTGGTGATGAAGTGAAATGTCTTGCTATCAACCCCAGGGACAGAAGTCTGTTTAAGGAAAATACAACTTATACGGAACAGTTTTTTCTTGGGATCAATGAATCAATTCCTCAGAGCTATTACATTTCTTGTGAGGATAAGAAAAAATAATAAACCAGCAAGCTTTAGACATGAGCTTTTGTAGTTTTGCAGTGTTTAGGTACCTTAAAATAAGGAACAGGCAGAGTGTATTATACAATGAAAACATTAATCCTAGGGTGGCCTCATTTGAAAGGTTGGGAATATATTGTCCTATACAGCATTGGAGATGCTGATGAAAATACTAGGGATATTTTTTTTTTTTTTTTTTTACGAAGAAACAGATTGGCCTGTGAGAAAGAACACTGCAAACAAACAAATACTAATAATGAGGCTTGCAAAGGATGGAGAGAGCAAGAGTAACACCAAAATTACCTTCCTGAAGAAGGCTCACAGGAGGATTCACAGCTTTGTTGAGGGCTGAGTTACACCTTTGTCCTCACAGCAGGGAATGACAATACTACCTTCAATTTGGCTACTTACCTGCTTCAGTTGTTCGAGCCTGTCATCATCCTCCAGGAAGAAAGTCAGGTACATAAAAGACACATCAACGTCACAGTTACCTCCGTACTTCCTGTGCTCTTCAATAGTATCTCTGCCTCCTGAGAAGGCATGCTTGTTAATCTGAAACAATATAATGATGTTATGGTATAACTTCTATTAAATTCTGGATTACTTTATTGTAAACAGAGGGGTATCATGATTCTCCAAATTCTAAATTAAGGACTAGCTGAAGGGTGAGTGGGACAAGTTAATTCAGAGCCTCAGGACTGAAACAAGGAGGTCATCAGAACCCAGCAGGGAAAAATGGCTGTAACATACACCTCAGACTGAATATGAAGTGAAGGTTAAAAATAATCTATCCAAGATTCAGTCAAAAAAAGTTTAAGTCCCTTTTGCTGAAGCTATTGTCTGTTGGACAGAATTTGTGCCTACAGGAAATGTACTTCATGTAAGAAAAAATAAGACAATTCATCAAGAAATTAATTTTGAAAGGATAAAGAAGGCATGGAAAATTCTGAAGAAAGCCTACAGAGAAGCTAATCTCTTTTGAGGGGAAAAATGAAAACGAGAAAGCAGAGTTAAAGATTACAAAATTCCTTCTAGAATGCCTAAAATCAGACCAATCCCCAATTATTCAGTCTAAAAATGGAACACTTGCTGACATCTTCCCTCTCTTTTTAAATGTAGTTTCCTATAGGCAGATGAACTGCACTGGTGAACAGAAGTACTTGCTAATCCCATTCCCAGTAAATTCTGAAGCCACCGGCCTATTTTAAACATATGTATATTTTATACATATGTAGAATTCTCTGAAGATGCTAATCTTCCTACAAATTTAAAGAAAATAAATTGCTAAGAGGAGGAAAAGAAGCATTGCTTGAACATATGCTGAGCTTTCATTTGGCTCTTGTATCTTTTGAGGTGCCATAATCAACCTGCCAAGAGACACATTTTCATAAGAAGTAGATTTGGTTTTTAGTTCTGGTACCTAGGAGCTGTTACATATTTACAATTTATGAACATTCCTACTATCTGTATGACTGTCTGGTAATTTTTGCACTTTTTTGAATCTAACCACCATGTTACAGTTGATGTCTTGTAGCAACGAATTGCAACCAAAAATGATGCACTGATGAGTATTTAAGCAAGTGAACTGCCACCTGCCACATGTCATCTATTTTATATATTGTAGGACAGCCTGAGTAGCTGCCTCAGCATCTGTAAAACTAAGTTTTTACATACTGTTCTGAACTGATCTCTCTTCTTCATAGATTTTCAAAACATGTGTGAAATTTTTTCCATGTCCCTCATCTCTACAGTTTTTCTCTTCCTAAACTGAGAGGGATTAACTACATACAATATACCTAGTGAAGGCACACTGTTGTTCTGCACAAAATGTTCCCTGTATTAATCTCAAGTTCAGTTTTTTTACATAATCTGGTACCTACTCATTGACTGAGGGTTTCAATGACTTATCTATTGTGATACACTGATGTTTTTCCCTGAATTTCCATGAATATGTCTACAGACGTAGAATCTAAACAGCACTTTCTAGGAAAACAAACAAATAGTTGAGCTGTAATTTGCTGATAGGTGAAATAAGAATAGTTTATTAAAATGCTGCCATTCATCTCTTTGGATTACCCAAAAGCTTCTCAGCCTTTCCCAATATATACTAATTTTTCATCTTATATTACCTGTAAATTCTGAACCTCATTACTTAGCAACATACCAGTAACCTGCAAAATGCTGCAAGCAGTAATTTTTTTTGTACAGCAGTAGTACTCTCTTTTTAACCTTCATCCATGACCAGAAATCACCTTTCTTATTCTATTTTTTTATTTATTTGGTGTTTCACTCAAGCTCTATTTCCAAAAAAACATGGGCTTCAGAAGCTGAAATAAGTCTCAGTTTGTCCTTCATTACTCAATAGTTTACATCACATTGTGGATTTTTTTTTATATCTTTTATATTCTGAGTAGCTAGAATTATTTTATTATTTTTCCAAGTAGTTTAAAGACAGCAGAATTAGGACTTATGAACTGGACTTGGAGCTGCTTGGATCTCTTTGCAAATTACAAGTTACTTCCCAGGAAAAAAAACATGAAAGAACATTATCAAAATTACTCTTAACCATGTATTCTATATTCTGAAATTACAGCTTTTTCTAAAAGCAACTCTGTAACTGTGCAAATAAACTGGAATTATTATAATCCAAACACAGAAAGATTTCAAATTCTTCAAAACAATACTGTTTAATCAGTTTCTGACTAAACAGAGAATGAATCATTATGAGATGGCTGTAGAAGAACCTGACCTATACGTGGCTTTTTCAACCATAAGAAAAATAATCCAAGCCTCCACAGCAGAAAATACATACACAGCTTTTCCTCTTGTTTTCACAGTTATTTTGTGGCTGGTTATTGTGCCTATAGATCCTTTCCCAAAGACCGATTTTCCTTTTCTTTAAATACCACAACACAGATGAATCTTTTACAAACTAAATCATCTGACACCAGATAAGAGGAATCTTCCTGTGAACTTGAAAAGGCACTAGGAATACACTCAGATAGGAGAAAATACCCCTTCTAAAACTTGTGTGAAATTCAACACAATAATTATTTATGAATTGGAGGGAGCATATTTATTTGTGAATTGGCAGAAGTATATTCCCAAGCAGCAGGAAAGGTCTGACCTGTGTTGTAACTGACACTGTGTAAGTTTGGTGCTCCCAGCATGGGGAGGAAGTCAAGAGGAAGAGATGTTTATTAGGTTTACATCATGGCCTGTCAGATTTCAAAATTATGGCAACATAGTGTTTATATTAAAAGCACGAGCTTCCACAGCTCGTATTCTTACACCAGTGCTCTGCAGGTATCAGAAAAACAAATATAATGTTTGTACTGTCTCACTAGCTGGCAAGGCAAAAGATAATATTTGATAGTCTAGCTAAATATGCATAACTCAGCCAATTGCTGAAGATGCTTTGCCATGACATATACAGGAAAAAGGATTCAGCTATTTTCAAAGAAAACAGTAAAAAACTGTCATTGTAATGTTGAAGAACTCTGCAGGCAGTGTCAGACAACTGGCGAGGGTATCAAGGAAGTGTCAGGTAGAGATAGCATTGTCTCTAGTAGCTGTGGGCCAACCTCTGCAGTGCCTTTTTTGGATGAAGCAGACTATCTATACAGTACCTAGAGACATGGTTTAGTGGTGGACTTGGCAGTGTTAGGTTTACAGTTGAACTCTATGACCTTAAGGGTTTTTTCCAACCTAAATGATTCTATGACCACTACTCATTTTTGTTACAAAGCTTTGTGCTATCAGGTTTTGTAGGTCCTTACCTTTGTCTTGATTTGTTTGGGTGTATCAGTGAGGAAGATGGAGGAGTTTGGGTCACTAGCACTCATTTTGGTTTGTGCTCCTTGTAAGGCTGGGAAGAAGACTGAGTGGAGTAAGGCTGGTTTAGGCTGTCCAATTCGAGGTGCTACATCCCGGGTCATTCTAAAATAAGGATCCTAAAACAGTAAAAGCACAGAATAAAGTTGAAAAATATGCTTTGAAAACTGATTAGTGCTGACTTGTTCATGCCTTAAGAGGCAATGACAAAAACACAAAACCTGAAAAAAACCAAATCATCAAATGTTTCAGAACCTACTTCCAATCCAATTAATTCAGAGGAACAATAAACAAAATCCCTTCTTTTTCATATTTTCGCTGTACACTCTGATTCTCTCAAGTAATAGGTATATTGACAAAGTTTTACATCAGTTTAAATAGTTGTGGAAACTATGTTTGGTATGCGTGAAGACGGATGTAGACTAAGATTCAGGTTTCTTCCCAAAGTATTTTTAACAACCAGCAGAGAATCTGAACTATCTCAGTGATCAAGCTGACAGTGCTGTGCTGATGAGGTGACTTAAACCAACTGTGATAATACTACTACATAATATTGTGGCTGATGATTATAATTACATCATCTTTCTGTGACTGTCCCGGTGACTAAAATAGCTAAAGAGTCAGCCAGTGCAGGATTTGATTGCTAGAAACAGTACTTATTTAAAGTAAAGACCCTGTTACTCTTATTTGTATATGATGTTCTTCTAGCTCTCTATATAGATCTGAATTGTTAAGATTCTGCAGCCTTTCTGGCAAACTATATCAATGCGTTCTTATTCTTACTGAGAGAAGGTTTTTCCCGATGGTTCAACAGAAATCACTTGTGCTACAAGTTGAACTCATTCCATCTTGTCCTAGTAACTGTGGAGATGACCAAAAGTTTCTTCCTAATGCCTTGTCAGTAAGCTCTTGCATAGATATTACTGTCTTTGCTTTCATAGATGTCAACTGAGTGTGAACTGAGTTGAGATCAAGAGACATCCAAGACTGGCAAAAAGGAGAAATGCATGCATACATAATTGTTGGGTTATGCCTTCATCTTTTACGTCTTCCAGTTTCTACCCCAGAAAGGTGCTTGCAGGAATGTTTTACAGATGCTTTGAGGCACCACCATGAAGCTTGAATGGTACGTTACAAAAAGAAATCCATGAAAACCAAATCAAGTCATATGATTTTCATACCTGATCGATAGCACATGGGATAAGACACTGAATGTTCTCCTTGCCATTGAAGATCTGTGGAAATGACGAACTGAAGGATGGAGCAGCTTGAATAGCAGGAAAGCTGATCTTACCTAGAAAAACAACATGTTTGGAAAAGTCAATCAACCAACATAAGCAGTAGAGAACTTTTTGAAATATGTAAAATGCACAAGTGAACCATCCAGATACTCAGTTCAAGACCAAGATCTATCTTTATCAAGCAATGCTGCCTTAAATGAGGAAATATTTTCCTCTTTACGTTCTGTGATGTCAGCAAATCTTCAGCTGACATAGAAACTAATGACAAAAGGCAAGCTGTGACCACAAAGATTTCAGAAATAATTCATCACTGCATACTCTCTTCATCATTGAACTATCTACCCTTTCTAGAAACACAACGGATCGTGTTATCACTCTGACCAGCTCTTTTTTTTCCTCTTTGTGAGAATGGCTACAGGGTCACTTATCAGATAAGCTTGCCTCTATGATCTCAGAATCATTGCTATATTCACACTGTACTCGGGAAGCATCTCAGATGTGTCTACCTTTCTTTTTTATACAGTGCTTAACCACAGGATGACCAATATTCTTCCCTGACCAAAATCCTGTCAGAACAGAGAGCAAATAGCAGACTTTTCAAACATGTAATTATCACAATACCAACTTGTACTAGAGCACTGTTAAAACAAGTAGAAATCTGTTCTTTGGTTACAGTAAAGACTGAATAGCTGTCACTGGCCCAACTACTGGGCAAAAATGGTATTAAATGCTCAGGAACACCAAAGATTTAATGACATCTTTACAGAGAATCTTTTTTTTTTTTTTTTTGCAAATGTGACAGAAACCTGTAATTGCAGTGAAGTAAATGGAAGACAACAGTTACCCAGCACCTTGATAATTAGGCTTTTCAGAGCTTCCTTTTTTTCATCTGTGTATATGCCTACGTGTACTAATGAAACTTTTTCTGAAAATTTGGCATAGATATTTTTAGGAGACATAACTGACTCTAGCTGCAATCACTGTAACAAAAGAAAATTAAACAAAAAAGAGTAGCTCTCTATTTCAAACCCTTCAACATCAGTGTTTTGTACTTTGCTGTTATTAAGGCCAAAAAGGTAAATGTCATGCTAGAAATTTCACTGTAAAGTTTTTCTATTCTGAAAGAACCACAATAACATCCTAGAACCAGCCTAGAAACATGATCTTATTGTTTTTTCCACCCATTTCATGAGTGGCAGTACTAATCTCTTTAAACTATTACTTAAAATAGCTCCATCAAAAGTGAAAGTAAGCATTGCTTCTTGTAACTTATACGCTTTCCTACCAATGCAATCACTGTCTGTAAAGCCAAAGATTCCTTTCACTTGATTAAATGTGACATGCTTCTGAACTTTGACAATGTTTTTGTAGAATCCAGGACTTGCCCTATGAGAAAAAAAAGTGGAAAAATTAAATAAGAAGAACAGAAAAGTATATGTAGAAACTTTCATTATAAAAGATGAGAATGTCAAAAAACCTGCAGGATTAGATACCATTGTTTCAGACTTTCTGTGACCATTAAAATAATAACTAGAGAATTATTTACAAATTGGAATTTTATGCCTTGAAAGTTTATTCTTCCCTTCCCCCAACATTTACTACAAACATTTTTTTTCCATGAGTAACTGTCTAAACCCAGAAATATTTTGATTTGGAAACTGTACCAAAATGCCTCATGGAGTTTACTTATCCTTATGCTTCACTGTGAACTCAGGCAACTTAAAAAGATCATGTCTTCTGTGTGGTTTGGTAACCCCAGTGTGTATTCCATACAGGACACTGCTCTTGTCTGAAGGAATAGTAGCTCAAATCCTCTGGATTCTAATTTTCTAGAGGATAAGTTCCCTGGTGGGACTTCCTCTGTCACTAAACACAGCAGCAGTATTTCCAAATCAAAAGCAGCTCAGCAACTTCTTCCTTTTTATCTTCTGCTGAGTAGCTGAAGCAAAAGAAACAGCAGTTCTGACCTACACTCCTTCAGCCACAGGGTCAGTGTTAGTGCGACTTGGCTAAGGCAGGAAAGTCAGGGGAGTGAAAAAAGGCAAAACCACTTTGTAGGCTCCACATTCCAGTACTGTACATTACACAGTTTGCCTCTAAAACATATATTCTCTTGTCCAAGTCTTTAAGTAAACTCATCACCCCATATGGAAGAACAAAGCCCACAGATTCAGTTCTGAACTCTGCCATAAAACTTCTTCCTTTTGAGATGGCAGTTTCAATAACAATTTGTTTTCCTTAAATCTCCTTTAAACTTTACTGAATAACTTTTTGTGCTGTATTATTAAAATAATTGACCACAACAAGTTGCTGCAATGCCTTCTGTTAATGCAGATAAAGTACAAACACATCTAAAAGATTTTGATACCATCCTAAAAAAATAGATCTGGAAGTTTCTTGGTGGTTTAGGTACTTTTACACTTTAAATGGTTTAATATATTTTTCATAATTTAAGCATTGCGCACACAAATGTTTGTTCATGTTATATAGGAAAATGACAATAATACGTATACGATGTTAAGACAGCAGAAAAAACAGTATGTTTCTATTTTAAGTATTATAAAACTTGTCTTGAAGCTTTCAAAAAAACACTGCTGGCTGGCAGAGTTGGAGAGAAAATCCGAACACCTTTTTTTCATTACAACGCCCTAAAGAAATTTATACTCACCCTAAATAGTCCAAATCCGAAAATATAAAGGTTTTATTGATGTCAAACCCACATGCGATGATGTCTTTTGCATTTTCTTTAGCATACTCATATGCCTTCTCAACTGTCATGTCCTTCCAAAGGTATTTCTCATCATCAGTTAACTGTATAACTAAAGGAACATCAAATACTTCTTGGAGCCACCTAAGAGAAACAGAAAGATTTTATCTCAAAATAAGTTAATATGAAGATGTAGGTCATGCAGCTAATATATTATTATATATTTAAACAAAAATATATGAAGAAGTCTGCTTCTCTTTTCTATGTACATGCAGTTCCGTGAACAGCTAAAACATTTTATACAGATTATAATGACAACTTACCCAGAAAAAAGACTCACACTTATTGTTTCCTGTATGTAGGATAGCAGGCACCAGTTGGAATGGAACCAGAATTCAAAGAGGCTTTAGCTTTTTGAGCCCAATGCCTCTGTGTCCTGCTTCTGCAGGAACCACGTTACAGAGCAACGTTACTGAGTCTCATCACAAACTCATGTATAAGAACAACAAAAATTCCAAGGAGTGCCACAGGGCTAAGGGAGCAAGGAAGAGTATGGTGATTGCAGGGATTATGACCATTTTAGTGAAAAGGTAAGACTGAATTAAGTTCATTAATATTCGCCTCACATACTCAGAACTCCTTGCAATGTATCATTTTGGCAGTTTCCTAAACTATGTTCAGTGTTTCCTTTGAAAAAAATGCTTTCATTAATAGAGATGATAGAAATGGCTTACTTTGTGAACATAAATGGGATAAGATGACCAACATGCATTGCCTGAGAGGACGGCCCTCTGCCTGTATAAAGGTAAAAGGACTTCTTATTTTCATAAGCATCAAGTACTTGGTCCATATCTCTAAAGAAAAAACAGAGAAAACATGATACAATTCTTTAGGAAGAAACATCCATAGCAAAAAGCTTCTACTCAAAATTTAAGCCCTTTTAAAACCAAACATATTTATAAATAAAATATAGTATGTTAAGTGTCCTAGAAATAACATTTTTTAATTTTTGATTTCAGAAAAGCATTGTCTCCTTCAGTCCTCATGGGAAAAGAAAAACCCTCAAAGAAAAATTAAATTAAAACTTAATATTGAAATTAAAATGAAAATTGCGCAACTATAAAAATTACTTCATTGGATATTAATCTCTAAGGCCTAGTAAAACAGCTAGGAATCATTTCCCAAGTAGGTTTTAATAACCAACTTGGCTGACCTCTGGTGGAGGCTGTGCCCCACATCATGCTTGTGCACTGAAATGTACCACCTGCCACTGGCCAGAAGCCCCTGCATGCTAACAATTAAACAGAGGAGATCACTGGCGGGCTGGTGCTTAAGTCCATTCCCAGACCCTTTCCTATGCTACAATGCAATAATGCACAGGTGCACAGGCAACATGGACCCTTGCTGAAAACAGCAGTGGCACCACATGAGCCCTGGAGTTCTCTGCCAGGCCACTCCCTTTGGCTGCTAATGCAGAATCAAAACGGGCCTGCACAAAGCAAACACTGTATGCACGTTTCTTCAGTTTGGGATTAGTGTGGACATACCAGAAATCGACACAACCAAGAGTTTCAAATGCTGCCAGGGAAAATCTGCTGCAGTTCCTAATTTCAAATGGCATAATTGGTTTGACTTGGTATAAAAGAACATGGACTTTCGCTAGTCAAAAGTTTCTCCCAATAGTGTTCACAGGAAGTCTACCTAATAGGATCTTTTGGAATTTTAATACAATAAAAACTCACCTGTGAGAAAAAAAGATTCCTCTACGTAGAAAGTGGTGAGGTTTTTGCCCGGTAGCTCTTTCTATTCGATTGATCAGATCTGTGTCAATTTTACTGCTGCCAAACCGAACTATAATCATAAAATGTAAAAAAAAATAAAATAAATAAAAAAAGCACAGCATAGCTAGCAACAGATCTTGGACTACAGGCTACATTAAAAAAACATCTTCTTCAAGTCTCAGGTAAAATGCCTGTATTTTCCTGATTCTTGCCTGAACTCTCAACAGTCATCTCCAGTACTAACTCTGTGCTAGGAGGCCCAGCCCACTCACATGTAGTATTGCTCCATCCATGAATTATTATACTTGCAGTATCCTTACAGCAGGAGTATTGATATTCCAAGCAAAAGTCCATGCTAAAAAAACACATTTAGGTCAATAACTTGGCTTCTCTATGCCATAGGATAAAAATGGCTATGAGGCTCTGAATACCTCTCTCTCAGACCACATTGTCTTTCACTTTCCAACCCCAAATACTCTTCTGCAAGCTTAATTCTTTAATATGTATATGATTGCAGACACTGCTCCCTTCAAGAAGCTTACAAAGGTAGTGCATAATACTCTTCATGGCAATCAAGTAAGACTTAAAAGTTGGTGGTTAAGGAAAGAGTGACAGAGTGAAATAGCAGTATTATTCTCAGTAATTCTTGGACTCTAATAAGCAGGTCAAAGCTCCATGATTTAGACTTGTTCAAAAAAATCTTTTCAAGAATCTACTCTTTGCTACTACTCTGATCTATTCAACACTAGAACTACTCAACATTGCACTAATAATTACTGGAAATGCCGAAGTATTCAAGAGAACAAAACAGAGACTCTGGACATAAAGATGAATCTTCATATATACAAAATACTCAGATCCATCTATTTCAACTACTATATTAAAGAGACTGCACTGGCAAATTCCAAGGTTATAAGATACATTCCACTTTTGGTCTTTCCTAGATGTAACAGGAGATAATCATTCCACAGGAACATATTGCTGACACCTATCAACTTTCAAATATTCTGAGAGTTTCCTAAGGAAACTAGAAAAAAAATTGTTTTTAAACCATTCAATACACAGCTAGTAAACTATGACTTGCATGACTATCGTACTTCTGCCTTGTGGAAAACACAACAACCACACTGAATGCTCCACATTGAATCAGGTTTACCTTGAATTCCCTCCTTATGCAAGTTCCTGCTTGTAGATTTTCTTTTCTTTTTTTTTAAGTCAAAAGCCAGTACCAGTAAAGTCTTCTTGCAGAATATCACAATTGACCAAACTGTCCTTCCAAAGACTACAACTTTCTACCAGATGAGGTAGGCTTCCAACATTACATTCTAGCACATGATAACCATCCTTAGCTGGACAGTGGAACAATTTATACTACTGGACCACAAAGAGAATGATTACAGAGGCAGAGCTCTCTACCTGTGCTGGTTACCCAGTGTACTGCCTTGGGTATACAACTCTTTTTACAAAGAAAATTAACCTGCAGGGGCAGCAAGAAATATTAGGCACTCTGACGTAATTTGAACAGCCAAATATTCAGACACTCTGGGCTTATTATACTACACTCAACTAATTTATTCCCCTGAAAAGGGAAAGGAGAGAGGTCTTCCATCCCTTTACGGCACAGGTTCTCAAAGCACAGCATGGAGACTATTTCCAATCCATCTGGGCTTTCATACATCTCAAAAAAGACTGTTTAAAATTATGGCCATCCTAGGTATTGAGACTGCAGTTCTCCTAAGGGATTTATGAGGGACAGAAGAGTCAGACCAATATGTACTCTGGACCAACAGGATGCTGAGAATCACTGAGTACAGAGAATTCATCTCCTACACTCTGGCTGAAAACAGGGATGTGTGTTTAAGTTTGTTATGTGAACTGCTTTTTGTTTTGTTTTGATATATAAACTATTCACTGAACAGCCTTTCACAAACAAAAATCAGGAACCCACACTGAAAGAGACTCAATCCTGACAGAAAGGAAGAGTGGTGATGTATCTAATTTAAACATCAACTCGGACATAAGCATTTCTGCTATTCCAAATCCTTTATGCCCATTTCAATTTATTTGAGAAGTACTGGTTATGCACAGCATTATTACAAGGCTTTGTATATACTCATTAAACTTGGAGCAAGTAGGAATTAATTACTACATGGGAGGTAAAACTAGGCATATTATCACAGAATCATTGAATGTTTTGTATTGGAATGGACCAGAGAAGCTGTGGATGCCCCATCCCTGGAAGCGCTGAAGCCCAAACTGGATGGGGCTTTGAGCAACCTGGTCTAGTGGAAGGTGTCCCTGCCTGGGTAAGGTAGGTTGGAAATTACCTTTAAGGTCCATTCCAACTCAAACCATTCTGTGATTATATGACCTTTAAAGGTCATCTAGTCCAACCCCACAGCACAACAACTGCAATGGGTAAGATGTTAATCTTGCAGAAACACAAACCATGAGAATACCCCAGATTAACTGGGACTAGCCATCCTAGAAATTTTTGTGTACTGTCAGAGAGAGTGATTAAAAGCTCTCTGATATACAACACTTCACTGGAGATGCCTAAATATCTTCATTAAACATTCCCAGACTGCACAACTCCCTTTTCTTCGTCCATCTTCATATTTCCTGTTAAAAAAATGAGTAATTTTCCCCTACCTATTTCCTTCTATTTGAATGTTCAGAACATTTTAGGCTCTCCATTCACAAAGAATCTGCCTTCCTAAACATCATCTGACAAGGACAGAGTCTCCACTCCTTAACGAGCTTTTAAAACATTCCTAGTGTGCTTTTCATCTCTGGTGTTCTTGCTTTTACCAAAAGACAGCTTTCAACTCACTGTACATAAGAAGTCCTGAGAACTGCCATTTTCAAAAGCATATTTGCATTTGCTGAAAATTCATTGTGTACTTTTCCTCTTTGCCACTGGCATGTTATATCTGCTTACAGACAATGAATACCCTACTATTTGTTACACAGTAACTTTACTGACCAGGCCAGTCTCAATGACCTCTGAACAGTCACAACAGCTATGAAAGGCTCTTGGAGGCTGGAAGAAAGCAAAAGCCAATCCTAACTTGAAGAAGGAACTGTGGAACTACAGGCCAGTCAGCCTCACCTCAATCTCTGCACATGATGAAGCAAATAATCTTGGAAACGAGCTCCAAACATTCTTAAAGACATGAAGGTCACTGGGAATAGTCAGCATGGATTTAGGAATGGAAAATTATGCCAGACTAACTTAATGGCTGCCTACTATGATGATATGACTAGTAGATGAGGCAAGAACGGTGAATATTGTTTATCTCAGCTTCAGTAAGGCTTTTGACACTGTCTCCCATCTCATCTCATGGATAAGCCAATGTAATGACAAAACCTGTCTCAATTATTTTTGAGTTGTCTTGGGAATCCAGGTAGGTCCCAACTGACTGGAAACTGGTGAATATTGTCCCAGTTTTCAAGAAGGGCAAGGAAACTACAGGCCTGTCAAGTCTCACTTCAGTGCCTGGTAAAGTTATGAAAAAGATTATTCTGGAAAGTATTGAAAAACACCTGAAAGACAACTGTCATCGGTCCCAGCCAGAACAGCTTCTTGAGAGGAAAGTCCCACTTATCAAACCTGATACAATTTTACAACAGAGTAACCCACCTAGTTGATCAAGGGAAGCCAGTTGATGTAATCTTTTTGGATTTCAGTAAAGCATTCCATACTTTGTCTCACAAGATCCTTCTGGACAAAATGCCCAGACACAGCTGGATAAACACATCATGTGGTGGGTGAGCAATTGGCTCATGGGTTGAGCACAGAGGGTAATGGTGAATGGGGTGACATCAGACTGGAGACCTGTCACTAGTGGGCTCCATCTTAGGCCCTGTGCTCTTCAACATCTTCATAAATGACTTGGATGCAGGACTGGAAGGGATAGTAAGTTTGCAGATGATACAAAACTGGGAGGAGCTGTTCTCTCCCTTGAAGGCAGGGAGGCCCTGCAGAGAGACCTCAATAAATTAGAGAGATGGGCAATCACCAACCATATGAAGTTCAACAAGGGAAAGTGCTGGATTCTACACCTGAGATGAAGCAACCCTGGAGGCACATACAGACTGGGGTATGAGATGCTGGAAAGCAGTGCTGGGAAAGGGCCCTGGGGGTCCTGGTCGATGGCAAGCTGAATCTGAGTCAGCAGTGCCCTGGCAGCCAGGAGGGCCAACCGTGTCCTGGGGGGCATCAGGCAAAGCATCACCAGTTGGGCAAGGGAGGGGATTGTCCCGCTCTGCTCTGCACTGGGGCAGCCTCACTGGAACACTGTTTGCAGTTTTGGACACTGCAATATAAGAAAGATACTAAGCTGTTAGAGAGTATCCAAAGAAGCCCAGTGAAAATGGTGAAGGATCTGGAGGGGAAGCTGTGTGAGGATTAACCAAGGTAATTTGGTCTGTTCAGCCTGGAGGAGACTGAGAAGAGACCTCATTTGCAGTCTGCAACTTCCTTGTAAGGGGAAGCGGAGGGGCAGGCACTGATCTCTCCTCTGTGGTGACCAGTGACAGGACATGAGGGAATGGCCTGAAATTGTGTCAGGGGAGGTTTAGGTTGGATATTAGAAAAAGGTTCTTCACACAGAGGGTGTTCAGGCAATGCAACAGGCTCCCAGGGAAGTGGTCACAGCACCAAGCCTGACATGAGTTCAAGAAGCATTTGGACAGTACTCTCAGGCGCATGGTGTGACTCTTGGAGATGATCCTGTGCAGGATAAGAGTTGGGCTTGATGATTCTTGTGGGTCCCTTCCAACTTGGCACATTCTGTGAAAATTGATTAAGACTGGACTAGATACGTAGACAGTAAGGCGAACTGAAAACTGGCCAAACTGCCAAGTTCAAAGGGTTGTGACCAGCAGCAAAAAGCCCAGCTGAAGCACAGAGTACAGCCTCAGCAAGTTCACAGATGACACAATCCTGGGAGAGGTGGCTGAGCCAACAGATGGCTGTGGTGCTAATCAGAGGGATCTCTGCAGGGTGGAGAAATGGGCTGATAAGAATCTCATGAAGTTCAAGAACAGGGAATGCAAAGTCCTGAATCTGGGGGGGAATAACTGTACACTGGTACAGGCAGGGAGCCAACTGGCAGGAAAAGAGAAGGACCTTGGGGTTCCAGGGTCCTGACACACAAGGAATTGAATATAAGGCAGTAAGGTACTTTTGTGGCTTTGGATGGTCAAAGGCCTTATGGGCTGCATCAGAAGCAGTGCTGCCACAATGTCAAGGGAGGGGATCCTTTCTCTTTGTTATGCACAGAGGAGGATTGGGTAAAGTTCCGGGCTCCAGCATAAGAAGGACATGGACATACTAAAGTAAAGGGCCACGAAAATGAAGGGCTTAGAGCACCTGTTGTATGAGAAGAGGATGAGAGTGCTGGGGTTGCTAAGCTTTAGGAAGAAAAGGCTCAGGAGGGATCTTATCAATGTCTATAAATATGTGATTAGGGGAAATGGGGGACAAGTGAAAAAGACAGCACCAGACTTTTCTCACTGATGCCCACTGAAAGGACAAGATGCAATGGGAACAACTCGGAAAAAAAGAGGAAATTCCATTAAAATATGAAAAAAACCTTCATACTGTGTACCTGGCCAAATACTGGAATGTGTTGCCCAGCAGGGTCATGTGATCTTCATCCCTGGAGATAAAAAAAATCCTCCTGGACAAGGTCCTGAGCAACCTGCTCTAGTTGACTGTGCTTTGACAAAGGGGCTGACTAAAGAATCTGCAAAAATGCCCAACAACTTCAACCATTTTGTATCACTTGCAATATTCACCTTACTGAATTATCAGCATGGTTAGCATACAAAGATCTTTCTCACTCATCCCTCTGCTTTTTGCTCATGTTCAAAAAAAGGAAAAAATTTCTGGGCACGTTCATGTCTAGTAGTTAGCTAGCAGAACTTTCTTCCCAGAATATCTTCAGGCTTTTTTGTTGTGTTATCATGCATTTAACTGCACATCTAGGACAACCATTTGAGGAGATCTCATTCAATTAAAATAGTGCTTTTAGCACTTTCTCTTCTTCTGTGTTTGATTAAACACAAGTATAATTGTGTTACTTTCTCTGGTACCACTAGTAAATAAAAAGATCATAGGTGTCACAAAAACTTCCTTTTTGGTAGGAGCTATCAGACGTCGAGTTCCTGAACAAGACTTTTTATTATAATTTTTAAAAAGGGGAAGGAAGACAAGGAACTTTATCAATAACAAGCAGCACTGCTTCACTTCGTGAAGTGGCCTGGCTAGCATTCTTTTCTGAAAAACTTCCAACACATCACTTAAAACAAGTAAAATGACTCATCCACTGAATTCCCCAAATAAGCAAAAAGTAAGTAAAAACCCTTTAGGCTAACTCACCACTCTAGAGAATATCAAAACATATACACAGTTAAAAATGGGCATGAACTGATTTACAGTGAAGTCTTGTTAGCCATTCTCAGAAAGATTGTGAGATTGTGCCAATGCAAGTATTCTACTCTTCCTATTCTAAGAAAAGGAAAAACCCTCTCCATAACTCCTACCCATGCAGCAAGATGATGAGAGATCTTGTCCACTTCTAGATTCTAATAATTATATTCTTTCTTTCTCTCACACTGATTTTCTTTGCACACTTCTCCAACTTTTTCTTTCTCCTGTTACCTTCTGCAGACTAAGTCAATATGCACATACATTTGATAAGATCTTGCAGTAACATCAGTTAAGGGAATGCTGACACAAGCAACTGTGCTCCCAAAAGCAAATATATAGTTACTGTCACGTAAGGGTGCATGCTGTCAGAAATAAGCTACTAAGCAGACCTCAGCAATGTACAACTGAGGTAGTAAATATGAAGCTTGACAATAATTAAAAAAATAGGAAAAATAGAAAAAACAATGAATAATTCTCTCACTTGTTTCTATACTAGAGTCAAGCTGCTAAAATAGCAAACTGTAAAACCAATTAGAAAATTAACTAAACATCTGTTTCTGAAACTAAAAAGCTTTGCAAGTTTTGTAACACTCCTATCTAAAACATTTTCCATTACACTGCATGTTTTTGAACGAGCTGCAACTCCTTCACTCCAGCCAGCACTTGGCTGCTTGCTAGTGTGTCTTCTGAAGAACTCATTATACTTAATAAACTTCTGCATTAGTTTTGGATCATTCCTGCCCTCTCTAATTTACAAGGGATGTGAAGAGATGGCAGAAAGAATCCTACAGCCTGGCTAAAATGCCCTGGGCTCTAGCTCTTCTGCATCACAGCCACTGCAGATGCAGATATTCAGTCACAGTGTCTTTATTAACATAACTTCTAATAACAGTCCCTATGCCAAAAAGACCCCAACTGCAAGTAAAATGTATTTTGAACTTAAATAGTCTTTGCAAAGCTTTTAAGTCTTCATAGGAAATCCCTGCCTGGGACATTTTCATCGCCTACAGCAAATTTTTTAGACATGGGAATGCTAAGATTATACATAAATTAAATGTTACCTATGATGGTTTTGATCAGGATTTGTTATGATGCCTTGCTGTTTCTGTGGTCATTAGGATCACTTTACACACATTCCTTAGTAGCAGTGAAGGAAGAGTTATACCTATAAGCTTGTCATAATCCACGCCTTTAGCATTTGATGTCTGCACATTCCAGGGATCCACCAAATCTTCATCCTCTTCTTTAGTTGTACCATTGTTTATTAATACAAGATCTTTTGGAGGCAAGCCTGCCTGATAATCTTGTCCTGTTGTTGTTTTATATGACAGTTTTAATGATAATAGCATCCTCACTGCTGCATCAATTTCATCCTGAATAAAGGAGAAAAACCTGTTTGACTTAACATACTTAAAATAGACAATTACTTTTATGTCCTTTCAAAATTCTGCATCTATGCTTTGACTTGAATTGCATCACTCACAAACTCTTAAGTATTTAAACGTTTTCAGCTTAACATTTTAAGTGTAAACTTCTCAGATAGATAAATATAAAATATTATCTAATTTACTTTGCAATGCTTTTAGTGGCTCACCTTAAAATAATTTATTCATTACAATTCATTGACAGATTTGAAGACAAACTAGAAAAAAAAGTTATGGTTATGACCTTCCTAATATAAAGCTATTGTAAAATCTTCATGCAAGCAATAAACAGAATACCACTTTATTCGACTCCCACTTTTCAAGGCTTACTCCCACAGGCAATAAGGCTAATAGAGTCCATGTCAAAACTGAGCTCTCTTTGCCAACATAGTGACGGCAGAATAGGGAACTTGAAATTAATGGCAAATTACTGAATTTAAGGGAGATTAAGCAGGGACTGTCAGTACAGTTACAGGAAG
Source organism: Margarornis squamiger (assembly GCA_035222235.1). NCBI lineage: Eukaryota > Metazoa > Chordata > Aves > Passeriformes > Furnariidae > Margarornis > Margarornis squamiger. The sequence continues at coordinate 52,832,078 of JAWWTY010000156.1, forward strand.
ACATATTTGCTGATCTCTACAATAATGCCTGGAGAAAAGGATTTTCACAAAGCATCTAAAACCAGGGAAGAATGCAAGTGATATAAATTTGAAAAACAAAGCTTGGATCCTGTCACATAGCATGGCAACCACCTGAAGCAGACTTCTAAGCCTATGACTCTTCTTACTAGAAGAGTAAAAACTTTGGTCTTGCTAGTGACTGCCTTGCTCCGGGTATGCCAAAATCCACAAAATGGACATAAATAAGTTGTAACATGAGTTTTTCACATCACAATGCAAAATAGATCTCAGAACAATCATACTCTTCAGCACTCAAAGACAGACCTAAACTGAAAAAGGATTGATTCAAAATATGAAATGGAAATACCTTTGGTGCTTTCCCGGCTTTCAGTGCTCTGACTTTCTCTCCTTGTTCAGTTACTCTTTCAAACAGCTGAAGAGGACTCAGAGACTTCAAATCACAGTTCGGACTATCAGCCATTGTGCCAGACTGCACAAGGATGTGTTTAGTTACAACTTAATTTATTGTCTTCCAATTCTTTGGCTTGTAGATTCAAAACAGCAGCAACAACAAGGAGAACTGTAGGGGCAAAAAGTGGTGTTTTATTCTTTTGTGTAAGTCTTCAAGATTGAATGAACAGAATAAGAATATACAAACTATGCTGACCCCATAACAAATTCTACTCATATCAGATTGATAAATGTGGAGAGATTAACTCAATGACCTTCAGTTTCATACAGAAATGGACTGATACTAACAGGAGTAACAAATAAATTTAGAGCACACTGTTCTTGTTGTTTGTCTGTGTATTTAACACTAGAACACCTTTTCAAAGTCAAATTCCTGACAGAAGAAAAAGTAAATAGTTAAAAAAAGTTAAATACATGTACGATTCAGAACATCCCAGAACAATTGGTAGAGGTTACCTGATTCCTGATGTTAATGTTCCTAAACTGATATCTTGTCAAATTCTGAATGATGAGATTTTTATAGCTATGATATGGAATTTTGTCTTAGTATATGTAAGAGCGTACTTCAGCCCAAAGAAAGATATACAGGAGAAAAGCTTAGTCATCTTCTTTATGGCTTTCCTCCAAAGGTTAAAAAACCACTGATGATTAGTGAGAAATGCTGCTTTCTGAAGAATCCTTGGGTCAGTAATAGGCTGTACATTTGCACAATTATGTGTTTCTCAGAAATATGCAGGAAAAATGAGAGGACATGACTTAAAAGGAGGAGATGGCTAACACTAATAACACAGCAATCTTCCTGTGTCCAACATATTCATTAATCACTGCAGCTTCCTAGCACAGAGCATGCCCATGATTCCACAAAAGGGCTTTTCTTCCAGGCTAACAACTATAAAGTTCTATATATTAACAATAACATCATCTGGAAGTTTCTTAGCAGCCTATTAATTATCAGTGACTGAGACTTTGCAAAACTATAACTTCATAGTCTACGGTACACTAACACAGAATGTAAAATAATGCTGCTAAAATGTCAGATAAGCGTAGTTTCTATTACCAAATGCATTAAAATAATTTTCACTCTACAGCAGAAAAGTCTTGATCTTTGTCTCCTCAGTTATATTCTAAAATGTTATAAATAAACTCTGCTGTACTTAATTTTAATGAATACATTGAACATTTCTTAGTAACTATCAAGACAGGGAACCCCTGCAACCTAGATTGCATTGAATTAATTCATACCTTAATACATATACCACTCTTAATGTTGATACAACTATTAATGGTATCCCAGCAATCCCTCCAGTTTTTCTAAAATTACCTGAAAAATTGTCTTCAGACAATCTCAGAAAAAACCCCAGAGTTTTATTTATGTGTAACAAATATGGTGCACCTGTTACCAACCTGCCATGTGTAAAAACTCATTTCAATTGCAGATGCATAATTCCTTACTTTAAGAAATCCTCTTTTTCAAAAGTTATTCATGCTCAGCAACTCTCCATACAAAATGATGACATCTTTAGAACTATATATGCTCTGAATATTCTTTGGGTAAAAATTCAAGCATCATGCTGCTTAAATACTGAGAACTGAGGATAAACAAGCATTAATGTGAAATGGGAAGGGAGTTTTTATGGTTGTGGTTATGGTGACCTTGTCATATTTACATAGAAAAAATAAGCATTAAAAATGTGTAAAGAGGACAGCATCTATCAGAAAAATAACATTGTAACGGGAACTGCAACTAACCCAAATGAATCCATTTGGGAAGAACATATCACACTAATAAGGTACACAGAGAAGCATATAGAGAATTATAAGAGAATATCATAAAACCTGTGGCTGTTAAAATGCGGTAAGAGTGCAGACCCAAATGACAAAAGTGAACTGACAGAAAAGTAAATTTTTGATGAAAATTGGCCCTGGTTGTGAAGTGCTGCCTCATGATCTGATGGGCCAATTTACGCAAACACCCAAGCTGCTGCATTTACAAGCTTTTTAACATGAGGTAGGTGACATCACCTTAATTCATAAACAGATGCTTATTTTAGTGCACTGCATTCAGATGTGATATTGACAGAGGCAATACAAGTAGAAAGAGGAAATTAATGTCATACTGAGCTGTCAGCGGTGTGTGTTGGAATCACAGCTTTCACCCTAAGCATACTCTGTCATGCTGTGCCTACGTGCACCAAACTACTGACTTACAAAGGATTGTATCTCTCTGGAGAGCCAATTATTGATCCATCGCTGTGCAAAGAGCATGAATAGATGGAGTGTTAGTAAAAATACACATTCATTTGCTTCTCTTTTTCCAGAATTAAAAAAAAAAACCACAAAAACCCCAGAAGCCTATAACAGCTGCATCAGCTGTTCAGCAGTATTTCAAAGCCTTCCTTCTACAAAATAATTAGCCTAATCACAACCTTGGTTATATTTACATAGCATATATTTAAACTGCCACTGTAAAAAGCCTTCACCTGCCTAGCAAACTTAAGAAGGTCGATTTGGTAACTTGCTGGTTACCAAAACACACCTATGATTAAGGCTTTGTTTGTCAGGCAGCTGCAATATTCCCACATTTCAGCTTCAGCTGAAAACCCTGAGAAAACTGAGAAGTGTATACATCCACTTGCTAATGTAATTTGCCTAGTCTTTTAACTGTGATACCATATTTAGATTGCATAATTGACTAAAATAAGACTGACTAGTGCATAATCAGCAACACTTAAATTTTTAACCTAATTTCAATCCCTTGAAGCTTGACTTTTTGCAGTTTTACAGTATAACTTAAAAAAGTAATTTGAAGCAGATCAAACAATTATTTGATATAGTCCTACCATTTAATAGCATTTTTTATTTGGATATTAGTGTTTTCCATAGGCACAAGACACTTAAGTGGAAAAGAAAGTGTAGAATAAATTCCTGTGAGAAAATGTTTATGAAGATTATCACACATCCTTTCTGTGGAAACATGCCAGTTATATTTACTGACTTAAAATTTTAAAAAAATAGAAATACAGAAATAAGAATTTTCTTGGCTGTAGAGCAAGTTGTGATTCGGTGTTTTAACTTAATTCCTGAAAGTCATTCCTATTGATAGACTGCCTCCATTCAGAAAGGCTGAAACGACAGATGTGACTGAGCACAGATACTGGAGAACAGTAAACCAGAAAGATTCTTTGTTTGGAATATTATGGATTTAAACTGAGCAAAGAATCACAAATAAAGGTGCATTTTCCTCAGGAAGTAACAATAGTAATCCAGTTGCTGCAAGTAGACATGAGAATACCATGACTATAAAATGCAAAACATATCGACAGCTACCTAAAAGTTATCTCCATTTACCTCAGTACTGTCCCTATTCAATAGTGGAATACAAGACAAGAATTCACTAATGTGGAAGAGAGGTCTGTATCTTTTGAAATTCATAAATGCAACTGTGAACCATTTAAAAGAAACTTCTGGATATTCAGCATTTGATCAGGACTTTTTTCATTGCTTTCTCATTGATATTATGAAACTAAATGCTCCAGACACATTAGATACCACGGGCAAACAGATCTGGAGGAAAAAAAAAAAAGATACATGGGAAATTTGAGAATGTACTATTAGGATATTTGGGACCAGAGTCCAGAATTAACTTAAAAGCCTCAGTTTCACAGTGTGAACTTGAAAGCCAAGATTTGCATGCCTTTTCTATCTATGCAATGCAGTTAGCTTGTAATGGGTGCTGCTCCTGTGTCCATTTCAGAATATTAAATCATCATGAGACAAAGCTCAAAAATAATCCTTGGCAAAGGTATCAGAAAACAACTGTATTTTCCTCTCTTTCCAACGAGATGATCATCACAGATCTGTGATCATTTGCTCTGTTTGCAACCCGATTTGCTAAGTTAGACACCTGAGAATTAAAGAGCAGGGTTTCACTTTACGTTAAGAGGGATCTTTCACAACAAACATCCCATGAAGGCACATTGAGACTTCCAAAGAAAACAGTAACACAGTAGTCCAGAAAAACCTTTCAGGTGTGAATGAAAGAACGTGGAAATAAGTCTAACAGCACTTACATTCCTGAAAACTGTTTTGCCTCCTGCAAATGAAACAACATAGTGAAATTAAAGTACGTAGTATCCACACAGAAACACTGTGAGCAGTACTCCAACACAGGCTGCGTTTTATAGAAGACCTACCTTCCCAGTCATAACAAACGTATGAGAATACAATAAAAGAGTGCAAGCTGATTCTCCAAGGTGACAAACAGGACCATTCAACCACTGACAGCTGAGCCCTCTGTGAATGTTTACTACACAGCAGCTGTTAAGGGCAAAGTTACAGTGCAGGAGCAAATTCTGCTGCACAGAAGGATGCAGCACGCCAGTGCTCCCTCAGCCTGGCGCCCTGCAGCCCTGCTCGCCGCACCCTGCCCTGCCCTGCCCGGGCCGGGCCCTTTCTGCGGTGGGGCGCGTTTCCCAGTGGCCTGGACACCCCACCCTGCTCTTCCCAAGGCATTTTGTCCTGGTGCGTTGGCGACGCAGCCCTGGTGGGGGAGGAAGCGCAGGAGAAGCCCTCAAGCGCATCCACGCCTCGTAAAGGGAGGGAGGGAGAGAGGGGGAGAGAGAGAGGAGGGAAACGTGCCCAGACAAGACCCCCGCACCCGGCAGAGACCCCAGCGCCTCGCACCGCTCACGGGGACGGCAGTGACCATCCCTCGGGGTCTGTCTCCGCGGCCCCATCCCATTCGATCCGATCCCATCCCTCTCCATCCCACCCCGTCCCTCCTCACCCTCCGCTCCTCGCTCTCCACCATTGCATCACCCCCACACCGGCACGGCGCTCCCGCCTCCCGGCTGGGAAACACATCCCCTCGGAACCATTGCCTCCCGCAGACCCTCCCTCCTCCTCCTCCAGCCCCAGCCCAGGGAAGCGCCGTGCCCAGCGCTCCCAGCGGTGCCAGAGGGGCTCCTGCGCGCCGGGAGAGCCGCGGCCCGGCCGCGGCCCCTGCCCAGCCCAAAGTGCCGCCTCGGCGCGGGGGTGCGGCACTCGGAACTGTGTGAGCGGGGGCGCCTTGTTTCCACCCGGCGGGGTTTGAGAAACGGCGCGGCCGCGGCCCGCAGGTGAGTTGTGGGAGCGGGGCTGGGATGGGATGGGGTGGGAATGTGCTGGGATAGGAGCGGGGCTGGAATGGGGGTGTACCGAGATGGGAGCGGGGCTGGAGCGGGGCTATGCCGGGATTGGAGCGAGGCTGGAGTGGGAATGTGCCGGGATGGGAGCGAGGCTGGAGTGGGAATGTGCCGGGATGGGAGCGGGGCTGGAATGGGGCTGTGCCGAGATGGGAGCGGTGCTGGAGTGGGGATGTGCTGGGATGGGAGCGGAGCTGGGGTGGGGATGTGTCGGGACGGGAGCGGAGCTGGGGTGGGGATGTGCTGGGTGGGGCTGTCCCGGCCCCGCGGGTGTTCTCGGCGCCCGGGGCTGCAGGGAGAGTGTCCGTGGTGGAGAGGCGAAGGCTCCGCGGGAGAGCGCACGGAGGCGGCCCCGGTGCCGGGACACGCTGCCTCGGGCGGGGCTGCTCCGGGGCACTGGGGAGGAGGGCCGGGGGGCGTTCACAGGATCGGCAGGGTTGGAAGGGACGGCTGGAGATCATCCAGTCCAACCCACCAGTCTAATCCAAGCCAGGTGACACAGGAACGTGTCCAGGTGGGTTTGGAATGCCTCCAGAGAGGGAGAGACTCCATGCCCTCCCTGGGCAGCCTGTCCCAGTGCTCTGCCGTCCTCAGTGTGAAGAAGTTCTTCCTCGTGTTGAGGTGAAACTTCCGATCTTTTAGTTTATGGCCATTGCTCCTCCACCTGTCACTGGAGACCACCAAAAAGAGTCTAGCACCATCCTCTTGGCACCCGCCTTAAGAGATATTTACGTGCATTAATGAGATCCCCTCTCAGACTTCTCTCGACTAAACAGGCCCAGCTCCCGCAGTCTCTCCTCATAAGGGAGATGCTCCAGACTCTCCCTGTGGAGCACTGGGAGCGAGGAAGCGGCCCCGGGGAGGCGGCGGTGCTTCCAGTCCGCCCCTCCGGGGCATGGGGCGGTGCAGGAGCCCCGCCGTGCGGGACCTGCGGTGCTGCCTCTGCTTCCCTCTCACACTGCTCTCGCCTCCGTGGTCACTCAGCGGACGTGGGGCGTTGTGCCTGTCAAACTGAACACTGCTCCAATGTGTTTAGATAAACCGGCTGCGTGGAAATTAAAACCAAAATTCTATAAACTTCTCTATTAGCTTTATACTTTGTAAATCCTATCGTTAATAAATTCACAGTCTAGTTACACTATGTTTCGAGTCAAGTACATTGTGGTTTGCCTCTCCCCCTCTTTTGCTTTAGTTAGAGCAGGATAAGAAACTTCGGGTGGTGTTTTTTTTTTAAAAACAGGTGTTGATGGGAAGTCTTTAGATGAGAGATGCTTTGGTTTTACAAAAGTACTAATGCTTATGGGTGATGTGTGTGGTGGGATGGATTTATGCTGACCAGATGTAATAGGACAGTTTCCAGTATCTCCAAGTTTTTAAGCTTGTGTTTGCAAGGCACCATGTTGCACTTAGTTCTGAATCTCAGCTTGAGTTTTTTTTGTGTTAAAACGAGTTAAACTAGCTTTGCAAGTTTAACTCAATACACTTGTGTATCTTAGTTTATAGCTTTTAGCCAGGTAGCAACTTTGTACTGTATTTGTTCTTTGGACAAGATGCATTTGGCTGGGACCTGTTTTTAGCACCGCAATACAAACCATAACCACTTGATACAAGTATTGAAGTTCTTCAAAACTACTGTTTAATAAGATATTTTGATTGACTGCTAAAAAATTCAACTTACTGGTTTTGAGTTGATTTGTTAGTTAAGTTTACCTGAAACACTGCTTATTTTTTTTCCTTGATGCTGTTTAAATGAAATGTTGTAATAAATGAAGCTGTATTATTAAAAAAAGAATTTTTCCTTGCTCGCCTTTGCTGTCACTTATATCTCTTTAACTTCAAATAAGGACAAAATGTCCTCTAGAGGGAGATCTTGTTGCTTTAATGTGCTAAAATGTTGGTCACCTTGTTCGAGTTAAGTGTCTTGATCACCTGTCTTAGAAAGGATCTGTGATGATGAATGTGTGTATCTTAATATATACCTGTGTTCTGAATCTGTGCTTGGAAATTGCATAACAGGATATAGACTGTAGCCTGTCATGTAAGACTTCTGTAGGTTAGAGTGAAACATAATTGTTTTAATTCAAATAGATCTGGTTCTGAAGTTAAATGCATAATATTTACAAGTTCCAGAACACTACTCCTGTGGGAAAATATGTAGTATCTACATTTGTGGCATCAATTCTGCAAATGCTTACAAAGATACTGACTTTCATACAGCACTCTCTTTTTCATCAAAATGCATTTGAGGGCAGTTTCTTTACTGACTTAAACCAAGAATTTCATCAGCTGCTCTTGACAGTGTTGTGGGTTAAATCTCTTCAGCATAATGACTGCTAATAGCTGGGCAAGGAAACAAAGCAGAAATAAAGTATACCATTTGATTCATCTTAGAAGTATGTTTTGCCTATAAACAGCAGAGGTTGAACTATTACTTTGCAGACACATCAATTGTTTCAATGTAGTTAGCTCTACATTCTCAATCCAAATTATTGGAAGAATCTTGGTGGTATTATTATGAGGGTGAGTTATTCAGCATGTTACATTTGCAGTCTCAGCATGATATTTTTCTCACAGACACGTTGAAAAAATTTATTCCACAGTAAAATCATCTGTGCTCTTACTGTTCTCTAAGTAAATGCAAATAGTGAATTCAGTGTAGTTTCTGTTATGTCTGTTCTGTAAAACTAAAGGCTGTGTGGACTTGCTCAGTGGATAGGGTTAGAAAATTTCCTCATACTGCAAGACTGCTGAATGATTCAAAAATGTGTTGACTTTTTTCGTTGCCAGTTGAACCCTTACGTACTTCTTTCAAGCCCTCTGTACTGTTAAGAAAAAGATATTTTCAGACTGACTCCAAAACACTTGTAGTATTTGTATTCTTATACATGCACATACCAAACCCCTACATAATTAATTAATTTTTTTTGTGTTTGTGTGGGGAGAAGTAATACTGCAAGTAAAGTGATTTGCGTTATTTATATTGCAAGATTGTTTTCTTTTTCATACTCATTTTTGTTGTTTTATGGTATGCAAATGCACCTCTACAATGCATTAAAAATGTATGCAAAGGGCTTGGAGGCAAATGGTGTTGTGAAATTGAAAGTACAGATGTGTTATAATAGAGGAATAAATTCCATTGATAAACAGGAATAAAAGTTTTGATTTTTCTTGTTAAAAAAGGCATGTTTATATCCCTAAGTTACTCATATTATAGACTCTTTAATTAATTGTGCTCTGAATAATCAATTCTTTATTTTAGATCATAATTTTGGAGGATTGCAGCACTGAGATTTCTGAAGTCTGCTGTGCCTAGCCATAATGAGTTTGTCACTGGTTGCGTATGAAGATTCAGACTCCGAGACAGAAACTGGAAAGACTGAAGTCCCCCAAGCTTCTGGCACACAAACAAGCTCTCTGCGTTCTTCTGTGAGTCGTGTTCAGCACTTTGCACCTGGTAGTTTGGGTACAAAATCTACATATGAAGTGCACCCTATGGAGAATGCTGGCAGTTCCCGCACAAGCACTGTCTGTGAAGATCCCTCTGAGCATTATGCACAGAACAATAACACTGACTTGATATCTCCTTACTGTAGGAGGGCATACTCTGGTCATACTGCATTATCTATGGCTTACAAAAACTATGAACAGACTTCAAGCTCTTCAGCAAACTCTGGAAATGGCATTTCCCAGAAAAGAATACATACAGACAGTGCTACTACTATTAAAGGAATTAGACCATATATCCCCAAACGACTGCGTCAAGAAAATTCCACAGTGCTTGAAAAAAAAGAATCTGATCAGAGAGGTAACTCAGATTGTGATGCTAAACTGAGCATATCAGGAGAGCAGGCTTCGAGAAAGATCTCTGAATTAATTAAGCCATATTTGGGATCCAAATATAAATTAACTGAAGTCCCCAAAAGTGTAATATTTTACATGTCTAAACACAGCGGCCCTGTTAATGAAATCCAGTGGTGTCCTGTACGGGAACAAAGTCACATGCTTCTCTCAGCTTCTATGGACAAAACAGTCAAGGTAATGTAACACAAGATGCTTTGTGGCCCAATCATTGAACTTAAAAATACTGTATTAAATAATGCTCTTCTGAAAATAACATCTGTGCTTTTGTGTGTTTAACAGTTCCACAGTTTGTTCCATTTGTTTGGAATTTGGGTTTTTTGTTGTTGTTACGGTTTTTTTTTGTTTTTGTTTTTCTTTTTTTAATTAATCATGTCATTGTTCTAGACCTTAACTTAAGAAGTTAGATTTCTAGGTCATTTCTTATCATCTGTATCAGTGTTCTGTCACAATGACCATAAGCACTGTGGTCTGCATACAGATTCTGCCTGAAGTCATTAAACAACGGACTGCCAACACTGGAATAATATTTTGAGAAACTTTACCTTTCTGACAGACCTACGTGGCTTCTATTGGAGGAGTTAGGTCAGGTCAGATGGATTTTCCATCAGAAGTAGTGCGGCAAGTCTTGCATTCCAGAAAGGTGTCCTGTCATGATCTAAGGAGACGTCCCACTTTTAAGTTTTCTTCAAGGGTTAATGGCTCAGTACTCAGTATATCTTCCTTCTAGTTCTAATGAAATTGGCTTCAGTTCTTTGCTAATTTAGTCAGTCCAATGAGGTTTTTTCTCTAAAATGGGTAATAAAAGTATTGAATGTGTATGCTTTCCCAGACATAGGGCTAATTGTGCTTCTGTTCAAACAGTAGTCTTCTGAAGTGGGTTTACGCAGGAACATAGTTCTGAAAGGGCTGTAGAGAAAGTGTCCTTTCTGGTGGAAAGCATCCTTTATTGCATCTAATATGTCTTTACCATAGCATGCACAATTATTTTAAAATTTTCTTCTAAAATATAGGACTTTAAGTAAATCTCAGTAGAAACAAGAATACCTCTTGTACCAGCATACTTCTAAAACTAAAGGAGAAAGGAGAACTTAACCTGAATTTGAATTCTGATTTAATGTAGGAAAAAATATTCTTCAATTCTCTTATTCAAACTGAGATTTTTTTCCTCTATTTTGCTCTTTTATTTGTAGTGGAGAATTGGGTTTCATTTAGTTTCGCTTTTTTATGATTTTTCTTATCTTAGAATTTTTTTCATTCCTTTTCTCTTTCCCCAGCTTTGCCATGGGGTCCTGTGAACTATATGCTGGCTTTGGATCTTCAAAGCAGTGATGCTCTTGACTCTTGGACAGAGCTTTTGCTTTTGTCTCCAGATGTCTGTTAAAGCATTTGGTAGTCACAGAAAAGAAAACCCCAGATCCATAGCATGCAGAAAATTTACTCTTCCCAGTTGCTTATCCTTTATTCTCTTAAAGTATAATGACTTCCCTCATTCTGTAGTCAGCATAATGTATCACACCATCAAAGTCTGAATACTTTAAACTGTTGTGAAAGATGGGATTTCTCCATCTTTCCCAAGCTTTTTTTTGACCTCTTTGTCTTAAACATTAAAGTGGAAGGAAAAAAAATATCTTTGGTTTTCCATTCAAGTGTTCCTTAATATATTGAATATGTTAAATCTTGGCTGTTATTTGAACAACAGACTTAGAAGGAAAAACTAAGGTATGCAGGAAGTGTTGATGGATGTTTTTGGTAAGCAGGAATCTAAATTTGGGTTGTACAAAACTATATGCACCTCTGGCGTCAATATGTTTGAATTTGACTTTGTGTTAAGTTGTAACACAATACGATTAATGCTTGTTTACTATGCCAGAGCCTCATTTTATTGATGAGTGCAATTATGTGTGTGTTAAATGTAAAATGATCTAAAATCAAGGTTGTTATTGCGATGTAAAATTATTAAAAAATGAAAGTAGTGGCATGTCTGTTTTGTCTTCAAAGCAGAAAGAAAGGTTGCTTTTGTACAGTAGTGTTACTGCGCCTGCTTGGAAGCAGTCATTAACAGTAAACTGCTTTTTGAAGAAATCTAACTGCCTTAGGTTCCCCAAACCTTGGAAATTCAATATAAACAGAGTATATTAATGTTGTCAATGCTTCAGAGCATGTGAATATATAAAAATTAATAAAGCGATAATGTAACTTTTACAAAGTATATGAAAGCACATTCGTATATTTTGTCAGGTAGCACCTACGGCTGCTTCTCACAGTTCTTTTTAGTGAACATTTTAATTATTGCGCCGTCACACAGGGACCGTCCCGGCCAGCAGAGGGCGCGGTGACATCGAGGATTGGCGGGATGTTGGGAGCCCAGTGTCCCTCTTTGGGATCACGAGCCCACGAATCTCTGGTGACTGTGACAGCAGTGCTTTATCTTCTGGGGGTTTATTGGCTCTCTGCCGGTGCCTGAAGTTGTCCGTTTTCTGGTATAAGCATAAAGCAACTGATTGAAAATGAAAATGTACTGTTTTTTCCGCCTCATCCTTTAACTTCCCACAACTTAGCTTTTGTTGTTTTAGTCCCAAACGCCTGCTAGTTTAAATCCAGGCAGTGAATACATGTCCTCTTTTCCTCTAATGGAAATATGAGGACACTGAGGATGTTTGCACTGTGCTTTCAAAATCTGATTTGGATAAAACTCGAAGCACAGTTAGAAGCCTAAAATCCCTGTATGATCAGAGAGAGTAGGCAATCCAGAGCCTCAAAACTCTGTTAGTCACATGAATAACTGTGGCTGAATATTTTTATGTGTGTCTTGGATTCAGTCCTTGTATTCAGCCTATGCATTAAGACATTTATTCTTTGAAGAGGCTGATATTAGGGAAGATTTCTCAGAACTCAAAGTTCTGTCTAAGTTGATATGACTGTGATAAGTTTAAGTTGTGCTTAAATCAGAGATCTATAGTTGTATGCAATTTGTGTAGTATACAGCCAGTTTTGTATATTTTATCTGTTCTTATGTGCTGAAATATTTTCTTACATCTTAAGTTTTTAGTGTTTTTGCCCCTTGGCATGGAGAAGGAGGAAACACTTGATTTAGTTACCTTAGTTTAGTGATTTTAATTTTTTTGTTCCCATGTAACTTATTATGACTAAATCATTCATATCACACTGATAGGTACCTAAAGTGTACATATGAAGCTGATTATATGGTTTCTTACTTTTTAAGTGTGTGTCTTTATCCTGTTTAAATCAGGAGAAAAGAACAGTCTTCCATTTATGTTCTCTCAGGCTAATCAATGTGCACTTTAACATCATCTTTATGAATCAGTGTAAGTCATATTAGAATATTTACAATAAATGAGTTGATGTGTTTAGTTTTGGTTGACTGAAGCATAAGCTAGAGTCAGGAAAGATCATCTGAAGCGTTTAGTATAAATATCTTGCATATTTAGGAATGAATGGACTGTTTTAGAGGACTTCATAGTTTTCTTTAGAAGTAGTTGATCTGAATTTTTCATGTATCATTGCACTTTGAAAACCTCAAGTAGTTATCAAGTGGCTGAGTTGAAAGAAATAGCAGTTATCAGCTCAGGGGCATAATTCTCTAAAGTACCACTTCCACCAGCAGATGGGGTAGCTAAGATATTAGAAAGGGATGGAAACTAAACTGAGCCTCTGAAGACTGGAATACTTTAATATTTGCCCTTGTGTTGTGTGCTGATACACCAAAGTTGCTAAATGTGCAAAAAGACTCATGAGTTTTCTTAGAGACCTAAAAATATGATAGAACTTAATTTGAGAAGTGATACGTATTGCAGATTAATTACCCACAGTTCTTAAAATCTGGAGCATTAACAGAAGAATATTTCATGCTAAATTTTAAATTTGTCAGGACTGGGGGGGGGGAGGGAGCACCCTAGTTTTAGTATTTGTCAAATTTTTTACCCTCTGTTTTCTTAGAATTTTTAGCTTCCCCTTTGGAAGCTCCAGCCTAGGTAGCTGGACAGGAAACCTGATTCAGGGTAGGGAAAGGTACTGTTGGGAGCTCTTGCTGTGGCAGTGTTGTTCTTCACAGTTACATTCTAACTGTATTTTGAGAGGCTTATGCTTTTAGCTTAGGTATGTATTTTAAGGATTGTGAAACATATTCTGAACAGATTAAATTTGTTTTCTTTGAATAACACTTATCTAACTTCTGTTTGAATGGCTGCTGTAAATGAAATTTAGGCTACTGCTGCTGTTTTTTGGGTTCTCCTACTTAAACACCAAAATAGTGTTTGTGATTTTAGTATTTTGTCTAGTGTTTTTGCATAAATGTTGAAACTCAACACCAGTAAAGGTGCCTGGTTCCCACAGTGTACATATACAATGCTTTCTGAACATTGGACTTTGTTTAGGTATTTCTGGTTTAGAACCCCAGATACAGAATCCAGAATCACAGGTTGCCATTGAATACAGCTGTTTGCCTTCGGTAGCAGAGAACATTAAAAAGTTGTGTCTTATCTGGAAGACCTTGTCATTGCGTAAAGCCACAGAGAAGTTAGCATTTTCAGTAGTTACTAATGCTGGATTTAGCTTTTTAACAATTGTTTATAGCTTCAAGCCTCCTATGCCTTTATTCTGTACTTTCTACTTTGTCTTAACTCCAGGTAACATCTTTATATAATCATCTGTTAGCTTTTAATTTTGTGTTCCTGATTTTTTATTTAGAGCATCACAGCAGGGATTATGTTTGTTGCAAAGAATTTCTTAATTTTCAGCACTTTCACTCTCTATTGTTGAACAGGATCAAGGAAAGAAAGTGCTGAGATTCTTCAGCATGCAAAATGTATATTTTTAGCACATTGATGGGATGTCTTCTGTTGCAATACATTGTTGGAACTTTTTCTCATTTCTCTACTTGCCTTATTGAACGTTATCTCCGTTTAGTCACAGCTGAATCCGTACAAGCAACTTAAAAGTTTTTAAAATGAGTGTCATGGGTTGACCTTGGCTGGATGCCGTGTGCCCACCAAGCTGCTCTATCACTTCCCTTCCCAGCTGGACAAGGGAGAGAGAATAAGATGGAAAATGACTTGTAGGTTGAGATAAGTGGAAAATAACAAGGTTTATTCTCTACTTTTCATTAGTAAGCATGTCCGGCCACATCCCTGGAAGCAGGGCTTTTAGCACACCTAATGGTTTCTCAGCAGGCAGCCATTGGAAACAGCAAATGCACCCCCTTCCTCCTCCTTTCCTTAGCTTTTATATCTGAACTGACGTCATATGGTATGGAATGACCCTTTGGTTAGTTTGGGTCAGCTGGCCTATTTATGTCCCCTGCTGGGATCTTGCCCTCGATATAGGGAGGGGAAAAGGAAAGCTGAGAGACCATGCTGATGCTGTGCCAGCTCTGCCCAGCAGCAACCAAAACACTGGAGTGTTATCAACACCTTTCTAGCTAACAATGCAAAGCACAGCACCATGAGAGCTGCTGTGGGGAAATGAACTCCATCTCAGTCAGACTCAATACAATGAGTTTATTAATATTAGCCTGTTGAACAGAGGCATTGCTGGCTTCCCATAATTAAGAACGCAAGAACCATACTAGTTCAGACCAAGGCTCTGTCTAGTCCATAATTCAGTCTCTAGTAAGATCCATAAGTAGATGTGTAGAGAAGATGAAAAAATGTCAAATGTTTGTGGTTCCTTTTAGTCCTTTTCTAATTTCTGTTTGTTTTCAAGTCGGGATTTCTGAGCTCCAAAGGAGTTCATTTTTTGTAACATGCTACCCCAAGGATTTCTTCTAGATGCTTCTCCAGTCTTCTGATACTCTTGTGATCATTAGATCTAGAGTGGTATGTTCCTCATACTCGTCAAATTTAATGTACAGATTTTGCTTCCTGGTGAGTGTCAAATGCTACAAGAAATACCATTTTTAATCATATTTTCAAAATATTTTATTATTTTGTGGTTGTGTGTCTGTTAGGAGAAAGATAGCACAGTAGTATATCCCAGGAATTTTGTTCTTGATCCAGTTGTCTTGTACTGAATGATAGAGGATGATACCCTCCATCCATCCATGAACTCTGTGTAGCACAGATGGTAGCAATACAAATTTCCTAGGTCGTGCTGCTACCCTGCCCCAGAGTAATGAAATCTAGTATTTCTGTTTTCAGCCATTCTGCACACAATTCACTTGGAATAGGCAGTGTTTCTTGTTATTCTGTCACGTGTGTCTGTTTATGAAGGAATTAATTTAAGCTGCCAGTCTATTTCCTATACGTTCAGGCATAGCTGTTAGATGGCTGTAGCCCTGTCACTGCTAGGCTGGATTCAAACTGTTCACTAAGCAGCATTAGCTATTGTACTGCTGGTACCTCAAGTATTGTAATTCTTAGATTAATTTTTACAATCTTATTGTGATAGTGTTCCTTTAACTAGGTGATGATGAGAATTCAGGAAGTCATCCTATTTAATACATATAATTCTTTATTTGTCATGTTTTAAAGAAGATCCCTCTGATGGTATGTTTTGAGTACCGTATTTTAAAAATAACAGGAAGTACTCCCCATTATCTTGGAAGTGGCAAGGAAATGCTCACATTCGGGAGACTGTGTGCTGCTTACTTAGAAGTGTGAAAAAAAGTGTTGTTTTCTTGTTGAAGAGGCTCCTAAAAAGGCTGTTCTGAAATACTGAAGCTGACTTTTCTTTATGAAGGTTCTGACCCTCCCTTGTTTATTTAGAGCTATGTGTAGTTTTTCCAATGACTTTAAGCTTGCTGATTATTAAGATGGAAGTACACTTAGGTAATCAATACCTGTATAATAATGCCAGTTTCCTGAGCTCTGAAGGGCTTTTTTTTGTATACCTCAATCTTTTTCTAACAAAATTATTCATATGCTTCAATGAGAAGTATTCTCCATTATGCTTATTTTGTAAATAAAGAAGCATCATGCAGGAAAGAATGTACTTGATCACCAGTGGAAGCTTCTGACTCTGCTTATGACTGGGTGATAATACAGCTCAGGATGCAATAGATAACCCTCACAGTTGTTTTTCAAAAGTTGGTGGCATGAACAAAGAGCAGTTCATGGAAGTGGTGGATTTTGGTTTCTTCATCCCAAAGGTTTGTGTGGGTAAGAGTTGTTTCATATTTGTTATGATAATACCTGGATAATGTTTAGAGATTGCTGTTAAAGAGATATATTTTTTTAATTATTTTCTTGTTTCTAGCAATGCTGTTGTCATGGAAACAGAAATCCTTGTAATGCTTTTGTTCACTTTTTCAGAGTCCACAGCTGGAGGTGACTTGTATAGTTTTTATTATGTTCTTAGTGGTTGACACACTCTTAGGCCTCAAAGGATTTTTTCAAAGGAGTATGTTTTTCTTTGAGTATAAATAGCACCATCCTGATCTCTGTAGGGTTTGATGGGCCATTGTTTCTTTCCTTCTGCACTAACAAAAACTAAATTCAGTGCTGCTTTGGATTAGAATTTATCTAAAAACTTGTATGAAGACTGACACTTAAAAAAAGAGTGGTTCAAAAATGCAGTGAAGCTCTCAGCTTTTGGGTGAAAATGAATGAATGGCTGAGCTCTGCACTTCCTTTTTTACTGGGAACTTTACCCAATGTTTGCTAAGTGACTCTGAAGTAGCCTGTAAGAAATAGGCAACCTTGTCCTCTTCCCAGCATAGCCAGCCTACTAGGGAAGAAACAGTCAGGGCTAGAGACGTTAATGAAGTAGTGTTTCTAATGAAGCTTAATTGATAATGTCATAAATTAAGCTCTCCAATTATATATAGGATCTGTCTGGGCTGCTGTGCAGTCTAATATCAGAATGCCATCTGAGATGGGAGAAATGTATGGTGGTGTTATCCTCATTCTGGGTGCGTCAGTAGGATTGCTGGTGAAAAAGTCAAGATTTTGATGCTTGGAAAAAATGAGCTAGAGTAGTTTTAAGTTCTCAAGTGACTGTAATACATTATGGGAGTATCCAATTTTTATTTTTTTTTTTAACAGTTAAGAAATTCTGAATATTTTTGCTGTTTAAAAATGTAAATAATCCTAGTCTAACTTTGCTTCTTTTCTAGAAGTCTGGCTTTATAACTGCATCTCATATACTGCTATATATTAAAAAAAAAAAATAAATAAAATCTGCTAGCAAAGCTACAAGGCATCTTACGACTTTGATTCCTTACCCCTCTTGGTCTGTCAGTGTTGTCAAGGAAACAACTTTTTGAGAAATCTTGCTGTACTTTTTCAGGTTCTATAGAGAGATTACTTGTGTAGGATTTATCTGGCATCAGGAGTAGAAAGAGTTTTTCTGAAATTCCTGTTCAGTACGTTCATGTCCTTGCTTTCTTTAAAGCAGGTTTTATTTTTAGCATGTGTCCTATAGCTGCATCTCTAAGGTCATAGTATCTGTCAGTGTACTAAGGATTGTTGACTTTTGCTCTTTAGATGAAGCCTCATAGAAAGAACTTTAGTGACATTTTGCTATATATTTATTCTATAAAGACAATAGTTAGTTATAAATTCCCTTTAAATTAAAGGAGAAAGAAACATTAAAAGCCCCATTGCTCTTTAGAGAAGTTGCTTCATTAGTATGGAACTAATGACTTACTGTCCTTTATCATACATATATCGTGTTTCATTGCAGTAATCGTCCCTCTTCAAAGAAGAAGCATTTTGTGGCTGGTGCAGAATTGCATTTGGTTTGTCTTCCAGTCTGTACATGCTGACTGACTGGCTGGTTAAGATATTATGACTGAGTTTTACCTTCAATTTTTTTGTGGGGGCGTTTTTTTTTGTTTTTTTTTGTTTTTTTTTTTGTTTGTTTGTTTGTTTTTGTTTTTGTTTTGTTTGTTTGTTTGTTTTTTTAATAAAAATGCTGGTTTTCTTTGCAGACCTGTCTGATAGTGTACTTATAGAAAAGTCTGCCTTTCTCAGATGTGTTGGTTGGTTGATGGATTAGCAATACTGGGGATGACAGTGAAGACTGCATGTGCTTGTGTGTTGTGCATGTGCCAGCTTGCTTTCTGAAGTCAGATTTTGGAATCTGCCCTTTTCTTAGTCTCCTTGTCTCTTTCCATATTATAATTTCCTCACTAAAACATTTTTTTCTCATTCTGAACATTGTTACTGGTGGCTGGAACTTTGTGTTTTTATCTGCTAGGGAAGGGACATGGCTGGTTGTCTGTGGAAAGGATGGCAGTTAGGGGTGCAGGTGGCTAGGGTTGACATAGTCATGTAAAAATGTTAAAGCTAGCGCTATGCTAACAATACAAAAGAAATTAAAATTAATTAGGTAGTTCAGTCTTACTCTGCTTGCTACTACTGAGATAGTGGTAGTTAAAATGTCCTCATTGCTAGCAAAACACCTAGCTGCTTGACATAATTAATAGTTGATTTCCATAATTAAATAACTAGTTCTGCCCATGTTTAATACTAGGTTATGCCACTGACATCAATGGGCTTAGGATTGCATCTGTATTTTTCATATAAGAGGATCTTTAATATCTTGTTTTGATTTGTTGGTTTTTTTCCTCTATGTATGGTATTTTTGTTTTTTTGCTTGTTTGTGGGTTTTGTTTGGTTTTTTTTGTTTGTTTGTTTGTTTTTTTCCCAGCTATTAACATTCTCAATAGCCTTGGGAATAATAAATTATTTATTTTTTAGTTGAAAGAATGAAATTCTAAAAAAATATGTAACTTGCCCAGGCTGACTGATAAATGTAAGATTAAAGCTCAGCTTTTCAAATAGCTGTTCTAAATCACTAGCTGTATACTGCCTCTCACAGATACTACTTCAAATCACTGTGGACAATAAGACTGCAACAAATACTTCTTAAAATAAGAAAGCCACCTGGTTAACAGGAGGGATGTACAGAATTTGCCTGTAAATTTACATTAGGTAATTTCTTAGAAATAGAAATTTGTCCCTTATGTATAACTGTCTACCACTATTTTTGGAACTGTTGTAGTAACGTGCTACTTTGTGTTACTGCACAAACACCCTGTCAGCAGGTGCATGATTGGCATCATCCAGCTGTGCCGTGCTGCCCAACAGCTGCCACACATCCAGTGGGTGAGGCAGCACAGCTTGTCCATGGCTGTTAGCCCTGCTCTGTTAGATTTGCCCAGTGGATCATGTGCAAGAATGACACAGGTTAAATTGCTCCTTTTTTGTTTGGTGTGTTTGTACTAATTTGTTTTTTGACTGTATGAACAGGTGTTATCTAACTTTAAATATGTACATATATCAATATGAAGCTGTAAAGCGCACAGATGTCCTCAGCTGATTCACAATTTTATATGAAAAAAAGTATGATAATATTGAAGTACAGTACAAATAGATATGGTTTGAATTTTGATAGCTACTGTTTAACTGAAGCTTAAGGGAAAAACAACTAACCAACTTAAGAGAGTTGGTTAATGGGGTTTTCTCCATCCTATTTTCAGAAGCAAGGAATAGGTCAGCAGACATGCTGTTTCAGAAGCTTGGAAGTACAGTTGCTAAGACTACTCATGTTCTGAATATAATAGTGTTTCTTGCTCTAGTAGTGAATGTTCAAAATCTGTGGGATGCAAGCCCCTATGGGATATGTGTTTGTGAATGTGTCCAGTCCTTCCTTACCTGTAGGAATTGAGGACTCAATTTGCCTGCAAAGTGCTGTAAGTCTGAAATTGAGGTGTCTAACACTTACGAGGAACCCCCACTTTTAACAGAGCATAAATGTATGTGACTTGAGGAAGTGATTGATGCTAATGAATATGAATCACAGAGATGAATGGAAAACCAGATTATTTAATAAATGGCTATAGTAATTAATTATATCCTGTAGAGTTGCAATATATTTGAAGTTCTTCCGTTGCCTTCTGGTAAGATCGTTATTGCTGAAGTGTTTTCTGGGCAGAAATACTGACTGACAGTAACCACTACTGTCCTGGGCTTTTAGGTGTTCTGAACATGTTTATATCATTCTTAACACACTACTACACACACTACACTGCATTCTGAAGGTGATGAGAAGCTGCCAAATTTATGCCGAGTTCTTTTCCCATATAGGGTTGGCAGTAGAAAATTTAGTGGTTTTAAAGTAATTCTTAGTAGCTACTTGTCATTAAATGTTGGTTTCTCTTGAATTACTTGAATACGTGCATCAAACTGCTTTGCTTGAACCGTGTCATGCCAAATATGTGTAATGCTGTGTGTGAAGCAGCTAATTTATCCGAAGGAAATTTTTGTGGATATGTAGTATACAGTGGGGGTGAGGATTTAAGTATCTTTGCCATACTTAACTTTGCCTTATGCTAAAATAATTCCAATTTTTTGTATTCTGCAGTAAACCATAGCTTGAATCACTAGCTGATTTATAAGCATATTGTAACTTCTTTTCACTTGCGCATTTTCCAGGGACTTGTCATTTGAGGAACATCCACAAGGTTAGCCATATTACAATGATTAGTCATAAACCACTTGAAGGTTAACTGCAAAATGGGTGTGAATTCTTCCCTTTATTTTGGTGTATGTGGGAAGTTACTCTCCTGCACTGTCTGCCCAGCATGAATGTACAACTGCTATTTTTCAGCTACAAAAAAACCTAGTCACACTCATAACTTTTAGCTGGCTGAGAATGTATCTGTATGAGCATATTGCTTGGAGTCAATGGTTTATGGAGAATTCGTGATTACCTTCAGGCACAGTTATCCCAGAATCTTTCCACACAATAAAAAGCACACTGCGTTAAAAGATGACGATCGATGGCATGGCAGAAACACTTTGCTGTTGAGAAGGGTGGAGTTGCTGATAACTGATGATTTTAAATATCCTTTACTGGATATATATATGTATATACTTATGTGCAAATTGCTTTTTTGTGAGTTTTGCTTGTAGCGTAAAGGTTGCCTGTCTTCAGAGTAAAAAATATTCTTTTTTATAGGTGGTTCCCTTTTTTTCTTATTTTCTTTGTTTTCTTCCCTTGTCAGCTTGCCATATTATTTGGCATTTGGTAAGCATATCTCTCTTGTAAATAGTGGGATTTAGCTAAAAAAGATTGATTGGTACAGATGACTAAAATATCGAAGTCTCTGATGGTATGAATCTTGCTGTTTGGTCTGATTTGCCTCAATTGTTTTTGAGACTCTTGATGTTTTGGCTGAGAATTTCTGATGTTTCATTTGGACTGCCTAGTACATAGGGTATTAATTTCTAGGCTCCTTCAGTACAAATCTCTGCAATAATTCAGAGGATATTTGGATTTTAAAATGGTTCAAGAAAACAGCATGCATATGTATGATCTAACAAGTATGTGGTCAATATCATCATACTGTCTCTGTACAGCAGATGAATTCAGTTGAAAATAATGTTTTCAGATGTTGTTTTCCTCTTAATTTTCTGTAAATTCAGTGATGAGCATCAGAAACATACCCATTTATTCCCCTGAAATGTCAAAAGACATCTTGTCATACGTTCACAGAAATAAAGTAGGAGAAAATATTAATGATATAGTTTTGATTCTTATTCATTCCTTCTATTCCCTGGTTGTAATGTTCTAAAAAGCAGTAACCCACTGCTCTGGTGGATTTAAATTGTGCAGTATCTTTGAAGGCATGTACCATAGCACTTGGCCTTCAATTAATTTGGCAACGTGGCTTTCTTTAGGGTTAACTTATTATGTTCTGTAGTGGTAATATTAGTACAGTAGTAGTAGTTAGTGTAATGGCCTGTTTTATTCTGCTGACCACTTTATATGGGAAACAAAAAAATTTGCTATAAGTGACTTCAAGAAAGTGTTTCAACTGTATTTTTGGTGTTCTTACACAGAATAAAGAGAGGGACAAGAAAGATCGCATTTCTCCCCTGTATTTCTTCTCTTGGATAAGCCTGAGTAGGTTGATTTTGTCTGAAAGATGCTTTGAGCATTTTTTGGAGAACTACAGTTGTGATTTTATTGACTAGTTTGATTGAAGGTCACTTTTATCTGAATTATTGTCTTTAGTAGGAGTGCAGCAACATGGTCTTAATTCTCACTGTTGTTCATCTCCCGACTTTAGAACATTATTTTCTGTTCTTGCTTTCTCAGTCCATTTACAGCTTAAGAAAACACATATTGCGGGAAGGCAGGTAACATGTAGATCTCTTGAGGAAGTTCTTCCCAAATCTAGAACTGGTAGTATGAGATGTATGCCCTGTTTGGGGTCAGGTATTCTTCTTTCGCTGATGAGAAATGGACGAACACTTTGTAGGAGGGTGACACCCTCCTGAGAGAAGTCCAGCTCACTGCTGGTGTAAGCAGGGTACTGACCCGGGGTTAATGACCTACAGCACAGAGTGTCTCTTCCCTGGGCACTCGCCACTGCAGTGCTTGCAATGAACCTTTGAAGCAGAACACTAAATGTACACTTAACGAAGCTACGCAGCAGCAGGAACTGGCTTTTAGACAAGGTCAGGAGTTTCTTGGCACTATGCACTTTGAAAACATTTCATTTTTATTTTTCTTAAGAAAGATTTGGCTTTATTTTTCTCCCCAAACATAATCCTCGACAAAACTTTGATCTGGAGAGAGTTTTTTTGTATAGAATAGAATTGTTATTCAAACTAGGCTGAGAGATACCAGCCTAGTAGATACCTACCAGTAGGACAACCTTACAGCATATAATGATTCACACTGTCATTTTGGCTGATTAAAAATCCT
Source organism: Margarornis squamiger (assembly GCA_035222235.1). Classification (NCBI taxonomy): domain Eukaryota; kingdom Metazoa; phylum Chordata; class Aves; order Passeriformes; family Furnariidae; genus Margarornis; species Margarornis squamiger. Next base: position 52,855,270 of record JAWWTY010000156.1, read on the forward strand.
CTATGTCAAATAATTGAAGAGCAATAAACTTAACCTTTTGTACTTTAGAACTCTGTCTAAATGTTTCTTCTCCATCTTGGAGCACATTATTCATTAATGTCTTTTCTAGTGGAAAGAAGCCATCTTTACTCTAAAAGGAATAAAGGACCAAACACCAGGGCATGACTTTTTTGATGCTCTGTTCTTGGGGTCATATTTTTCCTATTTTCAGGATTTATGTCTCCAAGGTCTTGATCAAGACCGAGATCAGAGTTGATAATCAAAGACTTCTTCTGTCTCTGAAGATAGTAATGGTTATAACTTTTTTTCCAACAGGATCAGGTCAATGCATTTTCTGATTTTTACATTTTTACATTATACATTGTATTTCATCCCTGAATTTGGTTGGATTTTTCTCTTTTGTAATGAATTGGACTTAGCTGTAAACAAGATGGAAGAAAGTATACAACCTAATGTGGATAGTATCCTTAGTATGCATAGTCATGGTACTTTTGGCTTGATGAGGAATATTTTCAGTGAAGTATTGCTCATGTCAATCTTCTGATCTTGAGTTCAATTAAGAAAGCTCAGTAATTTTTTTTTTATCTGATGGTGTGAAGATTTTAACTATCTTTTCTGAGAAAACAATCAGAATTAGTGTTTTTTTCTCAGCTCTTGCCTAAAAGAGAGTTTCTTAACAAAAGCCTTGTACTTGCATTTGAACACATACCCCAATATTAGCAGGTAAGCAAAGGTGTGCAATTTTCCTGAGCAACAAAATACTTGATTACAGGTCTAATGATAGTTTAAGAGGTGTTTTCAGATGTGCTGAAATCAAGGACTTGAAGCAGATGAACTTAATTATCTTTGTGAATATTCACAATCACATTATGTGCTTTAAATGTCACATTTGGAAATAGTGTCTCATTGCTAGTTAATTAACAGTAATTACTCAAGGTAGTACTTATGTTTCTGGAATCTCTTACCTACTGTGAAAAATGTACTTTGCTTCTAAAGGTGTCTCAGTATAAAATCCAGATTTCAAGTGTCTCAAGTGTCGCTGTTGCTCAGGCCCTCTGTATGCTTTGCCTCTACCACTGCAGCATGCAGTTATTTCATTCCATTTGCTCTGCTACAGCTGAGTAGTGTTTTTAACACCTGAACCATGGTGTGTATCATATGTTTTTTCTTTTTTTTTCAAAAAACAAGCAGTTGATTTTTTTTTTTCCTTGACAGGATAAGGGAAGAGAGCAGTAGCAAATTAGACTGGCAGTCTAGATCCATCATGAGGTGTTACAAAGGTGTGTTGACATCTTCAGCTAAAGAAATATGGCTTATGATAATACCAGAAGGGTTTTTTTTTGCAGTCATAGCACTTATGCTCAGTATGCTTTTCTCTCTGTAAGATGTTTTATTCTTGGCAGAGAGCATTATACAACCCAAGATAGCTTACACTGCAATCAGACAAACCCCTCGTAGATCCTAGAAAGTCCTCCCTATGTTCTAGTTTCCAGATTCCCTCTTCGATCTTTCTTCTCTGCCTTTCATGCAGAAACTAATTGAAGTGTTCAGGGATTCTTTTCAAAATTTTTTCCCTTAAAATAAATCTTTTTTAAATAGTGAATCTTTCATTCAACTTGTTTGCAGCAATACACTTTACATGTGCTTATATGTATACGTGTATGTGTATTAAAATATATGTTTAAATATATATAAAAAGAGCCTTAAATTAACAAAACCCCTCTATGGTCAACTTCTTATCCTTACAAACTGCAAACTTACAAACTTACTCTTTGCCTGCATACTTTATTCACTTGTGTGCATGGAGTGACCATTGAAATTCTGATAAAAATGTGTAACTTATATTTCATAGTAATGTTTTTTCTGTATAGTACATTAAATACTTTAAAGTTTTTAATTCATGACAGCATTACAACATGCTAAACAGATGTTTGAATTCTTAGACATCAATCTAAAGCTAATTCAGAGAACAGCAAGAAATTTTAGAATTTTAGAAACAGTCATGGAGATTAATTAAACTAATTATCTGTGCTTTGTGCAGTGGGAATGGAGAGAACTGCAGGTACATGAAGACATAACCAAGGGAGTGATGAATATTGTTTTGAGTGGTAAAACTATTTTAGTGATGGCAACACAGACGGAGAAGAAGCTGAAATAATGATATGAATCTCCTTGTGGAAGGGTCTTCAACCTGTTATGTGAAAATAGTGTTGGAAATGGTGAGCACTTCACTGGGGAAACTTCCCAATAATAATTTTTCAGCTCTAGAATGACTCAGAGAAAACAAGCTTTTCACAACCACCAGGTTTTGATTTTAAGTATTTGGAGAACATCACAGACCCATTCTATTTGAATGGTAATGGTTTGGTAATGATTTCCAAAAGCTTTCACCAGTGTGTCTGCTATGTCAAATGGCTTAAAACAAAATAACACTTTTTGCTTAATTTTTTCTGCCACTGTTATCTATGAATGACTCTTTCCTTTGTACAGACTCATGTGAAATCTGCTTTTGGGTATCTCAGTACAGAGTTTGGATTATAAAAAACCTTGATATGCAGCTGCTGACATTATCATTGTTTGTTTTAGAAATTGTTCACATTTATGTGCTTAAATAGGAATTAAGTACTCCTGAAAAATATGAGAAAAACCGGTCACTAATCTCCTTAAATGTTTGCTAATATGCAGAAGCCTGCAATGGTGCTAGAATTTTCATGTAACCCCAGCCTCAAATATTTGCATTACCTCCTAATTTTGAAATTCTTCATTCTGTAGGTCTGCAGTGGTAGTGAAGTAAATGCAATGAAATACTTCTAGTGGTGCAGTAAACACTTTCTGTAGGTGTGTCATTCTGCTGCCGCAGTGAGAAATGCTGAACCAAATTTTACCTGAGGTGAGGCTGGATTGTTTAAATGTTTATGTTGCAGTAGTGCCAAGGAGCTGAGACTCTGGGACCTAGGGTGGGACTTTGGGCTTATGTTCACGTGTCAGGGCTGTGCTGCCCAGAGCAATTGAGCCAGCTTGGGTGTTGGAAGCTGCAGAGTGGGGCTGGAGCTATGGAGTAATTTCTCTGCTATAAACTGAGCAGTGCAATGTCTCATGGTACCACTGCACTGATGTGATCATCTAGTAGGTTTGCACTGTGTGAATGTAGTCAGAGGCAGCCCCGACTGATAGAATACCATACTTGTGCATTACTGCTTGCTAAAATGAAGTGTTCATCAGGCTTTAGAAAGGAGGGTAGGGCAGTGGTGTGTGGTTTTGCAGGAATATAAATACTACATTTACTTCTATAGTTAAAAATAACTTAATTAGGTCCTGTGTAAATGCCAGACAATGTTTGCAAGTGTCAATATGTTCATATCTGCTCCTTGATAACTCTGTCATCAACTCATAGTTTCATGTCAATGTCCAAATAGGAGAAAGCTTTTAATCTGGTTCTAGGTTTTTAGCAGGGACTATTATTTTCATTTCCAACTTCGTAGGTATGCTCTTATACCAGCTGTAAAATAAAAGCTAGCCATGTATCTCCTTAATATGACAAAACTGCAAAAATTGTGCAGGCTTGTTGCTTAATTTATAAACTATTACTGTCGAGTATAGTAGATACTTCTTTATGTTGTACAGTAGTGAGTATTTATAGATGCTTCCACCCATAGTTTTGTAGCAGGACTTCTCACTTGAACTGTAATCCTACTTTAAAAAAGTTATATCTGGAAAATAGATTTGAAACATTTGGACCACAATAACAATCCCTCTTCAAGGTACATATTCCTATATCTTTAATTGCTGTAGTTTTTCTTACCGTATGGTATTCAGGTAAACAAAAAATTTTTAGATGCTTATCCGCTTTAAGAAAACAAAATCATCATGTGTATTTCTTAAATGAATATTGTTGCTGTGTTTAATGTTCTTGAATCTATTATTGAAGTAAACAGCTCCCTGATGTATTAATAAAGAAAGAGCTGTTTACCAAAGTCTTGTGGAGAATGTGAAAGAAATAATTAGTCATTCTTTTAAGGTTATTTTTTGAATCTTAAAATTTGATGCAAACTGTTGTGCTTTGTATTGATGAAAAAGGTAATCAAAGATCTGTTGTTCACCTTCAGGTTGGCTGTATCACTGCTACATTGTAGGAACATGAGCAAACTTTGAAAACTCTCTGCTGAATAGATGTACATTAGATTTGCAAATTACCTACCAATGCCCTTTGGGATAAAGCCCTTCATGAAATCATTGTCAATAAGTTTCTGTTGGGTTGACTTACATAATAGGTTGTTCTTCAAGATTTCACAGGAGAGAGATTAAATGTTATAAAGTACAAAGTACAGAAACTCCGTAGGGCAATCTAAATGATGTTATAGGAACCGAACTATATTACAAAGAATATTAAACGTATTTGCAATCTTCTGTTATTTGTCATATGAATGCCAGGCCCCTTTCTGTCTAGTGGATTGCATAGATATGCAAAGGAGAAATAACAAAAGCTAATCAGTTTTGTTTTATGTAAAGCTGTTAATATGTAGATACTTGAGTTCCCTAAAAATAAATAAATAAATAAATCTGAGTATTCTAACGATGCATGTTGATGTGTAAATTGCTTCAAGAAGAGGAGCTGCTGTAATCACTTCACTTGAAAAAGGAATATACTTAAAAAGAAAATAGGATGACACAGCCAGTGTTGTGCATCTGTGCTAAAATTACTGTGAATTTGCCAAGTTTCAGTTAACCTGAGACAGTTGGAGTAGTGCTGGTGGGAGCTTTACCTCCTTGGGGAGACAAACCCAAACTGCCCCCTTCTCGTTAGTGTAGAGACCCACAGATATGAATGGTGGGAATCAGGGCAATGGCCCCAGCATGCCAGAAATAAATGGGGAAGTGAAATGTTTTTGTTACTATATGATTATGGTGGGGAGCTGGAAGGCAAGTTGAATCTTCTGTCGGTCATGGCAGACGTTCATGGCGTGGTTACCAGCCCTGCAGCTTTGCAGGGCCCCAACAATGGACCAAGGCTTAGTGACGGTGATGGCTGCACTGAGTGAAGAACACTGAGTTGTCGTGTGTGCTTGGAGGGAAGCTGCAAAAAAAATAAAAATTAAAAATGGATGAGTTGTTTTACAGCTGTCGGGTTTCATAGATAGCTACTGCAGAGCAGGATTTTCTCTACTACAGTTAAATGTCAGGAATATGCTGAGGGTTAATGTGTGTCATGCTGTGCACACAAGACAGCTGTCCCCATCCGTGGTGCAGGCTGCTTTGTTTGAGTCAGCAGATCTTACAGGAGTCACTGAGTATCCTGGGAGTCAAAGGTGAATCTTTGAGAAATCCTGGTTATCTTTGGAGCATCTGCCTCCTACACCTCCAAATACCAGAGACAGTCCTTGTGAGTGGCCTTGTGTGTAATGTGATATCCACTTGTCTTTAACTTGAGGTCTTGGTGCTGCAGAGTTTATGCTGAAACCAGCGGTGGAGGGAGGTCCCCAGTACAGAGGACACTGAACTGGCCCAAGGACTTGGCATCTCTGTCCAAGGGTGTTTGCTGCCAGCCACACTGCTGTCTCAAAAGTGTCTCACTGGCATTTAAAGGGCTCTTAAGCAACAGAGCTCTTCATTGATACCACACAACTCTAAGTAGAGCAAAATATTTTCCCAAATCTTGGAATAGGGTAAAGGGGAAAAAAATACTGCTCTTACTTCTGTTGCATCTCCATTGTTTTAGAATCTCTTCTTTTTAAGAACAACAAAGAACTGGGAAAATTAGCTGTGTGTCAGCATAAAAGTCAAAAGAAGGATCAGTATAGTTAGAGATCTTGATCTCATTAAATGAAGAATTTATCCTGCAAACATCTGCAATTTTCTAGTGTCTTTGAAAATAATACATGTGGGATAAAACATTCTAACAAACAAATCTGTGGTTTTGTAGAAGGAATCAATGTGTTCTGAAAGTCTCTAAGTGTAATTTATTTCCCTGAAGTTTTTAAAGGAAAATAAAATGGTTTCAGAAGAATTTTGTTACTAGTGATATTTTGGTTTCCAGGAAGGAGGCTAGAACTGTGAAGATTTCATTTGGCAATGCAGAAAAAAACCCCATAAAAGTTATGAAAATCAACATGTCAGTTTACTCTCAACTTTGATACTGTCAAGAAACATAACTAATAGAAAATGCTAGCAAGTCCATGACAATTGTGCTTTGAACCATTTTATACTATAAGTTGTAATTAACACTTTAATTAAAGCTCTAGTACATGTTACCAGAAACTAGACTACTTTTTCACACCCCTCTGTGTCTCTGCCAACCTTGTTTATAGTTTAAATAGTTGATAAAATTTTGTAGTTCTCTGTGTGTTCAGCATGTCTTTTCAGTTTTAGTTTTATGTTCATCCTGGGATGGCAGGTGTTCCTGCCATCATTCAGATGATGTCTAAGGAACTCTGAATTGTGTAGTACTTCACTACAGTTGCCTGCCTTTCTGAAATATTTTTAATGGCAAGGTTGCCTTGCTGAGCTTGGTTTAATATTTTTCGTTTTAGTGGAGGTGGAACCTGTGCTGCTAGTACTGTTCATTAAACAAGTAGGATATATAGGCCCAACTGAATTTAATTTGTTGAAGCTGATTTTTTGCTTTGTAATGCACTTTTGTTGCATCATAATACAAATGTGCCTTGTTTTACGTTGTGATGCTAAAAATAAATGCATATTTGTAAAGTTGTAGCCCTCTTCTCTGTTTAAAAAACAAACTTACTGGCCAGACACATTGTACTTGAGTGAACCTTGTGCCTCTAAAACGCAAAGCTTGATGCCATATCTTAATTAGATATTCCCTGGAAATGCTATTTAACATAGCACATTATGGGATACTCTTTTGTCTGCAGAATCTTGATCTGTCTGTGCTGTCACTTTTCAAACTCCTAACTGACTTTAAGTGCATAAGTGGTTCCAGTTATTCCAGGTATTATTTAGACAGTGTTTAGGTGTTTAGAACTTTGACTCTGAAACATGTGTTTTGGGTTGGCTAGGGAAATCTTTTTCTACTTCTAAATGGTGTGGAATAATTTATTTCTCAAGGAACATGCATTGGTTCCAAGTCTCCTCCCTCTCCTGCCTTCAGCCTGTAATTATCAGAGTTGAAAAATCAACTAACTCTTGAAGTTAATCAGTTTTCATATATTTTGGGTGAAAGGTTCAAAGCTGGAGTACCTTCATAACAAATGATAGGCCAGAGCTTGCACAGTAGCAATCGACTTCAACAATGCAATGATACTCTAAAAATTTAATTTCATAGGTAGCAGTATTGTCTTAAGTCTGTGATTACTGTTTACTTGGGAACACAGTTTTTGTTTAAGGGATCCATAAAAAGTGATTAAGAAAAGTGCATTACTTGACAGTCAATATAAGGTAGCTGTGTAGTCTGTGTCCTTACCACATATTTCTCTCAGTTCTGGAAACAACAGATTGAAATCCATTTTAGCATTGCTTCAGTTAAGATGCTGTGGATTATTGCCACCTAATAGCACATTCTCTAACAGTACATTTAGAAAAATGTATTTAGCAACAGAATGTCTGATTGCTGTTCCTCTGAACCCCTTTCCCAGGTGGTGCCTGTGTCAGATTCTGCCCAGGAAGGCATGTCTGGTGTGCCTTCAGCAGCAAGTGACCCGTGTTGTGATGTGGCTGTGCTGGTGTGTGGAGAGAGGATGCTCTCCGTAAACATCACATGTGCTGCGGTGTCACAACACGCCGAGGCCCGGACAGCGCTCCCTGACACACCTCCTGTCTTTTAAACTATTAATCAGTTACTTTGCTGTGACAGAGCCACATCAGGATAACTACTAGATTAGCATTGTCAGTGCATCTGAAATAACCCAAACTTCCTGCAGGCATGACTTACTCTGATTTTGAGGGAAATGGTCTTTCTGCTGGAAAGTGATGCAGAGGTTAGAGAATCTCTAGACTTAAAAGAGAAACTGTGTCCAGTGCCCAGATGATGAATCACTATGTATTTAATGACTGTAAAAGTAATTTTGCAATATTTTTCCAGACCCAGATTCTTATCAGGTGGTCATAAATATATTGTCTAATTGTTAACTGCATACTTACTCTGTATATGTATGAAATTGCTAGTTGCTTAGTCACAAATTAGTGGTGGTGTCAATAGTCCCTCAGTTAGGAGGGTAAGTTATAGTAGGTACTCAAACATTGAGAGATTAAAATGCAAATTTTCAAACTCTGTCAAAAGCTTAAAGTTTATTAATCCACATCTAGTTTAATGACTCTTGTAAATGGCAACACATCTGGAATTAGACCACTTGGATCTTAATTCTTACATAAGCAAGCATAGGCTTAACAAACGTTAAAGTTGCAAATAAAAGAGCCAGAATGGGGATAATGTGGTTATTGTGAGTTAGAATACCTCTTTTTGGTGAAATTGCATCCTTCTCTTAAAAGTGATGGTAAGACTTGTAGTAAAGCAGCTTTCCTGTTGAAGTTAAATATTATAATGGTCTTTTAATAGCACCTTAATGGTCTCTCTGAGGACTCTCACTGAAATAATTTTACATTCGCATAATTGCACTTCATAGTGGACTGTTTATAAGAGCATCAGGGCCTATTTCTGAATAATTACGTAATACTCTACAATTTATTCACTTTAATCAAGTGTTTGAATATGTTATCAGTATTCTCATAGTTCCTGTTGCAGCATCTATGCATGTGTTACTTGTCAGTGTTTGCCATCAGTTCATCTGGGCACCAGCTGTGTGTGTATGTGCTATCCAACCGCTGAACAGGAAGGTCTCCTTTTGAGAGGATCATGAAAGGTGAAGGATTGAGCTTGTTTGTCCAGAAACTGCATATAATTAACAGGGAAAGCATATTGAAAGCACCCAATAGAAATAAGGTCTTGTTCCAGCTATCCATCTTGTCTGTGACATCCAAGAAATGTGAATTCACTAGTGTCCATGTATTCTTTACTTTTTCCATTTCTGAATCAAATGGATGGAAAACAAGTTTTTGTAGATGAGATTAGTATGTCCTAAGGACACTTTTGCTACAATGGGAATATATAATTTGCAAATTCTCTAATATAAATGTCTGAAATATTTATATTTCACTATATTTTCACTTTCACTATTTTATCTTGTTCATTCTCTTACAGTTACTCTTTTTAAAATATAATTTACTTCTTTCTTAGGAGTTCTTTTTGTCAGTTTTGACTTGAAAGGCTTCCATGGAGGTAATATTAATTATTTATATTAGCAAAACCCTAGCCAATTTGTATACTCTAAAATTATTTATGTTTTCAGTTTTCATTCATTGATTAGATTTTCCTTGTGCTACAAGTTAACTTTTGAAGTTAGGAACTATGAGGTCTATTTGCCAACAAAGATGCTTAGGTGTAGTAGCTCTTGCTGTTAAAGCTTTGCCAAGAACATTTCTTTGTTGTATTTAATCAGATGGATAGCTCCTGACACATTGGTATGTTTTTGTTTGTGTTTTACAGAATTCTATTTTATGTCTCTTGTTTTTCCCTTTGCCAGCTGAAAATGTTGATGTTTTATCTTGGTCTATTAATGTTTTCTCAAAATCATTTTATAGGATGCTGGCAGGTCCAAGTACACTTTTTATTAGATTTTTATTTTCCTGTTAATGACAAAACTCCCCAAATGAAGCTTCACAATTAACAATTGTGAAGCCTTCCATGTGGAAAGGGCTTCTGGGTTTCTGTGGGAGGGAAGATTAAAATAAAACACACCAAATAATTGGAAATGTATTTCACAGGTGTGGTTGGCATGAAGCTGGTGCAGTGCTTGTACTTATCTCAACCTGGATTCACCAGGATTAAAGCTTGTTAACATGTTTGCAAATCAGGTAGTAGTACTAGTACTAGTAGTGCTGACTTGGTTACTAGTATGCTGCTGTATTATACCTTGAAATGCTTCTGCCTGGATAAAGCCACCTATAAGATAAGGGCTACCTGATATCTAATATGCTGCTTGGGGGTTTTTGTTTTGTTTTTGTTTGGTAGTTTTTTTGTAAAAGAGGTTTTCCACCTCACTGGTTTGATAATTATGCTTGAAACTCTTCAATATTAAAATTTTTTTGGAAAAAAAAAAAAGAATTTAGACCTAATGCTGGCTGTCTCAGCTAATTAAATTTATTACATTTTGCTACTTTCCATTCTCCTCATTTCTACAGTAGTAAGGGTAGTCTTGTAATAAGCTATCCAAATGCAAACTTATACAGATACTAGAGCAATAATAAAGTCAGTTCTTTGCATTGGATTAGTAACATAATTGTGTTTTGAGTTACGACTGCTTCAAGAAGAAAGCTAGTGGAAATCTGTAAGTGCTTGTTCAAATGACAGCATTGATATATACTTCTTACACCATGTCTAGATTAGGAAGATGGATGTCATTTAAAGTATGTTCCCTAGAACACTTTAAACATTTCTGCAGCAAGTGTTCAACACATCTGAAAATGTGTTGGCTTTATCTAGCTATACAGAATCCTGCTGAAAAACTCTTTTTTTTGGGACACCTGGTTTAAAAATTAGGTAGGTATGTCCAAAATGACATCAATCATAATCTATATAACAACCTGAATATCTATTAACATCCTTCAAAATTGTATGAAAGTAAGTTTGTTGACACTTGCAGGTTATACACAAAGCTAGACCTTAGCTCATAGTTTTTCCTGGAGCTTAGCTCTTAGTTTTCACACAGTTTGACTGCCTGTTTAGACAGAAGAGTGCAAGTGATCTCTTTTGTAATTTTTCTAACACACTTTTCTTTGTACTACAACTTTAATCTTTAGCTCAATATTTTAAGAAAACATGAATTGAAACAAGAATGAAACATTAAAAATAGTCCTATAGTTACTTTAGGAATTTATACATATTACATTCAAGATCAGATTTTTTGTTCAGTCCTGCAGTGGCTGGGGAAACTTTGGCACAGCTGCCAATTCTGATGCTTGGCTATTTATTGCTTTTCTTCCTGGCATTATCTTGCCTCAGTTTTATGAACAAAAGAATGTACCTGTTTATGTGAGTGCCTCTTTATCCTTATTGCTGTTGGTTAGAGATACCCAAGGGGCACTTTTACCTCTTGCAATCCTGCCCAAAGCTGTACCTCATCCAAGTGGGGAATGTGAAGAAGCAGTAGCAGCAGCAGATCTTTTTTCGTAAGTTTTCCATGAGACTATTTTTGCCCTCTGGCCCATTGATTTTCAAAGAACCTTTTAAAGTACAGTTCTGAGCCTGCTTTGAAAACTAGAAAAGACATGATTTTCTGTAGGTAGTGGGGGCTTCCTTCTCTACTGTATTTGTTAGAAATCACAGTACTGGGATACTCATGAGATCAGAAAAGCAGTATGGTTCAGGGAGTACCATTCTCTTGAATCTATGCATATTAGCAGGTATGGCATGTTCATCTTTCAGACAGGAACTGAGTTCTGCAGTTAAAAAACAAAGTAGAAAAACAAAATCAATTTTGTCTCAAGAAACGTCAGGGAGTGATGTTCCAAAAAGAGGAAGGAGTGGCTCATGTCTCTTCAGAAGTTTGTGGAGCAACCTCAGTGTGTTTTGGAAGGGAACAGAATCTGTTCAGTCAAAGCATAGTAATTTGTGCTTTCTATAGCTCAGTCCTATCCCACATCATCCTTGAACAGGGCTGTTTCTTAAATGCCATCTTTGTATTTATATTAATTGGGAAGGTTGAAATTATTTCTTAGTGTTGTTTGTTAGGAGCCATTGACAGAGGAAGTTGGTAACTACTGAAGAATGGCACAACTTTGCTGAATTGAGGGGGAAGAGTTCCTTTAGTATGGATGTTATGTTGAAATTAACTTGAATCCATCCACTATAAAGTTTTAAATTTCATTACACATGCTCCAGAAATTAATTTCTTGTTTAGTATTCTTGAGTGGCTCTGTTGTAGCTCCTTTTTGCATGCAAATTCAAAATGCATACAGCTTAATTCCTCGTAGTTGCTTCCAACCTCTAATTTATCACAATTGAATCATTGTTCTCGGGTTCACTGTGCAATTAGTGACTGCCTCTTTGAATAGATGCACCTTTCTCTTTCTGCTAGATTTTCTTTTCTGCAATCTAATTTGCTTGAAGGCAAGCACATTACAGATAATCATAGAATGGCAATGAAAGAGATGTGCTCAATTCCTTTTTTATCAGTCTTCGTATGCTTGATGAGTTCTGTTACTTTGGTTACTCTGCTTGTGTTGCTTAGACTTTTTTTCAAGGAATGAATTCTTGGTTTGGATGGTCAGTAAGGTAACAGCCTTTCTTTTGTGTCTTACGAACTGGTTGATAGTGTAGCAGACCTCAGAAGGTTCTTCTGTGACTGCTGTTTACTTGGGTATCAAATGCTTATCCTCTGCTGCTTTCTTCTATGACTTCCCAAAAGAGTTTTTATTATCTTTGACCCAAACTACTTTATTTTCAAAGGCTGTTTTCCTGAAAGCTTTCAGTCAGAAAAGAGGAACTGAAAACATATAATCTATAATAAATCTCATCTCTTACATTGTGTGGTTGGTTATGTGATTTGTGAACTTTTGATTGCAAGGGTGAAGAGATCTGGTTATGTTACCTTAAACAGAGGTTACAGTATTTTCATGACATTTCTAAGCTATACAGGAAAGCAAGGGACTTCTAAAGCCTTTATTTCCAAATATTATGGAGAATGTGAAACAGCAATTGAATTACAATGTCCCTCAGAGAAAATAAAAAGAAAATTGCTTTTGTAAAGAAATGTCTAGTATAATTTTGTCACTTGGCTGTTTGTACCTGCCATTTTGGCCCCATATATTAATTCTGGCAGATAACTGCGTAATCACCATACTTTCTATAATAGGAGATGAAGTGAAATAAAAGCAATTGATGGAAAGGAAATGGAAACGCAATGTTATAAATAGTGAAGTACAAAAGAGTAAGAACTAGTAGTGAAATATGAACTGGTTTGACAAATTGAAGCCAATTTTAATAAAATTGGAAAAAATGCAGTTAAAGTTTTCATGATACCTTAATGCCAGAAAGGCATTGAAAATCTTTGAAAATAGCTAATTTCAAAGCTTTGAGTCTTGGCTGTTTATTTCTTTCAAGTATTGGATAATTAATTAGTTAATAGTTGTAGATTTAGGGGAGGTAATATATATAATTTTCCTAATAACAGTTGCATATTTCATTGTTTTGGGGATTCTTACAAGGGGAAGGGATGGACTGGTTACTGTTTATAATGTATAACATTGCTTGACTGAGTGGCAATAAGCTGTCTTTTGAGAGCGGCAGGGTGAAATGTGTGCTTTTAACTTTTTAGCTCAGCAATGAAAATCACAAAGAAAATCACAAGATGCAACCTCAAGTTTAATGAGAATTTAGTATTTCATCTAGAAATAATACTGAGTTTCTGTAAGAGCTGAGTTTTCAAGACAAATAGCAACACTTAAAGGGGTTGATTTATTGGTAAAAATAATTTAATATAAATCTGTCTTCCTTTGGTATATGCATGATAACACCTAGTCCTATAATACTTGATACATGCGTTTCAGTGCCTCTGAAGGGAGATTTATGTCTCAGCCTCAGCATTTTTTAAAGAACTGTTCCCCTTGTCCAAGTAATTTATTCTGTACTAAATATGTAAACCTTTATTCCATGCAAATCTAGGAGCTTATTCTATAAATGTTTATTTTAAAGGTATTTATTACCCAGTATCTTTAAAGCTCAGGCATCTTTGTTATTTAAAATACAACTTTCTAAATAGGTCTAAGACACTTCATTTATTAAAAAACCCCTTACTTTGATATTTTTACAACTATTGGTTCTTAAATTATAGTCTTGTGGTCTTTACCTTCTGCTTTAGACTGGTTTTGGATGCAAATCCTTTTTCTGAGTTCATATGCAGATGCCATTCAGAAGAATATATTTGGGATCCTCTTCTGGTAAAGAGACTGTAATTCATGTTCCTTTTTGGCAAAGACAGCATGATCCACAATGTTCCTCACTTGAAATAGGAAGCTTTTAATGACCCTAGATCCTAGGGGAGTCTGTCCCTGTTTTGTTTCCAGCATATTGAAAAAGTGAAATAAAAAAAGCCTAGAAAGACCATTGTTGCCATACATATTATTCTTGGCATACTTGACTCTCTCAGCTGAAATTAAAACTCTGAAATGCCTGTTACCCTGGAGAATCTGTTCATCTGTCATCTGAGTGTTTGGCAAAAGAGAGCAAACTCAAATGCAAAGGACTCACTCCTTTGCAACCTCTCCTTTTTCTAATTAGTGATTGCCTGTTTGGACAAGCACCAGCTGCTGAATAGAGATTCCTTTCAAGCTTTGGATAGAGCATGGTGGAACTCTCCCGCTCTCCACATATTTTTCTTACAATGATTAAGCAGTAGAAATATATTGGAATGGGGAACTACTTAAGAGACTCTCTAAGGAAATGCAGACATGGTGGTGGCTTTGTAGTGATCCTCTGTTGAGATTTGAAGTGTTTTTTCCTTGCAATGAGATATAGTAGGTTCTCCATTTGTGCATATGACACTGTTTACAGTTCTGCCACTTCTAGGCACAGAATGTTGCTTGTAACTTGGGGCAGATGCCTTTTGTGGCAGCTGAGCATTACCGCTCCTGCCTTTCCCTTATGTCTTATTTGTATGGAACATGCATAGTTTGTCCTTTAATTACCCAGTTTTAAGTTCTGCACACCTATTTTTGTTTCTTGCTACGCAGTGGCTCATCTTTATATGACTTTCTGTGGGCATGGCTCCGTCCATGAAAGTGATTGCTGTTGAACTAACTGTAAATGTAAAATGCCACTTCTTGCAAGTAGCAATTGCAGTAGCTTCCCTTTTCCTCTGGAACATTAATATTGTAACTAAAAACTCTGTTCTTCTGGGTATGCACTGCACTGTGTCCTCATTGCAGCAGGGCGCATGCTAATGTATCAAGGTTACATTGAGCTTAATTCACCGGATATGGGACTTGAAAGAATATCCTAGATAGGTCATGTGGAATTTAGCTAAGATTGAAAGCATCCAGATGAAGCTTCCAGAGCATTGCTACTCCATGGCAGGACAGGGTCTGCCATCCCTTTCTGCTGCCTTGTCTGACTCCTCTTTCCACTAGTCTCTGAAACCACAGCAGAGGTGGCACCTCTGAGCATTATTTAAAAGCACTTTTGTGGACTGAAGTGAATTTGCATTGGAATGTGTCTTGATGGAGGCCTGTCCTAATTCTTCCTTCTGAACTGATGGCTTGCACTGGGCATTACTTATGGAGCTGGGCAGCAAGGACTACAGGGGTGGCCTGTGTGGGAGGAGGTCCTGAGCTGCCCTGTGATGCTATAGCTGGTTCTGGCTCACTCTGGAACAGATGAAAACAGCTCACTATGGGTCACAACTTCAGAGGATCATGCGGTGCCTCTGGTCATGCCTATCAGAGCAAGGGGGCAGCCACAAGGACACGGCAGGTAACGTGAGGTTGCATGTGAGGATGTACAGAAGGCTTTGGGAGGAGGTAAGGGAAGAGATATGCCTTTGGAAGGGGAGATTAGAGAAGCAGCAAGAAGTGAAGGGGATGAAAAGGGTAAGAAGAGGCAAAAAGAAACTTCTAGACCCTGATCCCGGCCTCTTGCAATGGCCATTCTCTCTGTGAAGTGACCAAGCGTAATGTGATGAAAACTAGTGGAGCTGGGGCAGGAGTAGCAGAGGAGAAGCACTGGACTGAAATGGGACCTTAGTGGGGGAGCTGCTCCCCTGAGTGCTCATTTAACTCTTGGTCTTTTTTCCTCAAAACCTGAATTTGTAATTAAAAGTTTGTATTAATTGGCAGTAAACTAAGTGGATTTCTTCAGTCAGGGCTGCCTTGCCCATGTAACTCTAATTCCAGAAGGCATTTCAATAGCACCATTATGTGGACAGAAAAGAGCTGATGGAAAGCAAAACAGTGAAGAGAAATGTGGTATTTTCTGAGTCGTCCCTTTTGAGTGGTCAGTGGTCTCATTCATAAGAGTGGATCACTTGTTCCATCTCACATAGTGGAGGGAAATGTGCAGCTTCAGGAGTGTGTTTTTTCCATTTATGCAGCTTTTTTAAATGATGCAGGAGCTCAGAAGTGCTGCTGAACTTGCTTTACTTTACCCTTCTTGTGAAAATTGAGTTTTCATACTTAATCACTAAAACATGACAGAAAATATCTGAAGCATGTACCACCTGTTTTTCCTTTTATCTTGGTCCATTCATTAGCTTCCTCATATTAAAAGCCCTTCAAGACACAATTAACCCTTTTTTAATAGTGTGAAACTGGAAGCAATCATTAAAACTCATTAAAGCAGAGAAACTTACTTTCCAAAGGAGCTTAATATTAAATTTTTCCTGATTTCTTTTCTTGTGGATAGAGTAGAATACTTACGGCATGCCCATCACAGTTCCAATCTCAACTGGCTATTCAAGTAATTAATCATAATTGCTTGCTTTGCATTGCAGAATTGTGCTTTGTGATAGAAGATCCTTTGATGAAATTATTTTCTATAATGGAATGTTGTCTTCTGAGTATGCTTTATATAATAATGATACTGTCAGCAAGTCCTTTTTGTCCAGTAAGAAGAAAATAAAATTGAAGAAAAAAATGCATTACCCAAAGGCTCGCTTTTTTCTCCTTCTTTACATTCCCCTTTATTGTGAATTGTGCTATTCCCACAAGAAAGGAAACATCTACTTACATTTCCTGATTTGCCAAGTTGTTTTTGTTTTTAACATTCTTTAAAATGCACAAGCATGCAGTCAGTTTTATTTTCAGTACTAGCTTCATTGCTTTTGTTAACATACATGGAGGTTGAATTTTATCTGACTTTTAAAAAAAAATAATTTGTTGATAAGTTGTTAGTTACCTAGTCTGTTCCTGTCATTATATAAACAATCTTAGAATGGAGAAATTTATTAGAATTCCCAAAATTCAGAATAACCTTCTAAGCTCATAGGCCATGTTGTTTTCATTCTGCATGTTATTGCAGGATGAAACTGACTAATTGCAAAGAGAACTACTGTGAAGTAAAATGGTGATTTTCAAGGAATAAACTGCCTTGAGTTTACTGTAACTGCAATAAAACTGCCATAAAGCACTGTCAAAGTGTTGATTTATTTGTACTACTAATATTAGAATTAATGAATTTCTAGGGTTTACAGGTATGGCTATAGCATTTGCTGTCCGTTTTGTTATTCAACTCAACAGATATTGTATCATACAATTGTAAGGTATTTTAAAAACTAGCTTTTACTGAAGAAGAATATTCATGGGAAAATAGTTTGGATATGTAGCCCTTTGTCGCAGAAGTGATCATAATGGATCTTTATATGGGTCAGTTGTTGCTAAACTTCTAATTTTATCTTACAACTATGACAAAAAACCCCAAAACAACAGGAAAAGGATGTGCTTTTAATTTTTGTCAACTATATTTGGTAACTAAATTACAAGTAGTTGTATTTTCTAAAATACATTACTTGGGAAAAAGTGCATTTTTTAAAATATGAGCAGGACAATTTATGTTTAGAAAATGCTATTTGTTATATAATTAAAAAAACCATTGGACAACTAGTAGAACAAGAGTTTTGTAACTGCTCAGCATCAACCCAGTCCTGTCCAGAAGAAACTGAAAAATGAGAGGACTTAGACCAGTCCTTGAAAATCGCCATGTAGTTGTGTCGTTATCTCCTTCCTCAGTGAAGTTAGGGAAAAAAATCTTAAAATTACAAACTGAGTGAGAAATATGATAAAAACCTATGTATAGGCAGATGTGAAAGCTGTAATTTGCCAGGATTCTTCTTACTTGATGAAAAGAAAGATAGAATAGAGAAAAAATTTGGAAGAGAAATGACGAAAGGTAAAATCTATTTCAATACCCCCCTTCTTAGAGGTAAGACAGCATTATGAATGGGAAAGTATAACATGAATTGCCATTGCAAGCAATGTAGACATTTTAAGAAATAACAAAAGTAATAAAAATATATTTGTGGATTTGTGCCTTGTTAATAAAGTACCCTAATTCTAATCAACCATGCAATTATTTCTAACAGTCTTTTGAGCTTAGCTGATATGACTTCAGAATGCAAAGGTCTCTCAACCACAGTGATTTGCTGTAGCTACTTATCAGTACCTTGAAAAAAACACTGTGATTCTTTATAAAACTGACTTCATCCTTCTTTTTAAGGTATGGGATGCTGTAGATACAGGCTGCTGTTTAAAAACATACTCGTGTCACTCCTGTGCTGTTCGAGCTGCCCAGTGGTCATCTTGTGGAAGAAGGATCCTCAGTGGGGGCTTTGATTCCGTGCTGCATTTAACAGATGTAGAAACAGGTAAAGGTCATGAAGGGTGCATTATAGCCCTTTCTTAACTGTGTACAGATAACTTGGGATCTTGTTAGCCTTAAGTAAAGATAAAATATAGATAAAATCTGTAGGTGAAAGTTAAGGGTTCTTGAAACATGTCCTTTAACAAATATATCTTGGTCATTAAAAGTAGTTGAAGAAATCTGAGTAAACTGGAATGTGCTTACCTTCATGATTACATGTAATTTCAGTTGTCAGATACTGCACAGATAAATAGAATGAATTATGTTTTTATATGCTCTCTCATGGTCATTTACTAAAGCGTCTCAAGAGCCTCTAAAGGCTGACTTCAGTAACATTTATACATATGGTTAATTTAAACATATGCTTGTTATCTCATTCTCAGCTGGATTGGTTTTAAGTTTGTGCTTAAAGTTAATTGGGTGGGTTTTGTTTTCTTTATTTGTTTTTTTTTTTTTTTTTGTTTTTTGTTTTTTGTTTTTTGTTTTTTTGTTTTTGTTTTTGGTTTTGGTTTTGGTTTTTTTTTTTTCTGAATAGGACCTTAATTAGGGATATAGAAACTTAAATTCTGCTATGAAACCTTGAGACTGAACTTGGGTTGCTCTGATGCATTTGTGACTTTGTTTTGGGATTTGATTGTTGTAACATTAAAAACTAATTTCCTGGATGCTCTCTCTCCTCATGTCTCCTTCACAAATGAAAGTGCTTCTGTCAGCTGTGTTTCTTCTCTCCTTTATGTGTGATACCAGCATTCATACAGCAGCGCTCATGGGGGCTATGCATAGTAAGACATGTCTCTGTGTGTGTAAATGAATTAGGTCCAAAATAGGACTCTGTCAGGGGAAAAGATGCAATTTTCTGTTTTCCACTGAATTTATTTTTAAGTGTTTAACTCCTGCAAAGGTGCAATATTTTTTGTAAGACTACAACATAAATGCTTGCAAAAGTTGCAAGCAGTTGCAGTCGAAAAGGATTTTCTCTTACGTAAAAGCAAGAGCTACATTGTATGTAAATGTCTGGAGAGCAGAAATCCTATTCAGATGAACTGGGAAGGTGGCCAAGGAAATTTGTGAATATCGTTCACATTAGAAAAAGATTCTTTTCCATGCTCTAAGAAGTAATTTTTCTCAACAATTGTCATACCAGAAGTATTTAAATTCAATGATGGCTGGGAGGGAGCTGTTGTAGTGTGGGAATGTAAGATATGTTATGGAATACTGATGTTATGAGAATATTCAGGTTTTTTAATGGGGAAAAGAGTAGTAGTACATGAGGTTAATATGCCAAGTCATTAACTGCTTAGACTTCTTGTCTTTCTTTTTTTTAATTTTCAGTCTTAATACAGCAACCTTTCTAGTCTCACATATAACTGAATCTTACTAATCCAGGAGGACTTACTTTTGTGCATAATGCTTATAAATTCTAAAAAGAATGGCTATCTTTTTAATGGGATTTATAGCAGTAGTATAGATTTTATGTGTCTGAGTCATTTGAAGGAAAAATCTCATTTTATTAAAGGATAGCACAAATTCCAGAGATACGTAATTTAAATCACATTAATTTCTAACAACTTTTTCATTTAACTGTCCAGTAATGGGATAGAAGTCTGGATTATGTTGATGGTTGTATTCATTTATACTGCTCTAGGAAATTACAACAGTAACAAAATAAATTTACTAAGTTTCAAAACAGGCAAATTTATAAATGGCTCTTTCTTTATTGATGGGTGAGTTATGTAGTATTTCCAGCTACTTAAATAAACAGCATGTGTAAAATGGAGTCTTATATCCTTGGAAATACCAGATATCATTATCGCCTTATTTCAGGAACACAGGAGTTCCTTGTAGTTCCTCTGAACTGCAGTTGTGTTATGTTTGGACCTGACCTTCAGTGATACACCCCTCATTTGGAAAAGCATAATATGAGTGATCAGAATTTTGTTCTGATTTCCTACATGTACAAGCCAATTTCTGAGTTCCTTTACTGTTGTAAAGTTACTCATCTTTTCATACATTTCAGTCAGTTCCTTTCAGAGAAACAGGGTGAGCAGTTTGCCTCTGGAATCCAAATCAATTTGGTATAAAGAGCCTCATTTCCATTTGAAAAACACTAAGGCAACTATAAGATTTTGATTTACATTAGTTCACTGAATCATTCATTCCTTCTCACTCTTCATCAGTGCTGAGATGGTTTCTTCTTTGATTAACTTCAGATAGATGTTAGAACTGCTCCTTCACAGAGGACTTTCAGATACTTTTTTGGACTTTGGTCTTAATTACTTTCCATTGGTAGTCTGAACTAACTACCTGTGTGTTTAAATGCAATAAACACATGCCAGTGGGATTTTATAAATAATAATGCTCTCTTTAAGGCTCTGTCCTCTTGTCTCTTGTATATTTTGTTCTGGTTCAACATTTTTCCAGTCTTGTTTGCTAAGATCTACTTTCTTGTCTTCATTTTTGGTACGGATTGTGTCTATTACATCTGTGTTATAAAAATTGCTACATGTCCATTATTAAAAGAAACCTAATGGTCTGAAGTGAATTGTTTTAAAAGTGTAGGAAATATTGCAAATACAGCTTAATAGATGCATGGTATTGAGCTGCTCAGTTCTTTTATACCTTTTTTTGTAATTTTCTACTGGTTTTCCGTTAGGAACATAGTTTTTGCTGTATTAAATCAAAATTGTAGTCTGCTAATTGTTCTGGGTCTGATAACAGCTAGTTATGATATTTCTCAAAGGAATATGCCATCACAATTTTAACAGTGCTAAAATAAATTCTCCAGGAAATTTGGATTCTAAGATTGGACTTTAGTTTGGATATCCCTTGTCCTAATTTATTGCATTTTCTGGAGTGATTTTCTTCATCATTATATCTGAACAGTATCAGAATAGAAGCAAACATTGAAATCCCATTAATCAGAAAGCAGAAGTTTTGTTGTTGGTGTAGAAATCGTGTTGTGAGGGTAGAAGACACATCCTGAAATCTTATCCTGCAGTTTTACACCATCAGACCTCTTGCCCTTGTCATGTGTATTTAGTGAAAGTTCTTATGTATAAGGAGATCTAAGATGCTGCAAGCAAACAACAATGGCCTGATGGGAATCTCCTGAAGTTCAGCAAGGACCAATGCAAAGTCCTGCAGCTGGAATAGAGTAATCCTGTGCAATAGAACAGGCTGGTGCTAAACTGTCTAGAAAGCTGCTTTGCAGAAAAATATCTGAGGGTCCTGGTGCTAAAGAAGCAAAGAAGGTCAACTTCATTCCAGGACAGATTAGGAAGTATTTACCTTGGATGTAGAGAAAATGATGCCAGGCTCTTCTCAGATATATACAGTGAAAGGATAAGAGGCAAAGGACAAATATAGGAATACAGAAACTTACCTCAACTCAGGGGTCATTGAACACTAAACCAGGATGCGCAGAGAACCTGTGGAGTCTGTTCTTGGAGATACTCAGAACTTCAGTGGACAGATCCATAAGCAACCTGCTGCAGCTGGACCTAATTTGAGTAAGGATTTGGACTAAATGATCCCTGGAGGTCCAAACTACATGATACTATGATGAAGAACAAAGAAAGAGAAGATTTCAAGTCAGTGAGGTACAAGGAGTTCTCTTGTCCTGGTTTGGTGAAAATAGATGTTGTTGTGCAAGTCTTTTTTTAAATTCAATTTTTGTAGATCATAATTTATTATCTTCAATGGTCATCCTAACACCAGGATTTTGAGTTAAGACTCTCCACAAATGCACTTTTTTTAAAAGCTGTTGTATGCATTCAGAGTATGGGTTTGGTCCAAAACATGAATAAAATGTTTAAGGAACTCAAGGTTATTCATGAATCATTCACATGAGTGGTTCTGTCATTACCCTTTGCCTGAGGCAAGTTCAGTACTGCAGTGTAGAGTTTCATAAATATTGGTAGATCCAAAACCTGCAAATGCGCTGCCTGTTACTGGTTAATATTTTTTTATTGTTCTATTTAATATACATTCTTTCTTTATAAAAATGAAGCCTTTTGAATAGTTTCACAAATGTGATAATAATGCAGCAGCAGGATGAGACTCCCTGGTTTTGTTCATCTAATAACACCACACTCACAGTCATTTTCTACTACTGATAGTCCAGACACTGTTATTTACAGAGTAGTAAATAGTGGTACATTCAGAGAGCACTGAAAAAAATTGCTTTTAAAACAATTCTAGGTCAAGTACATTTGACATTAACCTTCTGTTATGTCCAGATGTAATGGAGATGCTCTACCAACTTTAGAACGGTAATTGTATTTTTAAAATTTATTTATAACTGTTTTATTTTTGGACTGTATGTTTTATTCATCAGTGGATTTTTCATTAGTCACAAATGAATTGGTATAATAGCATAGGCAGAACATTGGCTGGGTTGTTACTATTTGCATATTGTAGATACTTTTCATTTCTTTAATATTATGACAGAGGGAATGTTCCAAGAAATTTTGGCACATTTCCTACGTTACCAAATGCTGCAGTTGTATTTTAGTTCATGGACTGAGCTTGATTTCAAATATCATTTCCACAGAGTTATAATGGGAGAGAGATTTTCTTAATGGAACATTTTGTACCTCCAAGAGGATGGTTCTAATTTTCTTTTCTATATATATTTTCTCTATTCTAATTTAGGAGTCCTATAGATATAACATTATTATTGTTAAGTAATTACATTTGTTCACGTAGGAGTTTTAGTTCTCACACCTAAACATCACCTCAGGAGAGCTGTGATTTTCTTCTGTTCCTCCCTTTCTCTCCCAGTACTATTTAGATAGTATGTTTTAAAATGCAGGAAGGTTTTATATGACACCGCAGAAAAAAGCCTAGTTGATTGATATTTTTTTGTTTGCTTGTTTGTTCTATTTTTTTTTTTGAGTGCGTGCAGGCACCCTTGATGTGATGTCAAAGGTTTCCCCCAAGATTCAGCAGTTTTATGAAATATGTTAAATATAGTTTAGAGGTCACTCTCCAGCTAGGAAGTAACAGCATTTTACTTTTCATAGTCATTGAGGTAAAGCCTTTGCAAAAAGAAGAGAGAAAAGTATTTATTTCAGGGACATTTTAAAGGTTCAAAGATAAAATGATTTAATATTTCAAGCATTTTTGCATGCTGTGAACTTGTGACTATGGAGGGGAAAGATTAGGAAAAACATGTAGTTAAATAAAACTTTGGTTCTTGAAAAAATAATAAAGCCATTTGTAAGCACACCAAGATACTGAATGGAGATGTAACAGCCAACATTGATTTGTTAGAGAACAAGTGATGCCTGATCAATCTGATGTTTTTTCTACTATTGTGCAAGAGAGAGATTGTGACTGTAATGAAATTTTTTTATATACATTGTCTTAATTTTTTTGTGAACACAGCAGGGAAATCTGTTCTGCTTAGCAAGATTGCTCTTGTGTCCTTGTAAGTCTTGGGCTTCACTTTTCTTCACAGATTTGAGTAAAGAAGTAAATGTTTTTGGGTTTTGCAGGTAGGTGTATGAGCCTCAGAGCCACTAAACACAGTTACAGAAGCATCCTGTGCTCGGTAACTGTGCTGATGTTCTGTGAAAATTTCACAATGCTAAATAGCCTTTAAAACATCTGACTGCATAGTTGAGCAGTTTTACAGTAGGCTGATACGTAAAGAAGCAGAAACATATATTCAACATATTTTTAAGATTTTTTTCCATTCTGTGTATGTTAGTGGTGAGCCTTTAATGCATGAAGAATTGAATTAAAGCCTTTAAAGAATATAAAACACACTCCAAAAAATATAGTATATATTGCTACTGAAATTGTGAAGATTAAAGATTTAGAGAAACGTTTGCTTTCTGCTTTACAATAACAATGACTCGTTACAAGAAAATGATATGTGGTATGGATTTTCCCTCAATTAGCCAAAGAGGTTTTCAGAAGATGTAATTTTCTAGTCTGTGAGTTGCTTGAATCTTTGTTATGCGGCTTTAGGAACTAAAATGTGATAAATATATACACAATAAAGGTATGTACAAGCTTGCTGAATTACACCTGTTGTATTCTATTGTGGATAAGGAAGTCTCCTGCTCAAAGGCCATCTTTTGCAGTATATAAAATAAGGCTTCTCAAAGTTGAATATATAATGTTAATAAATTGAGTAATTATAGAGAAAAACATATGTAACTGTAAATTATTATTTCCAGAAATAGGAAAAGAAAGAGGGGGATCTCTAGCAAACAATGAAGCTGGATTTCCTAAGCTGTGGGAATAGGGTCCATCATAGCAGGGAAAGCGGCAAATTCTGCTCATAGTAGTAAAACATGCTAAATAAAATTTGTACAGAAAAGGGCCAAGAGTTGAATTAATTCTTTCAAATTACTGAATTGCATGAGCTAATTTGCTCCATGTCATCTTCTGCATTGATCTGTTCCATCTCTTGGATATTTTTCCTAAATTTCTGAAGTTCTGCAAGGGTATTGTGCATAAATTTTAATTCTGGCAATAGAGGGATTTCCTTTCTGTAATGTTGTGATCCTCCCCTTTTGAGTAGGTTTACTGCTGCTTCAGGCCTGCTTATTTTCCGTGACATGGCAGTAGAATTACATGAATGTATGCATCTAATAATGCCAAACTCTTCAGAACACTGTTTACTCAGTTTCCAAAAAAAGATGTTTGACTGAATTTCACTTTGGGGAGCAAAAGAAAAAGAGAGAGTTGTATTTCAAAGTATTAATTGGAGAGCCTGAGCTTGTAAGGCTAAGGGTTAATATCTGCCTCAAATGGTAAGGTAGCAGCTTCAAATAGGAAAAAGAAGGAGTTTAAAGAGTATAAAGGTGAATAAGATGTCAGGTTGTTTGCATTAATTTTATTTATTATTACAGTATAATGTAGAATTATGTTTTAATTATATTAGTAACTGTCACTGAGAGCTTTGGGATAAATAATAGACTCTAGAAGACAAGAAAAGGGCAAATCCAGTGCCCATTTCTATTTAAAACAGAGACAGAGTAGGGAATTAGAACATTGTACTTTCTGAAGAAAATAGCAGGCGAATGATTGAATTATTTGGAAGCAGTTGGGGATGAGATTGAAAAATGGACTAATTAATAACAAATTATGTTAAATCAATCTTTCTGTGGAAAAGGTACCATCTTGTAGTTAGTAGATGAACTGCACCTTGCATTTAATGCACATCTTTTTGATTGTGTTTTACCTGACTTTCTTGTGTCTTGGGCTAGAGAACACGAGTACACATTATAGAAAAAGCAGTTTTCAGAAGTCTTGTGGAGGTAAAAATATAGTAAAATTATAGTAAAGCCAGTGTTTGTCAAAAGGTTAAATGGTGAGTTCCACTGGATTAGTTATGTATATGTCTAATGCCATTTGGACAACACACTTTGTTGAGAGTGGTGATCAGTTGAGGTGTCCTTTATAAAGCTGTGTGATAGGATTAGTACAGGTGGGCTGCACTGATGCTAATTTCTTGCTGCAGTCCCATTCAAAACTTGTTGATTATACTCCTGGAGATTTTATGAACTAGTAACAACCAAATTTCTTTGGGAGCAAACTGCTGTTAAACTGACTAGTGAGCCTTCATGGGGAACGTCAGTATTTTCTCAAGTGCTGTGGATGAGAGTGGCTTTTTGAAAGCCATTTCAAATTATGCCTGGTTAGTGGTGTACATGAGAGCAGTATCTTGTTGTTCCTATAACTGATGGTTTTAATACTTTCTCCTTTCCCTGTAGGGTCTTTTTTTTTCCTGTAGCTGTTGGTCTACTGAGAACTCCCGTGGCAAGAGATGGTCACAGTTAGATATGACTTGTTGCTTGTTGAGAGAACCTCTGCTGCCCTTATGACTGTTTTCTCATTTTGGGGAAGGAACTTATGGACTAAATTAAGTATTTCATTGAGTAGTGACAAAGAGGCCTGTTAGATCTTGCACAGACAATCAGTGGAGAAAAAATTAAAAAAGGACAAAAATCTCCTACAAATAACAGTATTCACCTAGAATAGCACTCACCCCTTCCTTACACACCCTGCAATCTCTTTTCCCTGCCACTGCTAGCTTGATGAGCACATGCGATGAAGTAAAAGCTTTCTCTTTTCTTCTTTAAACTGAATAAATAAATAATTTGACATCTTAGCCCCTTGACTGTGTAAGTTGAGTTCTGCAGGTGGAGAAACCAAAACTGGATAAAATCAAATAACTTGGCCTGAGATCATGAAATAAGCATATAAATCTATATGAATGATTTTCTGTATTGTACACCTAACAGTAGGTCTTTACATCCATCAGTAATGTTTTTAGCTGAAAGTATTTTTCAGTTGTTTAAGAAAACCTATTTTAAGACAACCATCACTTGCAAAAAATGTAGATTAAAGTATATTTTAAGAAGCTTTGTCATAGTATTTTAAAAGTTTTTTTTTTTCTTGATTCTGTACCTCCTGTGGCTTACAGCAGTAACTTAATTTAATGTAGATCTTTAAATGTGATATGTAGAATATAAATCACAGTTGATATTGTGAAAATGAGCAGATACGTTTATCTTGGTCCATACTGCTGTTCCAGAAATTTTATTTCAGTGAGTGTACATTAATATCATGAATTTGTTAGGATGAAAGGAAGCAGCAGACTGTGGAAAAGTTCTGTAAAATAACCTAGCTGAATTCTGCTGCCTTCAAAAGTGTTGAGAATCCAATTGATACTAACCACAGGATCCTGTGGAGATTAGTGTACACAATTAAATGCTGGGAACAGTGTATCCATGGGAACAGCTATTGCCTTCATATGATGGTATGCAAATTATTTCCTACTTTCAAGATCAAGTTTGACTCCTACCTTCACAGAAAGATAAGTAAACAACTCAAGAGTTGTAATATAGATTGAGATATGGTATTTCTGTACAGACAATGTTTTATTCTAGCTATTTTTGTCTCACTGAAATGAAGACAGTGGCATCTCTGTAAGGAAACATTCAGCCATTAGATTTGTGGATTTGTTTCCTGCATGTTGTCTGGACTGGGACCTTGGTGGAACTCCTCTCCTTAGTGTGGGAAACCAGTTGTTCTCTCCTTTCAGTAGGAAGCAGTCAGTGGTGCAGAGGCCCATAAACAGGAGCAATCTCATGTGGATAGAAATTAGTGAGTTGTCCTGTATTTTCATTAAGTTAGAGTAGTCCCAGATACCTGAAATATGTTAATATAAGTGTGTTCACATTTTACAACCTTGATATCTTTCAAACTAAGTTGAAATGAATAACATATTTCATTTTCTGCTCAAATTTTAATCACTTCTCACTTTATTTTAGGAAAACAGATATTTAGCAGCAAAACAGAATTTAGGATCAGTGCACTCAAGTTCCACCCTACAGAGTCAAATATTTTCCTTTGTGGAGGGTTCAGCCCAGAAGTTAAAGCTTGGGATATAAGGACTTCTAAGGTAAAGGAAATCTTTTTTCTTTTTCTCTTGTAGAATGTTTCCTAGGCTGTCTGTGCTGTATATTACTAAGCTGCTAGATATACTGGTCTGTCAATGAAGTGTTACTCTGAAGTCATTGATTGTGTTCCTATTTGTTGATGTGAACCTCTGTAATGTTTTTTTAGGACCAAGAGGAACATTGTACACAAAAATATTTTTTTTCCTTTCTATAGATATAAGTAACATCTAGTTGAATTAAACAGGGCCAAAAGCTCACTTCAGGATTGTGGAAAGCAGTTGTGTACTAGGAACCAGTAGAGATAACTTGTTCTTCAAGCTGTTATGTGTGGGTCAGGATGTGACGGTACCTTTTGTGTAGAAGCCTGGAGTAATTTTTGTGTTCGTGAAGGGCCATAGATCTGTGTATAACCTCTGCTTTTACTTTAGCATGAACTGTGAAGAGCAATGTGCTCCCAGTTGCCATTCAGAGCTCAGGTAAGACCAGAGCTGTACTCTGCCAGTGGAAGTGTAAGGTAAACTGACATCCTCATGCACTGAACAGCTCAAAGAGCAGTGACTGTAAAGTGAGTAGTTCTTTGTTTTCCTTTGAATTTCTCTGTGGGTAGAACCTACTCATCATAGTTAGCCATCTGTTGGCTTTTGAGGATGGCAGAAGGGATCTGAAAAAGGTAGGAAAGCATATCAACAGTGCTTTCCCTTGGCACCACATGAGCTATCAAACAGTATTTATTCCAATTAATGAAGACAATAAATGTGTTTGTCTCTTAAAGTAGCTCCTTCCTTTTAAGTTCTAAATTCTGACTGTGCCTCAGTTCAGCCACAACCAAAGTGTTGGTATGTCTGGCAAACCCGATTGTAGTGCAGACCTGCATTAACACAGATGCACAAAACATTTCCTTGTGGCCAGGAACAGGTATGGAACAGCATGCGCTTCTTAACCTGGACAGAGGTCGCAAACCAGCACACACATCCCAGGCTGTGATTGCCAAATATTGTCAACCACCTTAGCCTGATGTTCCACAGAAGGTGCCTCTGACAGAAATACATGTTTCTGTGTTATAAGACTGGAGTTGGCTGATTGACAAGGGGAAGTTTGACTGTCTGGAAAAGTTTTCTTGGTGAAACTGTTCCTGACAACTAGCAGTAGAGAGGAAACATGTCCTTCACCAATGAGCAGTGTAGCTGGTACAGGGAGAAGGCAAATAGAGAGGTGTAGAACATAGTTTACACGAGGTATTATATGAGTGAGGAGCAGACAAATGTGTTGAGATGGAGGTTGCAGTAGCAGATGAATGTGCAATTTGTGAGGTGTTGGCCTTTGTAAAAGGCATTGTAAGACAGCAAAGGAGCAAGCCCATACTGATGAATTGTAGACTTTAACAGATCATCCATTTGTGTCTTCTGCAATTCTGACTACCAGTAGCCTGGTTTGACATGATGTTTTGATACAATGATTTTTGTGTGAACTCCATATCTGTGAAAGTTCCAGAGAGAAACTGCAGTTTTCAGTATGTGACCACTTCATGGGTTTAAGAAACAATAGTTATGCTTGGGGGTCACCTTGGTGTGCGTTGCAGGAGATGACATAAGCTGTGTGTGTGTCTGTATGCAAAGCCAGGAGTGAACGCTTTGGGTGAAAACTTCCGTGATTCATTTCCAGAGAACAAAAACAAACAGTAAAAATTATTTATATCTGTGTAGGAGAACATGAATACTTAACATTTTATTTTTTTGATTATGCATTAAGTCTAAAACATCCCTCATGTTTTCTACTAATTAGACAGTATATTATCTTTATGTTATTCAAACAGTATTTTATTGTATCTTTATGTTTTACTGGCCAACAGTGGGGTTTTCTAACTCCTTGCTTGTATGGTCCCTTTTTCAAATGGGTACAGTGGTGTATTTGTCTTTTCATGGGCCATTCCCTTTCCACTTTTAAAAGTGTTGCTGAAGTAGGCTGTACTTGTGACTGTTACATTATGAATTTTTTCTCTTTGAGTGAGAGTATTTCTGTTATGTGCAATATGCCACAACATTACATGCTGTGGCATCCTTTGATCCCATTCTACACCATGATTTCTCAAAAGGAAGTGTGTTCTATGGCCAGGATGGTATAGACAGCAAAAATGAGACTAACAGAATAATGCATTTCTATCTCTGTTACTGACCATATGCTTATCTTTGCAATGCTGAAGCACCAGCTCTCCCTGAAGAGCTGCTGATCCCTGGGAATTGCACACAGTGTTCTTACCTGCAGAACACTCCAGTGCTTAGAAATGTTGTGTGTAACTGTATTTCTGTGAGTTGATCCTAACGAAGAGACAAGGGAAGCATCCCACTGTTATTCTAACCAAATAATTTACTTTCTGAGAGAATAAATAAGTGAATGAATATCTAGTCTGACAGGTAAAATAGGGAAAGTTTTATATGAGGTAAAACAAAACCCCCAGCCTGTTTCTGTACTGGCCTCTCTCTGAAAGTTTTTAAGGTTGTAACCCACTTTGTCCATTAGGAAACAATTCTCTTCATGTAGAACTTCACCAGTTGGAACAGTAGCCAGTTAAATAGTGCATGAGGAATATTAATTTTAATAACCAGCAGTGTCTAATCACCTTAGAAACTGGAGAGCCTGGTAAAAGATATTGATCCTTTTTTTTTTTTTTAGATTTTTTTATATGTTTGCTCATTGGAAAACCATAATTTTGTATGTGCTGTGATTGTCTAAAGCAGCAGTGTGGTTCACTCTCTTACTCTGAAACATTTCCAAAAGGAGGAGAGAGCTTCTCTTATCCTTTGATTATTTTTTGTCCCCCCATCTAAGGTAGCTGTAGCTCAGTGATAGCTTTAGAATACTAGACATTTGTGTTGGTTTTAAAATTTGAAGAACTGTGTGAGTGTACTGAGTGGATGTGGAAGGTCAAAGATGAGTGGAGAAAAGGGATAAAATATCAAACTCTGATTTGATTGTTTATGGCTTCTTCTTGCAGAATGGTATCACCTATGTATCATTGCAAAGTAACATAGTTACATTTTGACTCTCAGCCATAGATCTGGATGTCATTTAGGCATGAATTATCAGCATCATCAGTATGTCATGTCTGCTTACCCCTAGTTTGGGGGATTTCAATGGATTATTCATGTCTTCCTGCTTTTAGCTTATATTGTTACCTTTATTCACATATCTTTTCCATCTTACACTCTTATAGCTATAGTTAAGGCTGGACAGTGTCCTGGCCAATATTTTGAAATTTATCCTGTGCTACCAAGTGCCATTTGCTCTTAACTGAAATAGGTGTCTGAGGCCTCTTGCCACTTTGTTTCAATTTTGATGCAAAGAACCTTTATATCTTTCAAGTGCTTTCATCCTAATTCATTACAAGATTTTCCTGTTTTGCCTGTTCTTTCAAGTGTGTTAACCTGTCATTCAGCTTGGAATGATGTGTGGGTGAACTAATGATTCTTTTTGTTGCCATCATCGTACTGCTGATAGCCTTTTCAGGCTTTGCAGCATATTTTGTCAATAGAGTGAGCACCCTAAATCAGGAGTCTGAATCTTGTTACTTATTGCACATTGAAACCTCAATTTCAGCATTTTCGGGTAATTCAGTTTCAGAGGTCATTCTTTAGGATGTTCTCCTGTGTTTTAACAGGCTATCCTCTTGCATGTCTTAAAATGAACTGTGAGGCAAAATGATAATTGTGTATGAGGAAATAAGTGGATTTTTCGTGGAAATCCGGAGCAGAACATTAAGCATCACAGAGAGAGAATGAGAAACAGTGAATATATTGTCCAATTACAGACCCATGCAGTAGTTTAAATGGACTGCTTTATGCCAGTGTGCCACGTTGGTGCTTTCTGCTGATAGAAAATGACGTAGAATAGGTGATAGTGGTATTTTTCAAAATTAGTACTTCTGACCAGGGCCATAAATTTATGAGCATAAATTACTAATATTTATTCATGACTTGAATGTGGTACTTTTCCAAGTCCCAGAGAAAATGTATCAAGGTAGGTTTGACGCAGCCTTTCAGTTACTAAAACCTTGAGAAATTTTAGGCCAGCTAATAGCATCCCTGCTTTGCACAATGCAAACCTTGGTGACCTGTGTAAATTAATCTTTTCAATTCACTTTGACAGTTCAGTCATGATACAAGGGGAGTGAGCGACTGGCTGCTGGCTGGGGTTAAACCATGACAGAAATGTAGATTAGGCTATTAATCAGAGAGGCAGATATAAAAGAAAAAGGAGGAATATTGAAAGATACTTACTGCTATCCCTCTTCTGTTGAGCAAATAGGCAAAATAGTTTCAAATGTAGCATGGGGTATTAAGCAAGACAAAGAATGAAAGAACAATAAGGGAGTTTAAATCTTTAAGATAAAGCTAAGCAATATACTTCAGAGAAATAAATGGATGGAACAGCTTGTTAACTGCTCAGTGAAATGTAAAGTACACAGGCATCTCACAATTACGGAGACAAGTAATCAAAGGCTGAAAAAAAGAAGAATAAAAGATGCATCTGAATAGCCTGTAGAGATTTATTGTAGTGGTATCTCTGTTTGTGTTAAACCCAGTTTTGTCTCTCTGGTGAAGAGATTATTCTGGAGATCTTATATTGCTGTATAACAGATTGATTGAATTTATGAAACATTTGGAGAATGTTTATAGAGACTTTATGAAAAGACCAGAACACTTGGAGGTGAGCTGCTAGGTTTAAAACAAAAAAAGAATCTGCAGTGTCGACCAAGGAGGGAGTATCATATTGAACAGCCCCCGCGGGATCTTTGGACCTCAGAGCTGAACCAAGATAAACCCTGTAAAATGCCCTGTAAAAAGAAATGTGCAATAACCCTGAGACCTTAAAGTAGTTATGTATTTTAGAAGTATTTCCTTTCTCTGAGCTGTGGAAGAATTTCTTAAGATGTTCAGCTCAAGGCAGCGCAGTCACCCTTCATTTTGGCTGGTCTACACTAGCTTTTCAGACAGGATACAATATATATTCCAAGCACTTATTCTACCTGAAATTTTAATATTCCTTGAAATACGAAAGAGAACAAAGGGTTGAGACTTGTATCCTCTAGCTCAGCAATAAGGACCTCATTGAGTTCACTAAAGAAAATAGGACTACAGATAATTTTTTTTTCTTTTTAGTTTAGGCTTCTAAACTTACACAGATGTACTATCAGAGCAAGACTACAGCTGTAGCTGTCTTATACAGATAATACTTTTAAGGAAGCTAAAGTTACTTATGAGTGAATTGTCAAACTGAATTGAAACTATTTACTTGTGTCAGAAAGGCTTGTATAGCGTAGAGCAGGGATGCTGTTAGCTCTGCTGAAGGGACATACAACACTCAAGGCTTGCATCTGAATGTTCTCATTTAAATTTTCTAAATGTATTCATATAATTATTTTTTGAGTTTTGCATATTTTTGCCATTTATTGACATTCTTCTTTGATGAAACTCTTAGTATTTTGTAAGCATTCAGGAACTGGTTCTTTATCATGTCCATACAGAAATGCAAAGGACTTTAAAAGTAAGGAGATCACTAACATCATAACATATTTTTTGATTCTGTTAGAGCAACAATTTACTTAACTGTTGAATGTACTCTGTTTTTGACCTCTTGTCTGTTGATGTTCATGTGTTTTGTGTCACGAACTGCTGAGGTCTGTTGGAGCTTTGGCAAGAGGTATCTGCTACAGCTGTCAGAACAGCAGGTCCTGATGAAACACCACACAGTAATCTGAAGAGGGAATAAGTGGAAGGTGACAGGACTGTGGCCCTCATCCTTAAGTAATGTTTGAAGCTCTTATACCTTCATAAATGCAAATACACTGCTTATATTAAACAAATAAGTAAAAAGAGGAAGTGCGTCAGGTAGTGGAGACCCTGTAATATGACCTACAGCCAGAGAAGGAAAAGACTTTGAAGGAAAAATTATTTCAGATATAAGAATAAATGACATTTAACAAAATTATAGAAGTTAAGTGAAGGTTGATCATGTGAAGCTTACTTGATGTCACTTGATGCTGTTGAACTTCAACAGAGCAAATAGAGAAGCTGGAACTAACCTAGTACTGTATAATGAGAAAACTGGCTAAAGGGGAGATCTCAAGGGAACAAATTGCCTGGGAGGAATTTAAGGAAGTGCTTCAGACATGACTCTAAATGGAGATAGCATTTATTATTTTATTTTTGGAAACTGTTTGTTACAAAAAGTGTTGTGCTAGCAAAATTAACAACAAAAGCAATAGATTATTGTGTAGAAAAGATAACAATGACTTATTAAAAATGGGAACAGTACAAAGGAGTTGAAAGGTTCAGCCTTTTGGGATTAATAAGAAAATTTTGTCAGGACATAGGGAAAGTTTGAAAAAAGATAAATATAAAGTCAAGGCAAATTTAAGGAAAACAAAGATTTATACAGAATTTCCCATTTTTGAAATTGTGGTCTTATAAGATATAGAACAAATTAACCAGAAAAAATGGTGGGAGCTGTTCTTTCAAGCTTTTAAAATTCCTCTTGAAATGAACTGCAGAGTTTTTATTACTAACAGAGGTCAAGGCAGAGTAGCAAGTTCCTCCCCACATCCCCCCTGTCTTGGTTTATTACTCTGAACATTGTTTAGCTACAAAATTGTAACTATCATCTACAGCTTTATGCATAAAAAGAAAAAAAAATGAAAGTGATGCTTTTTATGTTGTTGAGCTATTTCTCCATACTTGAGTTTATAAAGAAATAAGCCTAAGCCATTAAAGCACAGTTAAAAAAATTAATAGAGTACAAGTGCATTGCATTTGTTTCCTTGGAAACATTCTATTGCAATTTCTTTCAGATGAGATGCAGTCGTTTTATGTTGTATTTAGGAGACCCTAATGAATTTGTCTCTGGATAGCATATAAATATGAAAAAAAAAAAGCTGTAGAAATTGGTGGAGCTACTTGCACTTCTGGTTTCTATAGAAACAGCCAGTACATTGTCATCTATGGGTAGTATTAGGAAGAACAAGGTAATTAAAATAAGATGATTTATTCAGTGCTTTAGAAAACTAAAGTTATTCTTCTCAGAGAAATCCTTTATGAATCCATGAACAAAAAGTTCAAAGAAATATGGTGGGGCTATATTTTTACTTGCATAATGGCCTTTCTTTTTGAATGTTAATTGAGGGATCCTTTCTGAGTGTGAAGGTGTGTAGGTGTGTCTGTAGCACGGAGGTGAGCAGTCCTGCTGTGTTTATTTGGAAGCTTCATATGGTGATATTGCAGGTGAGAATTGTAGACCTGTCCAAGCATACAATTGCTCCTGGAACAACTGCTCCTGGAGAGACTGAAATGAGCCAGGAACAAAACATTCCTCCTTTTGGGGCGGGAGTATTCAAGTGAGAAGCTGTCAGAGAATAGCCATTCCGGTTTCAGCCCATTTCTAGACACATTTTACACCCCAGCAGTGACCAATATGCTTTTGAAAAACAAGAATAGAAAAGCACAGCAAACTTCTTTATCACAATTCCCAGGAATGGTTATCCAGACGTCTCTAACGTACAATTTGGGGGCTTCCTGCCTCTTTGTCTTTCAAGGATCTCTTTGGGTTTTCATGCTGTGAAATTAGTTGTTGATCTTTTTACATCTGCAAGTTCCTGTAGCAAGGAATTCAGCTTAAATATGTAGTGCTTGAAGAAGCATCTCGTTCTGTGTGTTTTGAAGCTCCCTTCTGCTTGTTTGCAGTCTAAAGTCTTATAGTGGAAGAAACCACTCACGTTCTCCATACTGCTCAGACTTTATTTCCAATTCTTTCAAATTCCCCTCAGTCATCTCATTTCTGTACTAAAAATTCACTGATTTTGCACTAAAGGATCTGTGAGTTCATCAGAGAAAAGCCATTCTGTATCTTCCTGTATCTTTCCTATATGCAGATTTCACTTATCCTTTTTGAGAAGGGAGATAATTTTAAACTAAAAAATCTGATGGCAGATTAATTTTTTTCTTAATAAGTAGTTGACACTTTCTATCACAAGATTCTCATGCCTTCTCAAGCAATCTGAAATTGACTTTAAAGAAACAAAACAGTGTACATTGTCCATACCTAAAGTCTTAGAGATCAATACCAGATTAAGGCCTAACACTTCAACTTAATCATACTCCCTTTCCTTTTAATTATTCTCAAGACCCCTTGATAATCTTGAGCTGTGTCTCTGAAAACAGAGCAGTTACAAACAGAGAAAAAAAAGTATTTTTTTCCCAACGTCATAAAGAGGAATACAGCAGTCTTATGCTAAAAGATTTCAGGAGAAAATAAGACTGTTGTATGCTTGGTCTTCTTGTCTATGATATTGTCATGTGTTTTGGTCAAAATTGCCATTCACATTTTCAGATGGGCATCAGAGACATAAATTGTTACGTGGTTGCGGTTTTGTTGTGAACACAGAACTAAAAAGCAAATAGTAACCTTCTGCCTCAACACCTTGATCTCTAGATAGATTGACACAAATGACTTTCACTACAATAGATAAAAAAGCTTCTATTTTGTGCAAAAATAACCTTTCTTTTAAGTGAAAATGTACTTTTTATAACTGGTAACGGAGTAGCACGGTTACACAGAGGAAACTTAGATGAGTCCCCCACTGCATTAATTACCCAACATGCCAGTAGGAAGAGGCAGTTCCAAGCCAAAGTGTGCAATCTGAAAAGGTAGGACAAGAAGTGGAAGGAAAAATATGCCAGATTTTACAGATTGGAAGCCATGGAACTGAGTGATTAAGAATTTTTTTAATGACCAGCCAGATTGCCTGTAGTCTTATTAGATTTGTTTTGAGACCTCATCTCCCAATGCCCAGGGCAATGACTATCAAAGCATGTTTCTTTCTCATCACTGGCATAAAACTTGAGGGGCTTCTTGAAAAGTGCAGTGCAGGTTATAGGTGACCAGTAGAGAGCTGGGGCAAGGAACAGCTTCTGAATTGCTTGTGTGGAGGCTTTGAGATTTCTTGACAAACAAAATACTAGGCATTGCATGTGCTTTATTGCAGAGAAATATTATAGAACACCATCTGAAATATATACCTCGAATTCAGCATCACAGCATGCTTTTCAAATCACCAGGACCATAAGAATCTGTTTGAAACTGATTTAATTTGCTTAAATTACCTCTCTTGTCGAATGCCTGCAGCCATGAACTCTTGCCTTAGTGAAGAAGCTTTGTTATTATGTTGGATTGTGTTGACACCAGAAACTATTAGGCCTTCCTTTGAAATGAATTCTTTTATGTCCAGAAAATGCTTAAATTGAAGAAGTGGACTGTGGTTTTCCAGTGCTTATGGGTGATAAATCTGCAAATAGGAAAAGACAAGAAGCTGTTATTAACAAACTTAAGCCAGCTGGGTAGGCAAACCGGTGCTTTGCCCAAGTAAGTTCCTCAGGCATGTCAGGAATTAATTGTCTAAGATAGAATAAAACAGGTTTAATTATGAATACTTTCCTGAACAGGGGTGGTGTAATTAGTTATCTTTGAAAGACGTCTTTATGGGGCAATTTAAATACTATATATATATCTTATTCCCAACTGCTATTCAAAGTGTTAATTTACTGTTTTCTGAATCAGTTCTTACTGTATGGTTTGGAGATTGAACAGCATAGTTTTTCTGAGGTATGTATCAAAGATATAGAAAAAGAAGATCTTTTGTACTAATTTTTATGAAGACAGTTTCCTGTTGCAAAGCTAAGATACACAGGTAATTTGGTGAGATATCCTATTAAATAACAGACAGGCTAATATTATTTAATGATTACTAGTGAAAGTGTTTAAAATGGTAGTGGCAGTTTCTGTAAGAGCCAAAGGTTTTCAGCAAAAATTAAAGGTATGAACACGTTATCGACTTCACAATATCTTATTTTTCCTTACTGAGAGATGTCTGTTGCTTCAAAAACTTTTAAAAATATGTTTAAAACCTAAACCCTTAATAATGCTGGACATAGTGTATGTATGGATATGTACCCACATTTCACAAGTTTGGGGTTTTTTCAGATGATGAAGACCCAAACAATATGTCTGTGATTTTCTTCTTTAAAATAAGAAAATATTAAAGAATCACTACCATGAGTCACCATTTGGAACTTGGTTATCATTTATTGCTCTATATTGTTGTTCTTCATTTCCCAGCACTAACTGGCCTTTGTTTCTGTCTCTCTGTCCCTGTTTCTACACATTTGTGCTGCTCTGCGCTCGTCTTCCCACCTGGGACTTGTCAGTGTGAAGGTCTCTGCTGCTCAGTAGCTGCCCCTCAGCCTGTCAGGGTGGTAGAGCCTTTTTTGTCTACTCCTCTCAATTTAACTTTATTCTTCTCCTGCAGTTCCTGCAGCTGTCAGGTTTCTGTGTGGCATTCCATTTCTCATCCCAGACAGCTATTAAATTTTGTGGGTTTTTTTTTTTTTAGTCTGTTGTGGGGTTTTTTTCTTTCATTTTTGCTCCCATGAAATAACTTTATTTTCTACTTTACTAATGAACTATGGACTTCCTATTATAACTCTGTGAAGAAATATCTATGCATGGTGATTTCTCCATAGAGAAAATGGAGGGTATAAATATGGAAATATTTCTTTTGGCTTTACAAAGTTTAATTGCTTTGTATATTATGCAGATTCCGAGGCTGAGAAATCTGATGAGAGCAAGTAACACATTTGTATATTCTCTGTCTTAAAAATGCAGGCAGATTGCTGAGAAGTATGCCAGTTTTTTGATCTTGTGGGTTTACATCTTATTGCTGTTATTACAGGGTGTGTAGGGTGCTTGCATGGTGGAGGTTCTTCACCAAACGCAAGCATCATGTTTCTAAACTGCATTTTGCAAAGCCTGTGCAAAGCAGTTGGAGCAGCTGCTGCTGCCACCTTTCTGCATGCCGAGATCACAGGAAGCAGAGCTGGAAGGGACCTCAGGAGATCAACCAGAAAATCGCTACCCTGAAGCAGGATCAGTTAGTTCTGAATCTGTGCCCAGCAGGCACAGATTTTTGAGCTTGAGGCAAGAAATCAAGTTCTCATGCTGTGTTTGATGCTTGAAATTATTTTTCTGTTATTGGTGAAAGTACAAAACAGAGGTGTAATCCAGGCTATTTCACTGTGACACCTGGAAATTGTTTGTTTGTTTTTTTTTTAAATGTATGTGCTCACAGTATCTGCTAAAGGCCCTGAAGTCAGTAGTCCCTGCCTATGTTAGGGGTGTAAGGTAGGCACTGAAATGCCTCACAAACTTGGGAGTCATTTCAGTATAATGCTTCAAGCACTTTCTCTGCTTTTTTGGTTTTTCTAGTGACATTAGAAGACAGACTAACCCCTGAACACGTTGTTGGAAATGCAGGCTGCTATGTTTTAGCTGTCTTGGGGAGAGAGATTTAGATAATAATAACTAGGAGTCTTCCCGTGTCCTAGTTTCAAGGATCACCATATTCAGAAAGATGGTGTGCTTTGATCTGGCCATTTGCCTTGAAGTTTCTCTTCACTGGAGGCAAATCAGTGAAAAAAGAAAGCAAAAGTATTGATTTGCAAAATTCAAATTAGACAACATAGATACAGGATTTCATGGAGAAAGATGGAGAGAAAGGAAATTCAAATTGTTCATGTATCCCTTATAATAGTTCAAAACATGTCTTAATTTTAAGATCCATCTTACAGTCTGTTAAAATATTCAGAATCCTGTGGCTGAGTAGCCATTTTTGCATGGATCTAACCCACTTTTTGTGTACAATTGGTATTTTCCCAGGAGTAACTTGTACCCATTACCCCTCTTCTTTTCCATGTAACTCTTTGTAAAAAGGGAGTTTCCCTCATCTTTGTAGCCACCCTTTAAATACTGAAATATGTTTATAAGGTCTTTCCTAAGCCTTCTTTTCTCAAGGCTGAACAAGCCCAGTTCTCTCTGCCTTTCCTCATATAGCAGCTTCCCGATCTTTTGATCATCTTTGTTACCCTTCTTTGGTTCCTCTCCCTCCTGTTCACATCTTTTGTATAGTGGAGACAAAACTGAGCACAGTGTTCCAGGTGTGATTTGACAAGAGCTGACTAGAGTGGGACAATGACTCCTTTATCTCTGCTAGAGATGTCCTTGTTGATGCCACGCAGCATCCAGTTGGCTTTCTTTGCTGCAGCTGCACACTGTTCACTCATGTTGAGCTTGTTGTCCATGAGGACCTCCGGGTTCCTCTCCACATTGCTGCTCCCCAGCCAGGTAGATCACAGCCTGTGCTGCACTCCTGGATTATATTTTCACATGTGAAAGACTGTACGCATGTCCTTGTTGCATTTCATAAGGCTCTTGTTAGCCCACTGTTCCAACTTATCCAGGTCCTCTGCAGGGCGACGACTTCCACTTTTGAAGTGTCCACTTCCCCACTCAGTTTTGTGTCATTGGCAAACTATATCAGGGTACACTTGATGCCATCTTGCAGATCACTTATGAAGATAATAAACAGCATTGGGCCCAATATCAATCTCTGGGTGACCCTGCTTTTGTCAGGTTGCCAGTTTGAAAGGAGCAATTTACCACCACCTTCTGGGTGATGCCTGTCAGCCAGGGCCTCACCCACTGCTCCGACACTTGTCTAGATCACAACACATCAATTTCTGGAGGAGGAGGCAGTGGGAAACTGTATGAAAATCCTTGGAGAAATGTGGGTAGTCAACGTCCACTGCTCACCCCACATCAACCAATGTTTTGCCCTTGGTGAATTCAAAGTGGCTTTTCCAGTCACATGCTTCATTTGACTTCATCCTACTGCGGAAACAACACCTGCAATGTTAATGCACAGGTATTTGATAATAATAATTTGACAATTTGATAACGAGGAGCATGACTCCTCCTTCTCTTCTTCCCCGCCTCTCTTTTTTGAACAGCCTGTAGCCATCCATTGTGATCCTTCACAATGATGTGCCTCACCATGTATGAGTTATTCCTGCAGTATCATAACCTTCTGACTGCACAGAGCTCCAGTTCCTCCTGGCTGTTCCCAGGCTGTGTGCACTGGTGAACATACACTTGAGGTGGCTGGTCTTCTGGTTCCTTTCTTGGGAGGCAGCTAAGGAACATTTGTTGCTGCTCTGGTTGGCCTGGCTTATTCCTCAACTGTTTGAAATGGTGTGTGTGTAGCACTGCCACTTTGGACCCCCCAAATCCTCCAAGTCCTTCAGTTTTAAGCGCAGCTCACCAAGTTGGCCAATTTGCTGCCAAAGATTCTTTTTCCTCTTGCAGGAAATGAAGAAGAGTTTATAATATAGAAGGGAGCTTGTATAGACCGAGCTTCACAGCATTTTGTTGTCTAGAGCTGTTTCTGAATCTAACTGTAATTCCCTGGTAATTTATGACAGAATCTCATGTCTATAATACTATAATATATAACTTGTACAAACATTTTTATTTTAGTATTAAATTGATGCTTTTTTAAATCTCGTTTAATTTTCCTGTATGGTGACTCTTTATATACATTGACCAAGCTCTTTAATACACTAGTACTGCAACATTTTGAGTTAGCTTTTTCATGGTTTAAAATAATATATAATTTAATGCTGATAGTTATTATATGAAGATGCAAAACATAGGTTATCATGATCCAGTCTGTCAAAAAATAACAAACTCTCTTATCCACTAGGTGTTAAGAGTGTACAAAGCTGCAGTACAACAGACTTTGGATATACTCTTTCTCCCTGAAGGAAGAGAATTTCTTACAAGCACAGATGCAGTAAGCCGGGACTCAGCTGATCGTACCATCATTGCATGGGACTTCCAAAGTGCTGCAAAAATCTCCAATCAGATTTTTCATGTAAGATTAACAACTAATATTGCTTGGGTCATGATTTAGTATTTCATTCTTTTCAATGTAGTAAAAAAAAGCTTTTGATTTTTGGTAAAAACATTGTATGATGTATAAGGTACTCTTTGTGTAGGTTGATTTTTACACACAACACTTAATTGTTCTTAAAAAATGACCTTGAAGACTGAGAGGTCTCCTTGTGTTTAAAATATTTACATTTGAGTATTAATTCACTGACATCTAAACTATATTTAGGCAAGGACTCTGCAGTGTCATTCTAGTTTGCCAGTGGTGCATGGCAGTAGTTTCTATAGTGCCACATTTCTTTTCCCACATTTCCCATACATTTTTCATCAGCTGCACTGAGGGCTATTGAGAAACTGAGTTTAATATTCGCATAGTAATAGCAACCTGATACATGCATACAGATACCTAGTGTGGCATAATCACAGAGGCAAAATGTGTGTTTATCAGTGCAGGTGCAGTGTTTCTCTCAGTCATCTATCCAAGCAAGACATTTAATGGACTAAATTTTCTAGAAAGGCTGACAGCTTCAAAGGAGATTACCAAGGAAGTTATTAGATAATTTCAACTCCCTGGGTCTTTTTTGAAAACCCAAGTCTAATATCCTATGTAATATGATATGATTGGATTGTACATAGTTGCCTTTTGGCTGAAGTGAACAGTTCTCTGCTGACAAGAACATGTAGTTGATGATTTAATGGCATTGCTTCATGTTTAATTTCCATAGTTATGTCTTTGTCTTTGGACCTATCAACATCTTCAGTAGATAATAGGAAGAAAAACCCCAACTGTGAATATATAAATTACAGACCAGACAGGTTCAGTATCAAGGAGCAACAAATAAACACCCCCCACCCCATTTTCATGACTACAGCATCTCTGAAATGGACTTCTCAGCCCCCCTGTGCCCCCCTTTCCTGCACTGTGAATAAACAAAACCTGGTGATGATTTTGCACACTCTCCTTCACTTTTCTGAATTTCACCTTTGAAACTTTCAAGGTGGGAGAAAACCCCTCATCTCTCCAAACAGATTAGATACCAACAGGACTTGTTCTATTGCGTGTGCGCATTAGCAAATGAATCCTTAAGAGCGCTAAAGTAACTACAGCATACCCAGCATAACAGCACAGTGCACCTGCAGATTGCGTTGTGCTTTCTGATCCCATACTGCTAGACTAAGTTTCTCCCCAGAAACATGCAGGGTACTGTG
This sequence comes from Margarornis squamiger, assembly GCA_035222235.1. Lineage (NCBI taxonomy): Eukaryota > Metazoa > Chordata > Aves > Passeriformes > Furnariidae > Margarornis > Margarornis squamiger. The sequence goes on from JAWWTY010000156.1 coordinate 52,898,089, forward strand.
CCCAGTACCTTACAGTACCCAGAACTTCCTTCTCAGTCCTTCACTTCCAAATCACACAACACAACCAATCCAATGTTCTTTCCACTCTACCATATAGCGTGTGGTGTTCCTCACATGCAGATGCATCCCACAGCCAATGTTCTCCTCATTTGCATTCCTGGCATCAAAACTCAGCACTGTGTCTTTAGGTTAGGCTGAAACTGGGAGAAGAGGATTCGCTTTCACGTTCAAGCTTTGGTTTTGCTTGGCAAAAAGAGGATGATTGAGGACCATCTGCTTGGAGTTACCATTCTTCAGCTGTTCTGCAGTATAATTGTGGTTTAGAGAGATATGGGATTTTGGTCAATATTTAGGAAATCAGAGTAGAGATGTGATTTAGCATTTGCCTTGATGTAAGACTTTCAGCGTTTGTAAAGAGTTAAATAAATGTAACTTGATGATGTAGATTACTTATGTATACTTTGCCTTTTATGGGCTCTCAAATATGTCAAAAGATAACTTGAATCACTTGAACAAATCTTTTATTTCATACACCAAAACTTTCTTTAAAATTATTTTCAGGAGCGTTACACTTGCCCAAGTCTGGCTTTGCACCCAAAAGAGTCTATGTTTGTTGCTCAGACAAATGGGAACTACATGGCTTTGTTTTCTGCCCAGCGACCATACCGGATCAACAAAAAGAAAAGATACGAAGGACATAAGGTATCCTTCTTCACCAGGGACTCAGTATTAAGTTTAAAAGGAAGATAGACAGCAAAGTACCTCTGCTGATAGTGTTTTATTATAAATCAGTGATAGATATTAATTGGCTTCATTTGCTTTCCCATGTGCCAGTCTATTTTGAATCATATGCACGTTGAAGAAAATAGTTATTGGAAGACTTTATGAATGCTTAATAGCTTGATTAAGTAAGTTTGTGATAGAGCTGTGTCTTAATAAACACCTGGAGAAGTCTTTAGTGTATATTTATTTAAAGATACATTTTTTGGTACTGTGTTAATTTTCAGTATACCACAATGAACTTTTCTAATCAGCATCAAGAGTTACACTGTTATTGATTTTCACAGGTGGAAGGATTTGCTGTGGGCTGTGAATTTTCTCCAGATGGAACACTTTTGGTGACAGGAAGTTCAGATGGCAAAGTGTTTTTCTACAACTATCATACTTCTAGGATTATTCGCACTTTGTCTGCTCATAAAGAAGCTTGTGTGAGTGCAATATTTCACCCAGTCTTGCCATCACTCCTTGCAACATGTGATTGGGCTGGAGAAATCAAGATCTGGCAATAACAAGCAGGGTTAATTTTCAGGATGTCTCTTGTTAGTCTGTCAAAGGCTTAGGAAATAAACTGGGATATGCAATGTGAAGTTTTGTTGTGATGTGTTGTAAGCAGGAGAGAGACTGTTGTCTTTTCTTCTGCGACCTCTAAGTGTATGCTTTCATAATGCAGTGAAGATGGTCTTCTGGTTAGCTGCTGAGCAAAGAAGTGGTCCTACTCTCTCCTTTGGCCCTAGTGACAAATTTCTGACCCTTTTGTGTCAATTTTCTGGTGCTCCCACCCTGGCTCAAGTACCTAAACTTAAGAAAATTATTGCTTTTGTTATATGTCTTTTCAATGCAGCTTTCCTAAACCAGGTTTTGACATAGAGTCATGGATTCATTTAGTTTGGAAAAGACCTTTAAGATCATCACGTCCAAACCTTAACCCAGCACTGCCAAGTCCACCACTAAACCCTGTTTCAGAGTGCCACATCTAAAAGTCTTTTAAACACCTCCAGAAATGGTGACTTAGCCACTTCCCTGGGCAGCCTGCTCAACCTAACAACTGAAAAAGTTTTTTCTACCACTATCTACTATCTACTATTCAATCTAATCGCAACATGAAGCTGTTTCCTTTTGCTCTCACTGAAAGCTGAAGACATATTATTTAACAGAGGATGATGTTCAGATCAATGAACCCCTATTTCATCTTACTGGGATTTTTTTCTCCACTAGTTTAAACTAGTTTACCTCCCCAACATGATCACTGAAGGGTTAGAGTAGCTGTAGTTCAAGGCAAAACACCTTCTATGCACAAGAAGGGGGAAGATCACAGGTCAGGCGGGACCGACTGCTTCTTCTGGATATGGGTAGTTCCTTATCAGCTCAACTTACTGTAAAATGCCTTCTGAGAGTTCCAGGAAAAGGTGTGACAGATGACTTGAACCAAATATTGAAGTCAATACATTTGTGTTTTTGAAATCCTGTTGTTTAGACTTGAATTTATGACTGTATATAAACAAAATGAATCTATGTATAAATATTTTAAGGAACAATAAACATTTTTTTATACATTATGTCTCTATTCACAAGTTTAATTCTATTTTTGACAAGTTAGTACACAAATCTATAGTGGAATTGATGCTTGGGGGGAAAACAATTCACATTACACTAATTTATTGCAAACATATCCATTTCTCCATACTTCTTGTTGTCGCTTAGACAGAAGACAGAAAACTCATCATGCTGTTCAGTGCAGAGCACGTTTTCTTGACATTCAGACAGGAGCTGGGCTATTGTGCAGCAATTGAAAAGTTCATTAGGTCATCATTGTGTATTTACATATATATAGATTGTGAGTGTAAATTAGTGTTCCCTGCAATTGTATTGCTTTGTTCTAAAAAATATTTTATATGTGTGTGTGTATATGAAAAAAAAGTCTATTGATCACATAAACCATACATATTCCTAAGCTTGACTCCCTGCAAACATGTGCTACCTTGTAGTGAGTGCTGTAGGTGTAGTTAGTCTATATAGGTATTTTAACATACAAAGGATAATTGTGTTGAGTAAATTGTCTCTGTCATGCAACCCAGAAGCCATGTATAGTAGCAATGTTTCCATCCTCTAATTCTTCTAATTTTTTTCTTATTGCCACAAATGGAAGGGGTTTTTCTCTGTTTTTCACATGCTCAGTTAAAAAAGCTTTTTCAGAGAAATTTTCAGAATGCTCTTGTAAATGGCAGATTTTATTTAATTAATGAGCAAAATGTGATCCACTGGTTTGTAGTTTATATTTCTTATTGCTTGTAGTAAGAAATAAGCCTGTACCAGGACTGTGAATGCAGTTATTTTGTTTGAAGTCTGGACCAAGATATTATGGCTGCATGTTATCATCAACAGTTATGACAGGTCTTAACACAGGGCATTAAATTTAAGTGAACCATGCAGCATAGCAAAAGCAACTAGTTTTTTTTCTTCAGACTGCCCTTAATTTCTTGTTTCATTGTGTAGCAAGTAGTTGTTTGTCAGGAGCCTGAATTTTGCACCTCTCTTGACTGTGCCTCTAGTATACAAGCCAGCTTGTATGCTACCTTTAAATGAAAACTGGTTCAATGATTTTGAGTTGCTCCTGATTCAAGTTGTGGGATCTTCATAAATGTCAGAAGGAGATCAGCTGGAAGTGAAGTAGTTGTTGGTTATCACTGAGCAGGCTGAATCCCAGCCACATGGCATTTTCTAAGGGGCTGGCTCTGTGTTCTTCCCTTCAGGTGTTTTAGTTCAAAATATGCTATTGCCACTTTAAAACTTCTGGCAGACAGGTGTGTCTATATGAAGGATGGGCAGCACTGTAATTGTTCCTGTAATGGTATCTCCATAGGAGATTTTCTATCTGTTATTTTATGAAATACAGTGTTGAGAAAGGCTTCTGAAATAAATGTGAATTCATGGTAGAAATGCCTTATTGGATGAGGCCCGAGGTGATGTGAACACTGCTCTATATCAGAATGAGCTCTCAGCACATTTAGCCTCAGCTGAGAGCATGTCTGGATAGAGGGAAAGTCCTGAAAGAGCAGTCCTTGGGAGTCATTGCACATATTGCATAGAAAAGTAGCTGCATGTTTTAAGGTTACCCTTGTTGTTGCTTACATTCAACTTGTGTAGTGAGGCAAGATTCTGGTGTCTAGCATTTATCCCTTCTGGAATTTTCTTTCAAGTATAAATTTTAGACTGTTTGGGGGAGGGAGAGGGATAGAAAACTTAAATTTGATTAAAGGCAGTGGAGAAAAATAAAAGAAACTTGAAACTTTGTAATCTTAAACAATATTAGAAGTGTATTTGTGTCAGATTTCCAAGATGGCTAGAGTTTAATTACTTATGAGATCCAGCCAAAGGTTTTGTAATGCAATGAAATTATTTTCACAGCACTATCTTGTTAAAATATCTTTCTAATATAAAACTGATTAAGACACAGACTGAAATTTAGTAATTGGAAATATTTTAGAATAGTGGTGTCAATTAAGTTTTCGTTACAATTCAAAGAGAAATTCTTCCTTGTTATCTTATGTAATGAACTGCAATCAAAAAACATCCACATTACTCCATCATGCTGCAATTATCAAATACTGTTTTGGGCTGCAAACAAGGATTATTATGGTCAGATGAAGCTTTTAGAATGTAATGAATTGTTGGTTAATTAATTTTATTCATAAATTTGTAATCTAGAAATTTTTGAATCTTGCTTTAAGAGCAGTTATTTAAGAGCTTTATTTAGAGCTCTCTAGGGCATCATCTGTTAGAGCCAAGGCAGAGATCTCCAGCATTTTGAAATAGTCTAGACTCTGTAGATAAACAAGCCAGATTAATTTTAATCTATTTTGTACTGTACCAAAAACTAATAATGCCAATCTCTACCACTTTATTATTTGCTGCTGGAGCGTTATTAATTTGGGATGTCAGAGGATGCAAGCTATTCAACTGTCTTTATCTCAAAAACCTGCTAATTAGGAGGCAGCTATTAGAATCATTGTGTTCACTCAGCTGAAATACTGTTGGTATTTCACTCTACATTTCAGCTATAGGCCCAATCATGAAAATAAGGTATGAGATTACAATGGGATGCAATACTTTTTTCCATAGAGAACAGGCAAATGTAAAGCTGTTCTGTGGCAGAACAGAACAAAACAGGAAGATAAAAAATTTGGGGATCTCAAATTTCCCATTATTCTTATCTGTTGTCTTGGACTGCATTCAACTGAAAGTATTTGCTCGACTTTCTTCAGCTCACCTTGATCATGTTCTCTTAATCCCAGCTCCTCCTAGCCACTGCTCCTGTCCCCACCATTTAATTTTCAGTTTCTCTGTCCTTGTTCAGCACCTTGTCTTCCACATTTAAAGGTATAGTAGTCTATATATAGTCTATAGGTTTACACTACATTTATCTTCTCTCCTTTTTTTAACTCTGCTTTCAGCCTTTCATTGCAGCTGTCATTAGAAAGGTAGGCAGAAATCCCAGAGCAATTTGCACTCCATTCTTGCCTATTTTCCAATTTTAATGAGGCTTATTACTTTTGGAGATTCTCCTCTCTTTCTTAGCCTCTCTTCTGTCTGCTTCTCTTTCTAGCTTTGATGACTGCTTCACTGTCCTGCAGATCCTTTCTATTAAATGAGCTCCTACAAGGTGTACCTTGTCAGGAGTGCACTTTAAAAAACAAAACCAAACAAAAACCCCAACCAACAACCCTTAGAGTTACTGCCCCTTACAGCACTTTGGTTCACAGAGCACGCAAACAGCATCTCCCTCAAATGAACTTAAATGAGGAGATGCGCTCCAAGACCATCTTTAACATGTCCCAAGTGATGGGACTAGACTGGGGATAGTTCATAGTATCCCCATACTCTCCCAAATGCATATAGTTTAGATGCTGTGATTTCAAAAGTGAGACAAACTCCACAACTTTATTCTTGTTGGGCCTTACTACTAGCAAACTTAAATGTAGCCTCAGGAGTCTCAAAGAGCCTTTGGCACTTTCCCCATTCTTTGATAGATCTCTCACCACTCTCTTCATGACTCACCACACTGTGCAGAGTGGTCATAGTCTGATGTTTCTACACTTCAAACAGTGGAAATGTGAGAAATTAATTTATGAAGGGAAAATAAAGCAATTTTAGAGGCACCTGATCTCCAGTGGCAGTAAGACAAGCTGGCCCCTGCCCAGAGCTTGATGAATTCTGCCACATCCACAGAATGACTCCCAGTTGGGACAGAGCAGTCTGTAATGGGAATGGTGGGTCTCTTGATAGCAGTAGGGCTCCCTTTGCTGCCTTTAGGTGGAGGTTTGATGGAACTAAGCTTATTCACCTCTCTTTCTCAGTCCCTGGAGATCCTACACAAGGTTATTTAGAAGCCTGCCAGAAAGTACCTAGGTACTGCACAGAAATGATAAAACTTCATCCAAATGTAATTCTCACTACATTTTCACGATTTTGCATAAGTGCCTCTTAAAATCAATCTGAAAACTTTTGCAGGAACACTTTGGAGAAGGTTGAAGTTTACTGAGGTTGGAAGTGCCTGAAGTTATGGTCCAGACAGCTTCAGCTAGATCCATTTGTCTCCAATTTCCATCAGCAGGGTTGCAAAGCTCAGGTATCATTCCTTGTTGTGAGGGAGATTTATACCGAGAAATTGAAGTGTGTCTTTAGAAGAGCATCTTATGTAATAGCTTGCGCTGAAGTGTACCTTCTCTGGTACAAACCTGGTTGCATTGAGAAATCAATTTTCTTATGTTCAGATTATTACTCCTTATAAGCGAGTGGCAAAGAGTTGCCTCAGAATACCACTTAGAGATATCTTCACCATGAACTATGTTATTCAAGTTTTATTGCATAACCACCTCCTTTGTTGCCTTCCCACTGAGTGATGTAAGTAAATTTCAGAGCTCTTCCCCCTCACAGCGCATAAAAAAGTTGAATAGTAGGTAAAGAATGCCATAACTTTAATATATATATTATAATGTTACATATATATTATAAAGTAAATGACTTATTTTGATTTGTTCTCTTTCCTTGTTTTGTTTGTCCTTGATAAGGCAAGTTCTTGTTTTCAAAGAGAATTTCTTATTAGTCAAGATAAAAGATCCATTAACCCCAGCCTTTGGTGTTTGTTTTAAAATATACAGTTGCTTGAAATGCAGAAACAATTTCAAATCATGTACTGCTTTTAGTACAAAAAAGAAAATCCTTATTATGCCATTCATATGAAACATGCAATCTGTGAACAGTAGACATGTCAGGTGAAAAATGGTGTAAGAGAAGATAAGCAAGGAAAGGTGAGATGAGAGCGGAGAGGAATGGGTGCAGCTAATTACAAGATATGAGAAGGAAATGTGGAGAGTTCAGCTCTATTCACAGAGGTGTACACAGCATGGCTGTGTTGGGGAAAGGAATGGGCCTGACCCTAAAAGTGAGGGCAAATGTAAGACATGAATAAAAGGAGTGGAAAGACCTTTAGATTTCATGAGCAGTGTCTGCTAGTGAAGGATCTGTGGTGGCCTTGGCCAAGAGGGTGCCTGTTCAGGAAGCTCAGACAGGGTGGGGCAGTGCAAGCTGCAGTTGGTGAAGCTGAGAAAGGACCTGCCAGCTGAGCACTCCTCTTGGCAGCAGCCTGGCTGTGCTGTAGGGTGACCTAACCAGAGCCTCCTGTTGTCATAGTTTCCACTAGGAGTAACGTCATGGTCCTTTTCAGGTGGACAAATGTTGCTGCACTCATCCTGTGACCTCGATAGAGCCCTGAAGCTTCAAGGTGAGACTGGTGACAGGCTCAACCAAAAAAACCTGCCTTTCAGATGTGTTACTTGCTCAGGCTGCATTGCCATGCTGTCCAGAGCCAAGAGGTTTTCTTTGGCACCTATCCATAAAAACCAATATAAATTTGCTGAAATTTGTGGCTGTGCTTGCAGGACATCCTTGCAGCACTTTAGTTTTCGGTTGGTAGCTCTGGCACTGCTATAGCAGTCTGGTCACGGCTGCTTCAGTGACAGGTGACTTGCAAAATTCACCCGAGAAGCTGTGTACTTCCTTGGATAATTGGCACTTTCAGAGCTTTACAGAGAAGGCAGTGGAGACAACGTGTCATTATTAAAATAAAGACAATGCTTTTGGGATTCCAGCATCTAATGTAATTTACATTTGTACCTCTGGTCTCTACTTCAGAAGTGCAATTTTAAATAATCTTTTTATTAATGATGTATACAATGTTTTCCTTGTTTTTCAACATACTAGCTGAACTGCCACATTAATTATGCACCTTCAGGGATTTTTGCTGTTTGGTGTATTCTGAATGCCCTTCAGAGAGCGGGAGGTTTGCAAATGTGGAGTCTGACAAGGTTTCTCTGAAGGAATAAGAAATTTCTCTTCTTACATTTACAATTGCTTATAATAAGTCTCTTCAGTGTAACTGAACTAAATCCACTGGAATAACAGAAAATATGTCCTTTTGTACAAAAGAAAAGTGCTACCAGGACCTGGGCAAAACACAATCCTTGGCTTAAGTGCTTGCATTTAATGCCAATACTTACGGATCTTTCATACAAAAATCCTGTTGTGAAATTTGGATGTACTCATACAAATGAGTTAGGGGAGGTCTAGTTTAGGTATCAGGAAAGGCTTGTCACCCAAAAGTTGGTTGGGCACTGGAAGAGACTCCCCAGGGAATTGGTCACTGCAGCAAGCCTGACAGAGTCCAAGAAGTGTTCGGACAACACTCTCAGGCACATGGTGTGACTCCTGGTGTTGTCCTCTGCAGGGTCAAGAATTGGACTCGATGATCCTGATGGGTCCCTTCCAACTCAGCATATTCTGTGATTCTGTGAAATATTCGTTGTGTGAAGTGGCCCTTGGACTTGATGTTCCACCAAATGAAAACTCCTACCTTCCTGTTGCAATGTTTGTTTGGTGGGTCTGGGCCTTTGCACTAGAGAGACTGCTGTTCAAACTCTTGCTGCAGAACACCTAACAGAGAGCCCTGAGCCTCCTTTTCTTCCCCTTTTCTCTACCTTCTGATTTCACATGTATTTTAAAACATTCCCTTGGGAACTGCAGTCCTAAAAATAATTGAGGATAATGACCTTTTCAGTGTGTTTTAAACTGCCTTTTACTTAGGTGTCTGTCAAGGGAGTAGTTTGAGAGATTATTCTTCATAATCTGCACTGAGATCTGATGGTACCATTTTTATTTGAGTTAGAAAGCCTAGCTGTACTTAGCTTTCCACCAAACTCTTCTAATTTAATAAATTCCCCTTAGTTTTGCATTAATTATTCCTGAACCTGAGATCATCTTGGAAGGTGGCAACTGTATGAGGGAATACAAAATAGTTTCATGAGAGAACTTGTCAGAAAAAATGTTGGCAGTAATTTGAGTAAATTATGAAAAAAAAAATCAATGGACTCTTCAGATATTTTCTAGAGGGATGCTATTTTTCTTCATAACATAAGGGCTCATCATTTGCTCCTGAAATTAATAGCTCTGTTTTTATTTTTAGCATTCATAATTAGACATTAATTTGCTCTGTGAATGCTTACATTTCAAATTCTACAATCATTCCCTTTTGAGCAAGTACTGCTCTAAATCTCTGTGAGGAAAATTCATGACGATTAAGTATATTTGAAGTGTTACAACATTATCTGGGTGATTTATTTTTATGTTCACGTGGGACACAATCCCACCCATGAAGTCACTGCCAGACTGCAGGAATTCCAATAAAGGCTTCTACAGAACATCACTGTGCAGGTCTAATCCTCACAACATCCTACAAAGACATTTTCCTTCTGCTTTAAAATATAAATTTTGCAACATGTCTCAAGAATTGTTATAAATTTCTTCATGTTTCCTTGTTTTTTCTTTCTGCTTCTGTATTCTCTGTCATTCCCTACTGGCTCCTCAGGACAAAGACTACTGCATTGTTGAATGCCTGTGATGCAGTCTTCCCTGCCTGTGCACAACCACGAGGAAACCTGATATTGGGAGACTTTCAGTAATCAGTTTTATTCAGCCTGTAGAGAACATATTGAAGTGTCCTGGCAGTAGCTGTGGCTGGAAAGTTTTGAAGTACATATCAACACAACAGCAACATCACTGATCCCTCTGTTTGGAATGCCATCTTCCATCAAAGAAATAATATAATGAATTGTGAAAAGGCATACATGAAACAAATTTTTTTTATGTTCATGTAGGTGTGGTGACTAGTTTTTCAGAAACTAACCTTTAGATCAGCCTGTCAGGCCCCTTTTTAGGAACATTTTCTAGTGTTATGGCATGCGCAGCCAATGTGATAATAAAGCTTAGTTTCTCTTTAATATCTCTATTACTTATTGGTGCATCTAGGACATAAATGGTAGACTTGAACCTCTTCTGAATTCTCCCTGTAACACACTATCAAGGTAAAAACCTTATGTTCCTTTTTATTGGATTGAAGTCCTGAAGTCTTGCTCTCAGAACACTGCTTCACAGGAGAAGGCATCAGAGTGAGAAAAACAGTGCTCTTGCCTCTTGTCTCTGTAACTTCCCAGCTGTGGAATGTTGTTTCAGGTTCCACGTGCTGTAAGTCTGTGTGCCAGAGTGGTGTCCTCTTAACAGCAGAGCCCCAGCTCTGTCTAAGCAGTGTCTTGTGCCTGGAACAAACAGTTCTCACATGGCTCTTCACCATCATGCAGGAGGAAGGGGGAAGCAGAGGAGGCTGAAAGGGGCAGGTTGGAGCGTTCAGCGCTCCCCTGAATCCTCAGACAGCTGAAATACCCTTGTGATGGCCACAGGTGTTTGTAATTTAAAGTCTATGCCACATTTGCATGGGATTTCTCAAACTTTTTTTGGAAATTGTTCTTACAAGATTTTGGAGAATCATAGGAAGGCTTGGGTTGGAAGGGACTTTAGAGATCACCTTCCGCTAGATCAGGTTGCTCAAAGCCCTGTCCAGCCTGGCCTTGAACACTTCCAGGGATGGGGCATCCACAACTTTGAGCAAACTGTTTTAGTGTCTCACAACCAACACAGTAAAGAATTTCTTCCTAACATCTAATCTAAATCTCTCCTCTTTAAGTTTAAAACCCTTGTTCTCTCTTGCCCTGTCTGTTTGTGTAAAAAGTTGCTCTCCCTCTTTTTTATAAGACCTCTTTAAGTACTGGAAGGCTCCTATGAGGTGTCCCTGAAGCCTTTTCCTTTCCAGGCTGAACAAACCCTGCTCTCTGCCTTTCCTCATAGGAAAGGTGCTTCAGCCCTTAGATAATCTTCATGGACATCCTCTGGATGCACTTTTAACACTTAAATGTGTCTTTCTTGAGCTGAGAACCCCAGACTGGGACATAATCATCATTAGTCATGCAGTCTACAGGTTCCCAAAGCATAGGCATGCAGTGAGGTGTTTATTTACACCTTTAATCAAAGTGCATTTTTGGCCCATCTAAGTCTGTGACAAAACTGTCTCTTTGTAGAAATGCTGGGAAACAGAAGAAAGCTAGCACTGGGAGAAGGAGAGCAAACTGCTAAACACTTTTGTACTGCAGTACTGTTTTCAAGAAGTGTTTTGAACACTTTGGTTCCATAAATAAGAGAACTAGAGCAAATAGGTTGCCTTGCACCTTCGTTATGAAGAAGGAAGTAATAAGCAGGTCTCATCCTCCAGGGGGCTGAACACATCAGATGTCAGCCTGCCATAATGACGTGCCTGCTGTGGGCTGCACGAGAACCACTCTGCAACTGGCAACTGTCGGAGGCAGGAGCGCAGGCTGCAAGGAGAGCAACATTTCAGGGGAAAGAGTTCCTCATCTTTCAAGGAATTGCACTGCTTAACAGACACATTTATTTGTTCCCCACTGCAATGTTGTAGAGTTTTCTGAACTGATTATATTCTGTCTTTAGATTATGCTTTTATTTTTGCGTTAGCGTCCTTCCTTCATTTAATGTCTCTCCTCTGTGGCTGGGGTAAGAAGTGTATTCCCTGCTTTTGAAATGCAGCCAACTTGCTTCTTAGGTTTCAGAACAAATATTCTTGCTATAGGGCTGAAACTCATCTAAATTATTAAAAAAATGTTTTTAATGGAAAGTAAATTGTCGTAATATAATAATCTAAGTACTGGGAATAATACATGTACATTTGCAAGCTTTACAGTAGAAAATATCTTCCTGCTATTAAGGATGTGGGCACACATGCAAAGATAAATGACTGGCCCAGCAAAAATCTCTACTATTTTTCTTGGCAAACAATCCAACAGCAGTCCAATGGAAAATCATTTGTTAAATAGAATTCAGGTCACTGTAGCTGCTGGGAGGGTTATGCTGACAAGGATCAAGATCAGTAGTTTATCTACAGTTTGTATTCTAATTTGTCTAAATTCCTGAATAATTTTAATGTGATTCAGATGTGTAAGGCAATTAAATCTGACGTTCCACAGCCAGTGAGCACAGTCTGTGTATCTTCAGTAGGTTTAAAATGAGCCCTAAAGGCTTTGTAAGGCTTGGTATGTGGGAAGTCTCTAGAATGGCTAGAGGCATGAATTGAATGTACTCTAAATAAACTACGGCATGAAAACTTTCACTAGTGCCCAGGGAGGAGAGAAAATGCTGATGAATGTCGAAATGATAACATTTGAATGCAGTGGATAGCTCCTGCCTGACACACATAGGGCTGGAGCAGAGAAGAATTGATTAATTCAGCCAGCACAGTAAGAGAGAAGCCTGACTCCGACACAACCATTAATTAGGAAAAATTTTGACAGGTAAGTCAAGCTATGCTCTGTGTTTTGGTTTTTTTTTCATCATTGTTCTGTATTTCTGAGGAGCTGCTGCCCTGGTGCCTGCTCTGCAGAGGTGGGGCTGCAACATCAGGGGACACAATGATTTTCTCAGGTCTGCCCAGAGAGCCCGCAGGAAAACAGAACCAATCCTCTCCTGATTTCCAGTCTCTATTGCTTGGACAACAGGCAGCAGGCTCAGCACTAATAAGGGAGAAACTAATCATAGCCTGGATCCTGAGGGTCTGGGAAGTCCCTAGATTTTGTTGCTGTTTACTCCTTTTTTCTCTGATGTGTCTCACTTCATTCTATTTTTTGTCACTGTTGTCTGTCACTGTACAATCCTAGGCTAGGATTGTGTATCCCAAGATATGAAATGGAAACACCCCTCTTTCTCTCTAGTGCTCTTGCCTTTTTTTTTACCTTTCCCCACCTCTGCAAGTGTTCACAATTGTCCAGTCCCTTGCACTATACATGCCACAAATGTCAAAACCTGCCTGGACAGCCCATGGAATCTCCATCACTGGGGTAAGGAGGAAATGTTGCTGTGTGGAACATAACTATTACTACAGCATTTGTATAGCAACCAAAAGCCTTAAAGGCATCATCTGAGGCTTTTACTGGTGCAAATGTGATCAAAATCTGACAGTCACCAGCCTCTGAAAGAGTTGCTGAAAAAGAGACTTTGCTAGTTGCCATCTGTGAGCAATATTATAGTCATGAGGCTCCTTGCCATTTATCCACCTGCTGCAGAGAGTGTGCTCTACAATAATGTGTGTGCTCTGGAAAACCTTTCTAGGATGGGGGATATTTCCTTGTCACCTCCTTAACAACAGTACCAGTCCAGTCCAATGGGGTCTCTGATAAGTCCTGACTCTTTGAAGCCTTTCCTGTTTTTTTTTTTTGTTGTTTGATTTTTCTTCTTTTTTTTTTTTTTTTTTTTTAATTTTTGGCAGTTTTGTTGGTTTGTTTTGTTTTTCCAGTAAGAGCTATTTCTTCCAACAGTTTTATTCACTCAGCAGGAGAATGCAAAAATATCCAAATAATTCCTAAGTGTCAACATCTAGTTAGTATGGATGGCACTAGTGGAAGAAGGCGCAGATGTGGCAAGGTAGTTTGTGGTCAGAGTGGTGCCTTTTCTGAATAGATCTTTTTGTGTGGATTGATAAAAAGCTTTGGCTTGCAAGCAAGTATAAATATAAACTGCAGAGTGTTAAGAAATGTGATACATGCAGTGTTGGTGCCTGTAGAAAAATGAAGTTGAGCTCAGCTGTTCTGTAATAATTTCTAAATACTTTGTGCTGAGACTTCTGCTGTTTCCATTTAAGAAGCTGTGTAAGGAGAAAGGCCTAGCAGGGGAAAGGGAGAGCCCAAAGTAATGGACTTTCTGCAAATACTGGTAGTTCAAATAGTCCTGTTCATTTCTCTTTATCCAACAAGTGAGGTGTGCATAGATGTGTGGTGAGATACTGTAGCCCAAGGACTGACCTGTGATTAGAAAATGTTAGATTTCACATTCAAAGGGAAAAAATGGCTAAGGATTACAAAACATGATATTTGATAAAGTTAGGCAGGTAATGCAATATGCATGGCCTATGCAATTACAATCAAGAGAGTGTTATGTCAAGTACTGTATAATCAAGTAATAAGAGACAATCCATCCTTCCTAAGCCTAAGGACTAAAATGATAGAAGAATTATCCTAAGTTTTTATAAGAATAAAATACAAATGTTGGACAAATTACCTATTTCGTAGGGCTTGTGAATTGTGTGTCTATTTTCATGAGCAGAAAGTTAGGTTTCTTGAGTGGGAGCAACACTTTCTCTTTAAGCAAAGCAGAAATTTAAAGCTCAAAACAAAACAGTCTTAGAAGTCGGAGACAAGTGGATCTCAAGAAAGAAATCAAGTTTAATTGGTGTCTTATAGAGTGCCAAAAAGTGCATTTCATCTTCATCATCAATAGAAAATGAAAGAAAAGTAAACAGCAGTGCAAACCTATTTTGAGTAAAATACTTGTTTGGGGTCTGTGCAAAGTGTGACTTCACTGCATTTTATTGTGTTCCCACACCTTGGCTTTCTGGGCTCTGAAACCTCATTAATGAGCTGTTTACTGACATTCTTTTCAATTAGACCTTGAGTAGCAAATGTTCTTCTGTTAAACTGATTTAGTTTCAGGATTGTTTTTCCCTACTGACACAAGTCAGGTTATTGTAGGCAGGGCTGACAGCTCTAGCAAAAGAGCCCATATCACTGCATGTTGCAAAACATGATTTTTTTTTTATTTTTTCTCTTTAAAAGGAGGTGAGGAAAAAAGCCAAAATAAGAATGAAAGAAAATAGTCCGTGTTGCTAAAAGCCTGGGATTTTTCATAAAGAAACAGCATGATGCAAGTTCCCAGCTCAGTTATGTATTTTCCCTGGACAGCTCCATCTTGTGTATTCTCTGGGCAAAATATGGAAAAAACCAGTTTTATTGTACATGAGTGCTACTTTCTTAGAAGTGATTTGGCATTTTAATAATTTGGATATACAGATTAATTTTTGAATTTTCTTTCTTCCAGTCTCAGGTCTTGCCTTCCTCACCTTCAGGCTATTGTGGTCTGAAAGCACAGGTAAGTGGGAATGAATCAGGAAATGATGATTCAGTTCCTGTGCTAAGACTGAGCTTGAGAACTTGAGCTTTCATTCTTTATCTGTTTCTCAAGTTATAACATAAGCTCAAGTCCAAGAGCCTTAAAATCTGCTGAAGCTAAAATAGCTAACTCCCTACTATCTCTCTGGGATTAGGCATGTCATCTTAGTGTAACTCTCAGGGCTTTGGGGATAAGAGCATTTCCCTCATTTGTGGAGGATAAAGACTGTGAAGTGCTAAAGGTCCGTTGGAATAAACTGTCAAATTATAGTCAAGTGAACCATAAATCCGGATTTACCTCCCTGCCAAAAATAATCCCACCAGAGTCAACACTCATAGTTTATCATTTACAAGTGCTGCTAATGTTGCCCCACCTTCCCAGATTGGTGGCACTGTGCCTTTCTTGAGGTGAGAGGTTCCTTGATGTTGGGACTTTCAGTGTAGGAGCTCCTCCTCATACCACACTAAACAAATGCTGTCCAGACTAAGAGGATTTCTACTATAACAAAAAAAGCTAAATGAGGACTTGAGTGGGAGCCCACTGAAATTTATAACCCTCATGTGCTGAGGATAGCTTTTCTCCTTTGTGGCCTGTTTCACAATGTCACGTGTGAAGACCTGGAATCTGGGTCTTGCTGCTGTTTCTCTTTTTCTAAATCATAGAGCTGTCATTGCTCAGCTAGGTGTAGTAAACACAACTGTGGCTCTGCAGCTCATATGTGTGTCTGCTCTGACTCATAAATCACAAAGTAAAAATATAGATGGGTGGATAAATTTAAATATTAAGTCATTAGAGCTGACTTCAGAAATTAGAATTTTTCTGAATAATCACAGTTAGAGTATTTGTGTACATTTATTGGTGATAGGTGTGTTGTATCAGTGTGTCTTGCTTTGGCCCTTGCAGATGAAGATGTTCTCCCTACTCTGGGATGTAGTAGCTGTCTGTAGGGAGTCAGGAATGGGAGGGAACTTGCCAATTACCACAGGTGTAGGATGTGGGACTTACAGCATCCTTGAGATGCTCCCATGTGACAGAAAGTGGAGCACAACTTCTCTGCAGCATGGGTGCTGCAGGAGCCTGGCGAAGGGAAAGCTCATGGGGTTTGGAACAGCAGCCTTCCAAAACCTGTGAGGAGGTTATTAGGAAGACAGAACCAGGCTCCTCACAGTGGTGCCTTAGATGCCAAGCTGGTGTCTAGGAAGATCTTGTGAGGTAGAAAGCTGTCCATAGACTGCTGATGGGTGGTCACCAACTGAGCGTTCTGCATTCCTCTGTTGCAGGTGGACATGCCTGGATCTTTTCGGGCTACTCACCTCTACAGCAAGCTGCAATTTAACTCACACTTTTCAAGGCTTTAGGAAAATTTGGCCAAGTGTTATATGGCAGTAAAGAGGGCTTTAGGATCTTGTTTACTTTGTGATTCTGGAATTCTTATCTGCTCTATACTACTAGTCAGAGGTTTGTGGGGATTTGGCTTTGTGGGTACTTGAAGATTTTTATAAGACAAGCTACTTTTGAAAGAAAGACTGTATAAGTTAAAACCTTAAGAAATTTCTTTGCACTTTGAAACCTAAATTGAGGATCTGTTTGTTAAAATTTCTTTACTGTGGGGAAATGTAATTGTAACTCTTTTAAGGCAATTAAGATATTAGGGGCTGTCTTGGTTTTGTCTAGGACAAAATTTAATTTTTTTCTTAGTAGTCAGTACAGTGCCATGTTTTGGATTTAGTATGAGAATGATTCTGCTAACACACTGATGTTTCAGTTGTGGCTAGGTAATTATCACTCTAAATCCAGGACTCTTCAGTTTCCCATGCTCTGTCTGTGAGAAGGTGCAGGAGAAGCATGGCCAGGACAGGTGACCTGAATTGGCCAAAGGAATTTTCTATACTTCAGAAGTTATCCTCAGCAGGTATACTGGGGGAGTTGTCCGAGAGAGGATTATCACTATTGTGGGATGGCCTGGGCATTGGTCAGCAGGTTGTGAGCAACTGTATTGTGCATTACTTGTCTTTCTTGGGTCTTATCTCTTTTCATTGTCTCCTTTTTCATTAAAAATTTCATTATTTTTTATTATTATTATACTTTATTTTTTTCCCAATTTTTAAACCATTCTTATCTCAACCCACAGGTTTTACCTTTTTTCCCCCCCACAGTTCTCCTTCCCATTCCACTGTGAGGAGAGTAACCAATCAGCTGCATTGTGCTTAGTTGCCAGCTCTGGTTCAACCACAACATGGGCCTTTGTAGTTAAAACTCAACATCAGAGTAGCTTGGCATGAAAATGGTCAGTAGCTGTTCACTAGAAACAAAATACGTATACACTTAAGTACTATTGTAAAGGATTGGAGTATATTGCTCCTACTTAGGTGAATTCTCCTGTCACATAGTTTATCTAAAGATAATGGTACAGATTCACTAGTCCCATCCTATAGAAATTTGTTCATACAGGGCACTTAAGTACGTACTCCTGAGGTCAAGTTTGTCCTCAAACACATAGTAATTAATTTAGAAAGCACATATGGACGAATATAGATAGACCAAGAAGTGATAATTGTATCTTTACAGATACAGCCCTTGGATCCAAGTGTTATAAAAGATCCTGCACTGAAAGTGGAGAAACGCAATTGAAGCTTTTTCAAGTCAGGGGAAGTTAAAAAAAAAAAAAGAAAAGATGTATCTTTCTGGAGAATAGAAGTGTAAAAGTAGAGAGTGAAAAGCACAAAACTGAACATCAGTGGAAGTGCATTTACTGCACAACCAGCAAAAACATTCATTGCATGAATATTCAAACTATTCTTACAAATACTCAAACTATTCTTTTTAGCTGCAGCTAAACAAAAACTCTCAATTACTAAAATACCTTTGCTAATACAGTAAAAAGAAAATACCAAAGAGAAAATAATGTGAGAGGAGCTGGAATTCAAGGAATGTTACAGATGGAATGAATTGCAAAATTTGTTTTATAACAATGAAGTTTTTAAAACAGACATGGAGGAAAGATTGGGAAAACAACAAAAAACTTCTGATAATGTTGATATAAGACCATGTAGACAACATACCATGATTTAATGCATGCAGATCAGTGTGGCTGGCTGATGGTGTAACCTGCTGCTTACACCAAGGACTGTTGTTAGAGCAAAGGTACCACCAAAAGTTCTAAAAAGTGACATAGATCTCTAAGGCTGGGAATGGAACTGTGCTCTGGAGGTTGCAGCTTTAGAAAACCTGGCCCTAAGGAGCCTCAGATCTATTGATTTTGGGAGAAATATTACTGCCTAACAAACTTGCAACTGAAACTCTGTGCAGGCCTTCATAGAAACATTGAATGGTTTGGGTTGGAATGGACTTAAAGATCATCTCATTCCAATCCACCTGGTATGAACCATCCACTGGACCAGGTTGCTCAGGGCCCCATCCAGCCTGGCCTTGGACACTTCCAGGGATGGGGCATCCACAACTTCTCTGTGCAACTTGTTCCAGTGCCTCACCACCCTCACAGTAAAAAATTTCTTCCCAATATTTAATCTGAACCTACTACTCTCTTTCATTTTGAAGCCATTCCCCTTTGTCCTATCACTACCTGCTCTTTGAATAGACCCCTCTCCAGCTCTCCTGTAGCCATCTTTAGGTACTGGAAGGTACTATGAGGTCTTGGACCCTTCTCTTCTCCAGGGTGAACAGCCCTGACTCTCTCAGCCTGTCTTCACAGGAGAGGTGCTCTAACCCTCTGAGCATCTTCGTGGCGTCCTCTGGACTCTCACCAGCAGGTCCATATCCTTCTTATACTGGGCACCCTACACCTGCATGCAAAACTTCACGTGGGATCCCATGACTCGAGAATTTCAGTGCTGGGAGCATCACAAGTGCAGTTGCTCCAGTCTGCACAGTCCCCTCCTTTCCTGTGGCTGCATTTTTGTACAGGGGGTTTGAAGGATTCAGTGCTCACATTAAAAAATATTATGGTGTTCAGCAGCAGAAGGGTGAGGAGGGTGTTCCTTTGAGAGAATTGAAAACAGTGTCCTGAAGGGAGTGTCTTCCTAGAAGAAACTGAGAGGACTACATCTGCACAATTTAAACAGTATTTAAGGAGATATATAATAATAGTCTGTAAGAATTACAATGTTCTAAATATGAATGGGGAATAAAAGTTTTATATAAATGTCCAAAGGATGTCAATTAGTACTTTAAAATTAAACAAGGGGAAATTAATCTAAGTAGCTGTATAATCATGCTCTGTGATAGATTATTAGGGAAAATTCTTTTTAATTAAAAGTGCTGGAAGGGGAAAGGATTAGTTAGATTAATTTTCTAGTTTGGGTGAAAAAGTTAGAAACTGTTGAATTGAAAATTACCTATGTTATGGCTTGGCATGGTTTAAAACTAGAAGTTTTGTCTATTTCTGAACTTCTAAAAAGTTTAAAAGAAAGTAACATGCATTATTCATAATTATTGAGATTTTGCACTTTTTTTTTTACTTTAATTTGGAGTGAGAAAACATCTGAAAAAATACAATTGCTTTTCATGATTTCATAATATTTTTCACTGCTATTCCCAGTGAATTGTATTCCATATCTGTGGTAACATTTTTGTATTCTTGTCTGTTTTAATTTGTAATTTGAAATGCCTCACTCTGATCTCTTTCAGCCTCCTTTGTTTTCCCCCTGATCAGTGTTCTGTATCATATACATTCTGCTTTTGGTTTTTATTCATTAAAATGACATTTTTCATCCTCTGCTTCACTGCACTGTTGGGGACTTGCCACTTCTTTTGCTCACCCTTTCTGTTCTTATTCTTGGCAAATGAAATAATTAATCAAAGCAAAATTCCTGCCATAGTTACCTACAAACCCTGCATATGAAATTTGATGTCACTTGAAGAAGTGAAGTTTTGTGGCAACAAAACCTTGGCATTCTTATAATGCTTAGGAGAAAATTGGACATTTATGTCCTTGGGAAAAGGCAATTTGCAGCAAATGCTCAGCCACTGGAGTAGAGGGGTCTGTAGCAGTTTGGCTGAAGATCTGTTGTTTGGCATTTCTGGAGTCACTTGTCATTAAATGAACATAAGAGTAGAGTCAGGTTTATGAAATCACATCTGCTTGAATGCAAAAGGGAAGTAAGCTCTTCTGAGAATGTTTTAGATGCTGCTCTCTATCAGAAATGTCCTACAGAAGGGAAGAGCTCTGGGGAACAAAGCAACAGACAGGTCTACCACCCCTTTCACCTGCTTCAAAGCGTATCCTCTCCTTCTTTGTCTATTTTTGTCGAGGTTCCATCTCCTAAAATCTCAGTGGCTGTAAGTCTGTACATGGGCCAAACAGGCTGTCTGATGGCACAACCAGAGCTCTGCTACAGATACGGTGAGTCTGGAGAGACCAAGTGAAGAGGACTCTGTAGGCGGTGTTAAATATCCCCAGTGACATAATCCAAAAATCTTCATGATTTTCTTGGATTACTTTCTCCCAGTGTGAAAACTGAAAGTAAGCAAAAACTTGAAACACTGCCATGAAGAAATTTAAATGTGTTGTGAAAACACCTATCATCATTCTATCCTTATGCCTCAAGTCTCTCTCTGTGGTTGTCTCAACAAATCTAAATTGAATGTGACAAAATCAACCCTAAAACCTCAGGAAAAAGCTCTTTATTACAATCTTTCAAAGTCTTTTTTCTTTTTAAAAAAAAAAAAATAAACCAAGCCATAGTTAGATCTGCAAATCCGAGAAAATTTAGGTGAATTATTAAAGCTTTTTTTTCATGTTTATAGAAAATGAGTGAACTTACTGTCAGTTTTTCTCATTAAGGATAAATTAAAATCAGCCCATTAAAGCTGAAGAATTTTTATAGCCATTTTGATTGATTCAGTTGTAATTAATTATAGGGTTATATATTGTTCTGTAACAGCATTTGTTACAGAAAAATGTTACAAAGTTATAGGTTATTTTACAAGAAAACCCCAGTACTGATTGGCTGAAGAGGCTGGGTTTAATCTACATATTGGTGCACGTAAACTGAGAAAAAGAGTCAAGTGAAGCCTAGAAGCAGACTTTGAAACTGCAGTAGTATGAAAAAATATAATAGAACAGGATATTAAATAATCAGATATATAATTTCTGACAGAAATGCAATTTTGTGTAATTACCAAAATAGTACCTTAGGTCAACTAATGAAAATATTATAAAAGGATTAGTCTGACACTGTGTTCCAGATCATAAATGACACAATTTACTGTTCCACAGCCTACATATTTTCTTAGGTAACAGTTAATTTTCACCTCTTGCATACAAGTCCTTGTATTCATTGACCAGAGAAATTAATGTCTTGGCTTAGGGATTGTCTAAATTTTATATACCTGAATGAGTCAACAGTGAAGTTTTTTCACATCTGTTTTCTGTCTTAGTGTTTCAAAGGGGAAATAACAACTCTTCTGGATCTCCATGTCTATTTACTCCAGGTCATATCCAGCTGTAAGAAACATTTGGCCTTTGGAAACTTTATTCTATGTGTTTTTTATTGACTTCATGGAATTAGTTGTGGTGTGTCCTACCACTCACACTCACTGTGAGCTAGTATGGAGGCGTAAAAGCACAAGGTGTGTTACTGCTTTTGTACTGAAATGAGCATCAATTTAGAGTTATGCTGTGCCTTACCTGTGTGATATTATTAGCTGCCATTGTTCTCCATGGTGCTGCTACAGGTCTCGGAGGAACTGTGAGGACTTGATGCCTGATCTTCCAAACAGCACAGAAAGTATTTGCACACATCAGTAAAGGTCAAATTTTTATATTATCCATGAAGGATACGGAGAGCAATGGGAGTTGTTCATGCCAAATGCATTGAATCTGTGGCCTCATGATTGAAGATACTTATGCAGGAAATGAACAGTTCTGTAGCTAGTTGCCAGGTAACTGGTTTCAGAGAATCAGAAGAAAATGTGTATTTTCTTAATAGCTATTGAATGGTCGATCATTATTTTAGATTTATAAAGAACTAGTTTAGATTTTCACAGTGATCTCACTGATTATTACCACATATTCCACTAAGCAAGGTCCTTCCCCATACACGAGCTGTCAGGAGTCAGTATTTTAAGTATAGGATATGTGTTTCATGAACATGACTTAAAAGAATTACTAAATATTTATTGCTGTATTCTGCCTCTTACCAAACAACAATACTGAAGCCATGAAGAAAATCCACAGGATTTCTCTTTCTTTCCTTTTTGTTTTACTCATCTTCTCCTTTTGCTCTTTCCCTTCTCCAAGCTGTACACTCCATAATGGTGAAATGGTGAGAAGCAGGAAAATCAATAGAGGAAATGCTAAAAGTACAGATTAAACCACAGCTGCTTAGACTTGCGTAGAATTCCCATAGGCTTCAGAAGGCCAGACTTTCCTCAGGCTTTAGAAAAATCATTGTTAGAAATACCAAGCTGCATATGAAGAAAGGGCAACTGTGGAATGTAACAGCCCTGGAGATCTAAAAGACTGTATCAAGTATGTAGGTAATGGAGGAGGAACTTACATCACTGGTTTTCAAGTAGTTTTCACTTTTCTTTCAGTGTGCAGAACCCTGCCTAATGAATTAAAGCCTGTGGATAAACAATTTTTTTCCCCTTGCTTACTTTCAACAGGCTGATGGGAAGTCATCCTTCCACACCCAGAAGCCATGGACTGTGAACCAGTTTTCTGGAGCTTACAGAGAAAGAAAATAACCTAAATAAAATAATAAAATAATAAAATAATAAAATAATCTAATTCAGGAGATTTAGTCATTAACTTCTGCCAGACTGGTGCCACTCAGAGCAATTCCATGTTCTATTGTCCAGGGTCTTTTTTAGGCAAAGGGAATAAACAACCCCAAAATAGATCCACTGGTGTCTTTTATTAAGTTATGCAAAATACAGTATTAATTATGACACTGCATGCATTTTAGACAATATAAATGCAAGCCTACAGAAAATGTGACAAAGAAACCCTCAATTACTTTTGAGGTAGTATACAAGGAAAAATAGGAAAGCAGAAACACAGTGGATTAAAAGAACAAAATATTAGTATCACTTTGTGCATACATTAGTCACTCATAAATACATTTGTATGAAATAACTTAAGATACAATTCCATTCTTGTTAAAAAATATACTTCTTCAAATTTACCGTTCTGGTTTGTTTTGATTTCACATGACATTTTATGGTATTTTATCAGGTGGATTTTTTTTTAAAATCACCGCCATCATGATTTTACCCTTTTCCTCCAAGAATATAGGCACAGATGGCCTCATGCACAAAAATAAATAAGAAACCTGCTTGAAGGGAAAAGAATTCTGCTCAAATAGCTTAGGATAGTCTAATAAATACCATTTTGTTTATAAAAATATTTCAGGTTTATAAAAGAGGAGAGGGGACAGTCTCCCTTGTGGAAAGGATGTTAAGTGAAAAGTGCTGTATAACGTTTTTGAAGAGATTTTGTTTTAAACATATAGTACCATTATGAATATATATTTTATAATAATCCTGTTTCTTAGAATGTTATTGTTCACTAGAAGTATCAAATGCTCTTTGCTTCCTTTTGTTTGTTGTCTTATTGCCGTTTTGGAAGATGCCTAGTTCAGAAGGGTTCCGTATAATTGTGCTTTTGTAAGGCTGTCCTTCCGACTCAAACCAGTGCTCCCAGTCCGTTGAAACTGCTGCTGTTTGCTGTGAATACCCGAATGGCTTCCTTGATCCATGGAAGACTGGTGGATTTCTGAAGCCTCCACTGAACTCTGATTGAGTGACTCTGCTGAGCTGTTGGGGCTCACGTCCACATATTCTCTTTTCAATACTGGGCTATTTTCGATGTTTTTGCTACTGCATAACTGGACAGTGATCCTTTCATTTTTTTGGTCTCTCGATTCTTTTGTTTTGTAAGTGGGCAATTTGTCCTGTTTACAGCTAGTGCTGATGTCAATATTCAGGCCACTGTCTGTTCTCAAGAAGCAAGAATCCACAAGTCTGCTTTGGCAGATATCATCTCCCTCGGAGCAGCTATCTGCTTTGTAACTAGCATAGATGGGGCTTGTTCGACTGTCCCCCTTCTTAATAGGGCTGCTGTAGTACTGCTCTGAGAAACTACAGGGTGACAGCCTGCCAGCATTCCTGTAAGAGTATGCACCAATGTCCTCCACGCTCAACTGCCTCCATCGCCCGGGCAAGTCTTCTTCTGAAAGGTGGGTGCTCCTGCACTCGTTCCTCATTTTCTGATTTGCTAATGCCTGCTGTGGTGTTATGGCTGAGAAATGAAAAGGTTCGTTTGCATATGGAGGCAGAGTTCTAGTAAAAGTGGGTGAGTTCTCGTTGTCATCGGCAAGCTCCATGTGCTGTGCAGGCTTGGGCTTGGCAAACCTAGGGCTTCCCTGGTGCTCATAACCTGCAGGGGACTTTCTTTCAAACAGTTCATCTCGGTTGCTCATGTAGATTGCTTGCTGAGAGGCTGTCAGAGTGTTGGCTTGGGCATTCTCCTTCTCCTCGGATGTGACGCTGAAGCTGGAATAGGAGCTGGAGGTTGGCAGAGAGGTAATGTACTCTGGGAAGGCTTCATGAGAGAAACTGGAATGGAAACCGTCTTCTTCGACAGTGCTGTCTGTGGAGTTCTGGGACCGCAGGAACCCCACGTCTTTCACCTGTGTGTCCACACTTTGCCTCCTCTCCCTCCTCCTCTCCTCGGGGCAGTAAAGGGCTGTGTCACTGCAGTAGATGTCAGACTTGTACTGGGGCCTTTGTCCGACTTTTCCAGCTGAGTCCTGAAAATTGAGATCCCTTGTAGATGGGCTTGACAAGTGCGAAGACAAGCTGTTTGGATCTGGTTTTTCCAGTACTTTGGCAATGACGCAAGTGGGTATGGTGTCAGCGTAAGAAGTATGGCACAAGGGGACAGAAAGGCTGCACCCGTGTTTTTCTAGATGGATGCTGACTCTTTCCTGAAAGTCAGATGGCAACTATAACATAAAGAGATGGCAAAGGAGAAAAGGACACATGTCAATAATGGCATCAGATGAGTGCTGTTCATGACATTGCATAATTTACGATACATGGTTCTTCTGCTAATGTGAGGCAACAATCTTTGTGCATTTCTGGAAACAAACATAATCAAATGACTTTCATTTTTCTACTTAATGTTTGACAATCTTCCTCTGCTTTCCCTCATGGACAACACTGTGAAACTGAAAGCTTCCTTCCAAGTTGATTGAGGTTGGATAGGAATGGTCATAGAATCATAGAGTTGTTCAGGTCAGAAAAGACCTCTAAGTTCATCACATCCAACTCTTAAACCAGCACTGCCAGGTTACTTTAGTGATATGAAGTATCTAGTAAACAACAATCTTAAAAAGGCAGGTAGGGAATTACAGCCTACAGCAGCACTTCCAGACTGCCTGCACGGATGAGATTTGCAATTGGAATGTGGGTGTGTGGAGGTCTCTGCGGGAGTGAGGAAAGAGGAGGAAGAGATCAGATCTTTTCTGTTCTTTTGCCTTTCCTCAAACTTATCTTGCCTCCAACCCAGTGCCAAATTGGTTTCTACTCTCCAGCCACATATTTGATAAACAATGCTGTTTCAAGAGTTGGAAAAACTGGCTTCACTGTCACTTAAAGAAGTGGCTACTGTGACAGGAATATTCCTGTGCTGGGAAGAAGGAAATCAAACCAGCTTCCTTGCCCCATCAGTCGGATGCTGCTTGTCAGATCAACCATCCACATAAGCCTCAACATGTTCTTACACACTTGATGGAAATAAGCACTAAGACCTGAATTTACACTGTGATTTTTGTGAAAGAATTAATCAATGTCTGTTATGCATCAGAAATCATGTAGGGTTTTTTTTGGAAAGTCAGGATCAGCTCTGTTCCATCTGCCATTCTGCCATGTGGACCTGAAGAGATAGGCAACATTCCTTGATACAATAAAAAGTCTGGTAGGTGATGCCTAAACATGATTTCCATTCAAATTTTATCTGCCTTGTTTATTTCAGATCTCTACTGATCTGATAGCAGTATGAGAGAGAGCTGTGTGATGGTTGTCTCTCAGTATTTCTTGCTAGAAATGAGAACTCAAGTATGGAATAAGTTTTGAGTTTGTGATTGTGATAGCTCCTTTGATATCTGTCTTGATTTATGCCACTTAGGAATTCATCCCTTGAATGCTTGGCTGAACTCTGATTTACTCTGCACTTTCTTTTTGTAACTAGAAATCAAGTTCATCTTTACAAACTAAACAGTGGCGAACCTTATGACCCTAAGTAATCTCACTCCTTCCTTAATTTTATTTCTGTAGAGGAGAGAACCCCACTAATTACTGAAGTTGTCCCCCTTCCCTTTATTTTTGGCAAAGGAAATTTACGGTGCCTGCTCCTTGTCATGGTCACACATTGTATAAGGTATGGAGCTCCTCTTTTAGCTTCCCTGGGAAGTTTTTAAGGTTGGTTTAATCCTCCAAACTCAGTGTGTTCGAAATATGGCATGTAGTGAAATGGTATTCTTATTATGTGAAGTACGATGAGTGTTATTTTCAACCAACAGACCTTCCAGGATATTTTGGATTAATCATTGTATTGCTAATTAGCTCATATGTCTTCCATTGGAAATAAAGAGTATGATATTGCCAGTCTGCTGGCAGACAGCAGTATTAGTCATAGTAACTACAGATACAACAAAGATTGAATAAACAGGTTGTAAAATAGGCCTGGTGTAAGTTGCCACAGAAATGAGGAAAAAAAATGCAGTTAATTTAACATCAAAGTGCTGTATGGGGCAGCTCTTGCTTTAGTATCCTGTTGCAGGATTGTTTGATCTATTTTATATACATTATTAAGGTTATGAAATGTGTTAAGAAGATCATTATTGTCTGGGTATTGCACTGGAAACTGGAATTACTAAAATGATATTGCTGTCGCATTACTATATTGTTCTACAGTTTAGGTTTCTGGATAACCTACAATAGTTTGTCAGGCAATATTTGCATTTGTAAGGAATTTATTGGCTGTGACAGCACATTCACACTCACTAAATTAATAATTACTTGGACTTATGAGTGAAGACTGCCTATTTAATTGAGTGTTTGACAGTCTGAGAAATTGTGGGGAGATCCCACATTTGTGATAGTCCTCTGCAAGTGAACAACTAAATACTTTTACATCCTAATTACTGCTAACGGGTAGGATGCTTTCAAGTGTTAGTAATGTCATGATAACTCCTGGATACAATTTGCTAAGGGAAGTCAGCTAATAGGAAAAAATAACAGGACCAAGATAATGGTTAATTTGGAAGTTCTGTCTCCATTCCAGAAAATTATTACCTGTTTGACAAAAGAGTCTCGCTTCATCTTTATTTACTAGGGTTGTTTTGTGCACTGAAGCCATCTACTGACTTAGGAATGGTTTATACATTCCACATTTAATTTTGCATTATTCCATTGCAGAATTACAAAAGAGAGACTATTTTGGGGAATGTTGACCTGATGGGACTGATGAAAGAAAGGCTATTCTCCGTGACCTTCACTGAAGTAACATTTGTGAGGAAGGTGCTATTGATTTGTGCAGGGCCTGCATCCCTAAAGACAGTCTTGTTCACAAAGATAATATTTACCTCCCCTTTAAGGAAGCCTGTTTCTCAAGCTTAGTTTCCTTGGAAGTGAGGACTATTAATTAAAGTTTACACCTTTGAAATCAATCATTTGGTGCTCTGGTTTCCTTGGAAAAAGATATTTGTTCTATCAGTCCATTTTAAAATTCAGATTTGGAAGCTAGCTGGACTGGAAAATAGCTTCAGGAGAAAAATTGATTATATCAGAATCTCTGACGCTTGTAGCTTGTCATTTCCCTGCTCTCACCCCACTGCTTCTCCCCAGCCTTTTGTATTCTAGAGTTTGTAGCACTTTGTTTTTGCTAAACCCTTTGTTTTTCAAGCAATCAGAGCAGGCCCATTCTACTGGATAGGAGAAGTTTTGGGGAAGAGAGTACCTTCACGTTTCATCACTGGCTGTGATTTTGTCAGCACCTTCCTAGACGGCACAGAACACCAGCAGGTGCTCAAGCCATCCTGTGGCTTAAAGGCTGGGTGTAGGGAAATAAAAACCTTAACGGCAACCAAGTTCTGAAATTGATATATGTGGAGTACCTGTTTTAGATACAATATTGATTTCTATGAATATTGAAGAAGTTCAGTAACATTACCTCTGAAAGTTTATGTGCTCTGTCGTAATTCTTGCTGCACTGGAGCAACTGAGCAGCTAAATTGCAGTCCTTCCTATAGAGCTCCTAGAAAAAAAACCAACCAAACAAAAAGTAGCCACTTTTTTAAACTTTGCAAAGAACTTTTGGCTTTCAGCCTTTATCCCATGCCTGAACAATCTTTTAAAAATTGACTTTGGGCAAATTTGTAGGATTCTTTATCTTTTAAATACATTAAGATGCTGTGTTTCTTGCACAATCCAGAGATATCTGCCCCTTTTCTTTGTGAGGGCTGATAAAATTACTAAGAATAAAATTTGGAGAACTGTTACAACAGAGCAGTAATCTGCATTTCAGAAAATGGATACTTACCATCAGGAACTGGACTTTACACTGTTAACATGCATGGTACTGTGAAGGCTAAAAGAAACATGATCTTTAAGCAAAAAAGAAAATTTAAGAACAGACAATTTTTACTATTATCCAGATCAGCACTAAAATACTACTGTAGAAAAAGATAAAATAATCTTATGAGACTGTGGGAGAAATTAATTACAGAAATATACATTGTGTTTTGTTTTTTTTTTTTTTTTTTAAAGAGAGTCTCTCTCTCTTAATGATACTTTCTTGCTGGTTCCTGACTCCTTTAATATCTTGCAGAATGCAGCTATAGAAATATATTAAATCTCACTGCAAATATTTGATGCTGCAGAACAGAGTATTTATTTCACTGGGCACAAAATTACCATGAGAATTCCACACATGGAAGGAGGGAATTTAAGCAAGCTGCTTATACAATCTTCTTATTGAATGGCTCCCCCAGCCTGATTAATGGGAAAATTCAGTACACAGATTTGCCCTTTACCTAATTTATTTCAGCACACATGAATGCGTAACTGTATCCTTCAGCTGGTATCTTTGGGCCCCTGAAGGTAAGAGTTGAATGTTGTTTTTCTTTATGTTGTTGCATTAAAAACAAAGTTGGTTTCAGAAGTTGACTTTATAGGTGGGCAGATATGAGATGTACAAAGCATAAAGGTACTGTGGGCACTGTGTTAATCTGTAAAAATTAGAACACGTTTATGGACAAAAGGTGTTGAATACTGCAATTATTTGGATTTTCTCTGGTGTTAATATTATAAGTTTATTGTCTGCTGATTTTTACTGCTCCACTTATTCTTTAAAAACTGATAAAGAAATTTTCTATGAAAAGGAAATTCCTTCAGTTTAGAAACACCATTTTAAGGTATTCTATAGTAACAGATGCAACAAGATGTTCCTGTGAGCCTATGAGGGATGGGGGATAGTTTTCCTATGATCATTAGTTCATAATTATCTTCAAGGGCCTTTAGAGGATCCTGGTTTGTGGATCTTTTCTGTGTCTGTGTGAGATTTCATGCATGCCACTTCTGCCTGAAATGAAGTGGGTAGACATATTAATTTATGTGGGTCTTAAATTTTATATTAGTACACA
>JAWWTY010000156.1:52928034-52969036 GCA_035222235.1 Margarornis squamiger
ATACACACAATTTTAATTCCTGAAACAGTAAGAAGCCAATAATTCAATTTAGAAGCAAAATCTGTTGCATGTGCTTGTGATTCTGACATGTTACATGCACACAAACCCCAAAATATATTGCTGCAAAATGTATAGGACAGACAGGTATCCCAAGTCCCATACAGCATTACTAGCCACACAAAAATGGTATCACTCCAAAATCTAATCCTTTCTTCAAAAGCTGTGTGCCTGTTTCTGTAAAGTGGTTGTCATGGAGAGTACAAAAAGCATTTCTGACACTTTATTTTTAGCAGCTTTAAAAATTACTACAGAAAAATTACATGTGAGTTCCATGTGCCACGTGTACTTTGTTCTCAACATTCTGGGCCATGCCATGTGACTGGAGTGACTTTCTCTCCTTTAATGTTTGCTTGAATGGAAACTAGCCACGTCTGTGGCAACTAGAACAATAACCGGCAATGAATGCCAGAAGCGTTTCCCATAGTTTAAAACACGGTTTTGCATTGAAAGCATCATTTTACATTTCTGTCAGAAGAATGAGCAAAAATATAACTGAAGGGAGAAAAATTGCTAAGACAAAAATGTGTTCTCCCTATGATGGATTCTTCAGTTTATCACTACCTCTACTTATTAGGTATAATACTAGTGGTTTGTTTCATACTTCTTTATTTTAAAATTTGGAATTTAACCTTTACTTTTATTAGTGATGTTACATAGAGTCATAGAATCATAGAATCTCCTGAGTTGGAAGGCACCTACAAGAATCATTGGGTCCAGCTCCTGACCCTGCACAGGACCATCCCCAAGAGACACACCATGTGGCTGAGAGTATTGTCCAAATGCTTCTGTCAGGCTTGGTGCTGTGAGCACTTCCCTGGGGAGCCTGTTCCAGTGCCCAACCACTCTGTGTGAAGAACCTTTTCCTGGTACCTAAACTAAACCTCCCCAGACTCGTATTCATGCCCTTTCCTTGAGTCCTGGAAAGGCAGAATTTTTTTCTGTGAACCAACCTCAAGTCTGGAGAAGTGGTACTCTTATTTGAGGCCACTGGACCATACTGTAATGTTCAGAGTAAAACTACGTATATTGAAAATACTTCAGGTGTGGTTCATATCTGACTATATGAAGTAGTGTAAATGAATTCAATACTTACAGGGACAGTTTTACAATTTTTTTCCACCTCTATTTTAAATCTGATATAGCTCCACTGATTTCAGCTGAATTAGTCTGGATGTATACCCATGGTTCTAAAACCTGAATGTAGCCCATTAAATTGACCATGCTCCATTAGTTACAGCTGTTACAGCTATGAAGTAATGGTTCTTTTAACTCAACTTTTATAAAAGCAAGGGATCAGATTGTGAACTCTTTGTTTCTGTTGGAACGTTGTTAATTGCATAGACACAATTCACATCAACAGGCATTTTAATGGGATCAAATGCTCCCAGCTATGATTAAGAGTTCATAGGAAATATGGGAAGATTGAATGTAAGATGCTGAAAAAATAAGTGCTAAAAGAAACATATCTTCTGTAGATGAATTTTTTATTAAGTGTTGAAGGAAAGGCACAGTAATGAACTAAATGCCTGCAATCTTCCTTTGCTTGCTGTCTTTGTAGGTTTGTTCCTGGAAGGATTTAATGAGCTTACTTGCCAGCTGCACTACGCACGCCAGTTTTCAGCAGTGTTTAGTGAGATGCAGGGTGACAATCACCAGATTTGTTCCCTGCTTTATTCCACACAGACACAGGTAAATTTTTTCCATATTAATGACCACTGAGGATAACCTGTCTCTTGCTCCCTGCAATGATCTGAGTGACCAGGTTGGGTCAATACTATCTGTTGTTAGTAGAGCTCACTTGTGCTGGGCATCCCATTTTGGTGAGCAAAGACTGAAAGATCAGAGGAACTGCAGGATATGTGGGGCTCTGCACTGAGCCTAAAATCCTTACAATGAGTCCTTACTCCATACACGTGTGCCGACAACAGCTCTGAGCATGTACGTGCACCAATTTGCTGTACTGATGGCAAAATTAATGTGGGAATATTGCCATTTCTTAGAATATTTTTCATCAGTTTCAGGTTAAGCACAAGAAAAAAGATACTAATGAAAAGTCTCACCACAACCTCATAGGATAAGGAGAGTTAAATTTACAAAATGATGGGAACAAACAAACAAACAAATTTTATCTTTTGAAGTGACAAGTTACATTTTACATATATAATAACAAATTATTCTATAATTTCATGGAAAGTGCAAGACCTAATTTATTTCTGAATATAATCTCAAGATATATCCATAATTACATACTTACATTGTCTTCTGACAACTTATCTATCGTCACCTTGGCCTCTATTAAGTGATTATTGAGTGCAATTATTTCATGGCTCAAAGCCCGTTTTTCCTCTTCATAATGTTGACCCTGTGTAGAAAATGGAATAGTGTTTTTGTTACTGTCAGAATATTTCAGATAAAGGCCCAGAGGTTGATGTCATTCTCAAATCCAGGGAAAACCACACAGACCGATATATAGATTTTCTTTTCTCTTTCTTTTTTTTTTTTTTCTCCTCTTTTTACTCAGCAGATGAGGTAAAGTCCTTTGAAAATATGGAGGTCAAACTGGGCTCACATTAGAAACCTTCATAGAGGCTCTGGTTAGCCTGTGCAAAAGCATTCAATTGAGCATCAGCTATCCCTTCTTAGTCACAAGACAGGATTTCTAACCTGGAAGGGACTGGAGCTGCTCCTGGCTTTTGGTACAAGAATGTTTCACTTATGTTATTATCTCCCATTCTCATAGGAGAGGAAGAATAATATTTAAAAAGAAAAACAGTTGTGTTCAAACTGTTTTGATTTTAGCTGTTGAATGCTCTGGCTGCTTTTAAAGCCCCGATTAAGGTTGTTCATTTCTCTAGGTGAATGTTTGCCTGATTGCTGGGTTAACACTCATCAGCAGAATGCAACCCACTGTCAGATACCAGGAAAATAGTCTGATTCAAACTTCTTTCTGCCCACTAATTTAATCTTGTTACCAGCAGACTGTAACTATTTATTACAAATGCAAAGAAATCAGTGGGACAAATAAAGTGCCACTGGCCCTTATCATACTTTGTCTCATTTTCATACTGCAGTGTTTATTGTATGGCCTCATATATCAAAGATTTTTGTGTAACAATCATTTATAACCCTGCCTTCAGCCTTAGCTTAGTGCTAAAAAGTGTGGTAGCTTCTGAATGCTCTGAGATCAAGGCATCTTCCATGCACTCAGAGCTGTACAAGAAGGTTTAAAAATTATTTGGAGGATATTTTAGAAAGCTGCATTGCCATAAGAAAAGAAAGTAGGGTAAACCCTAAGGTGCATCCCTTCTGTTTAGTGAACTCAATCCAGTGCCAAATTCATGATCTCAGTGGTGCTGAGTAATAGGACAAGAGGCAACGGGCAGAAACTGGGACACAGGAAGTTCACCAGAACATGAGGAAGGAATTCTTTACTGTGAGGGTGGCCAAGCACTGGAGCAGGTTGCCCAGAGAGGCTGAGGAGTCACCTTCCCTGGAGATATTAAAAATCTGCCTGGACACAATTGGGAGTAAAGTGCTCCAGGGCACCCTACTTGAGCAGGGAGGTTGGACTAGATGACCTCTGGTGGTCCCTTCCAACTTCAACCATTCTGTGAATGTCACTCCCCATTCTAAAATTGTTAGAGTTAGTTATGAAGTACTGAAATTTCCCAAATGCTATATTGCCAGGGTCACACAAAAATCTTCTATCAATACACACTTGACATTGTCAGCTAATTGACAGCAATGGGAATTGCGTGTTTTGAAGTCCAAATGAATATCAAGGTTAATTATCCAGCTGCAAAGCACCAGGCTGTATTAAAGAAGGGTGATGAAATTGGAAGTGGCAGCTCTCATCCTAAGTTGCTATTTAAAGAAACACACCTTCTCAAATGGTCTAAGCAAACCCACAGCTTTTTTTAAACAGTGCAGATATGATTGAAGTGTCTCTGTGAAGGTCTGGACTGGCCTATTTTAATGTCAGCTTTTTTATGGACTGTCTGTTCCCTGCTGTTGCCAGACCTCAGGCCTGACTGTCCAGCTGTGTCTGGAGGCTGGTTCAGCCTTGACACATCTTCCCTCCTTGTTCCCATAGATCAGGTACTCCTGCTGGCTGCCTGTGGACTACCTCATGGAAAGCCAAAGAATACCTTTGAGAGCTTGCAAGAGCTCCAACCTTACTGATTTTAACTAGACACGTGATCTTAGGAGCTGGATTTTTTAGTTAGGCAGATCGACATGGTTTTATATGAGACCTGTAACTCTCACCCACTTTATTGTGAACTAAACAACTAGGCTGTTTGTAAACCTCCTGGCCACCTGTCCACCTCTAAAAATCTGTCTCCTTTAAGAGTATGACTGAAGATTACATTTTCAAAGGTATTTAGCTGTGTAATGAGGTAGACAAGTGACTACCGAAGTACCTGCGAAAAAGGTGCCCCCTCAATTTTCCAAGTCATTTCATGCTTTTGAAGGACCCAGGTCCACTGGGTGCAGACTTAATCTTCCAAATAACTGTTTGTATTGAAGATTTTATCAGCCCCTCTATGACAAGTTGTCAGTGCTAGGACAGCTGATGTGTAGAACCCTGTTGCTCTAAATCTCTCTGATTTCAGTAACTGTTGCTCTTGCTTAGCCAAATTGAACTTGACTCAATCTATTTCACAGTTCAGGAAAGAACATCTGATCAAGAATTTATAGTCTTCAGCAGAGAGAAACTCATAAAAGGGCAGGAGATTCAGGCTTTGGAAGCAGTACTTTCCACTGCATTGAGTAATGCTGAATCTGGCTGAATTATGCTTTCATTTTATCTCAGTTATGATAACTTTTAGACTGATGTTTTCCAGACTTTGCATCTGGCCAAGTGTGACTTTAAAATATATTCTGTATTTGTTGAACTGTAAAATTTGCCTCGGTCCAAATTTATACTATATAGGTCAGCAGGTGGACACCAAAGTAGTAAACATCTCAGCAGTGCTGTGGAGGAGGAGGAATAGGAAAGAAAGGCAGTCCCAGTCTTCTCCACCAGTTCACATAAAATGTTGTTGACATGAGCAAATATTTCACTGTGGCAAAATAAGGTAGCCTAGGGGTGGACAGGACTCTAAAAGCCTTTATCATATTGACCAGACATGGTGTGTCCACCTTTGAAAATTCAGTCAGATGTTATTGTGGTCCAGTGGTGGAAACAAGAGGACAGAGGCTTAATCCTGACACACTTAGGGAAAATAGTGCATCTGGAAGGGACAGTATGGCAGTGCTAGATCACTGCATTAAAAGGATTGCTGCTTACTGAGGACTGCAACTTTTGGCTCTCCAGTTGCAGTTGAACAATCATATTTTCAGCATCAGAAACATCTCTCAGAGAGGCATGAAAGGAGATAGGAATCATAATATCAGTGCTACGATTGTGAGTTACAAACACAAATGCTTATTTTACTTGTAACCACTCTTGGCAGATCCCTCTGTTTCTGGTAGCTTATAGATACTTGGTGCTCCTGCTCTTCCATAAAGCTGATGACCTCTCCTTTTGGCACTGCAGGTGCTAACAACCTGTCTCTCAAACTCAGCAGGGAATTAAGTCAATGGTGTTATTGATATGCCAGTAGCTTGCAGCTGGGCTGAGGGTTTCTGAAGTCGACTCCAAAATGCCATAGCTATAGACTGCAATGGGCTGAGCTGCTCGTGGATCCTTGTTCAGAAATCTTTGTT
The DNA here is from genome assembly GCA_035222235.1 of Margarornis squamiger. Classification (NCBI taxonomy): domain Eukaryota; kingdom Metazoa; phylum Chordata; class Aves; order Passeriformes; family Furnariidae; genus Margarornis; species Margarornis squamiger. The sequence continues at coordinate 52,933,804 of JAWWTY010000156.1, forward strand.
GAGTCAGCTCAGTGCATCTTGCCCCCTGCCTCCTCCCCTGAGACAGAGCCAGCATACAAGAATACAGCTCTGTAGTGTCTGACTAACACAAGAGAACTGCAATCATGTGCCCACGTCTGAGTCAGATCAAATTTGTACTGCTGGGTGACTCCAGCAATCACAGTACTGATACTGATGTTGGGGGGGCCAAGTGCTGGGAGCCCTTGCTCCTGGCCTGGATTTAGCATGAGCCTCAGTGCTTCTTTCTCAGATCTGATGAAGGAATTGAATATCTGCTCTTCAGAAAGGAACCAAATGATAAAATAAAAGAAACAACCTCTGTCTGGAACCTTGTTTGTTGTGGTTTTTTTGTTTGTTTGTTTTTGTTTTAATAATTTGTATTTATCACAGTGACAACATTCCTCATATATTTACAGATCCATAGAAGATAAGCTGTCGCTTTCAAAAGTGTTTGGTGCCATCCAGTTCCTACATCTGTAATCTGTAATATAAGTGGGGTGAAAGGAATTTTGGTATGTTGTTACAGCATGAAATAATTAATAGATAAATGTATTGCGAAAAGTAACAAAAGCTGGATGAAAAGATCTACATTTCTTGCAAATTAGTGGATCCACAAAAGTTCCTACTCTAGTCCTTCTGCAGAAATGGAACAGCCTAAAAGTTCTCTGTCTCTTTCGTAATGTTTCAGTCTCCCTTCATCGCTTTTCAGCAGCTGGAGGGTGTCCTACCATAGAGCAGTGTCAGCCTATTAGTCAAGGCTTAGCTGCTTACTGTCATCTCTGCTGTGCTGAGGGAGCTCTGAGATGTGTATAGACCTTCTGGAATCAGTCTCACATTTGCAAATGAGAAGCGCTGGTCCATGGAAATTTCAGCCTTTTCAAACATGGCCAAGTAAATCTGGTCTTGATATTCCTATAAGGAACATTTCAATGGATAGAATTTCAATGCTGCAGTGACAATAATGTAATGGTAGTAGTAACCCTCAAGGCATTAATGGCCAGCAGTATTCTTTTGGAAATACCTCTTAATTATTAATACCCAAATGACAGACAGAAAGAGAGAGACTTTTTCTGTTACAAGTACCACTGAAGAGACACTGGCATCCCATCCTGAATGCCTGGAGGGAGATTTCCAGCAATGTTTTTGGATGAAGAATGCAGGCAGAACTTTGTTCCTTTTTTTCTTAGCTACTCTGCTTGTCCAGGAGGAACACAACACTTCAACAGGAGAAATTCCCCACCTTTTCGGACCAGTGTAACACTGTTAACTCTACTTGTCTCACAGACCAGCAGTCATGATCTTTTCATTACACATGCTTTAAGGTATATGCTAAGCAACTGCAGTGGATTTGCTGTTGTTCTGTGGGTTATAATCAGCATACAAGTGCTGTGGGGATATACTTTCAAAACAAAGTCTGTATATTTTATGGTGATGTTTTATAACCTCCTGGAAATCATCTTATGAAGGACAAAACAGAGCAGTTGCAGACGACATAAAACTGGGAGGAGTGTTTGGTACAGCAGAGGGTTGTTCTGCACTCTGCAGGGACCTTGACACGCTGGAGAAATGGGCTGACAGGAACAGGGCCACCCAGCATACACTGCAGCTTTTCAGAAAAGGATTGGGAGGTCCTGGTGGAAACCAAGTTGAATGTAAGCCATCAATGTGTCTCCTCACTGCAAAGAAGGCCAAAGGTAACCCTGGGCTGCATTAGGAAAAGCGTTGCCAGTAAGTGAAGGGAGGTGATCCTTCCTCTCTGCACTGCTGTAGCAACACCCAGTTGCTGTGTCCATTCAGGCTCCTCAATCCAGGTTATTAACATGCTGGAGAGAGAGTCTAAGAAATGGCCAAGAAGATGATTAAGAGATTGGAGCGTCTTTGTTATGAGGAATGACTGAGAGAGCTGGGACTCCTTAATCTCACAAAGGCAAGGCCTGGGTGGGATCTCATCAAATATCTGAAGGGAGAGTGCAAAGAGGACAGAGCCAGGCTCTTTCAGTGGTTCCCAGTGACAGGAAAACAAACAATGGGCACAATACAAGTGGTACAACACATGAAACACCAGGAGTGTTATCTGAACATCAGGAAACTTCTACCTTGAGGGTGACTGAGCACTGAAAAAGTGTGTCCAGAGATGTTGTAGAGTTTCTATCCTTGGATATATTAAAAGACTAACTGGACACAGTCCTAGACAACTCCCTCTGATTGCTGTGATAACTGGGGTTGTTATGATATATAGTAGTTTAAATTTCTGTTATTAGCAAATATTTCTATCTGCCATATAAGTAATTCTATAAGTAATTTCTACTGTTATGTAAAGATGATTTCATATATAATTAATAATATGTCTCCAGGTTATAATAAAATAGAGAACAAGTATGCATTGGATATGGTATAAGTTTCTATATATGTTATATATAAATTATATACATATATATGTTTATATAATGTATGTTTCTCCCTGATATTCCATCAAGACTTCAAAGAGACCTCAGATTCAACTTGGTGCATGTGAATGCATGTCGTTTGGAGTCAGTGACACAACATGCAGTTACTACTGCTAATTACAGCACTCATGGAGGATGTGACTGTGTTATCTATCACAAAGAAAGGGCTTCCAGATGCCCCATGCATCTCAGAGATAGTTCAATGACAGTACTTAAATGATGAGCGAGGATGAATTTGTTTTGTAGCATCTGTCAGTACATATCTCATATCCGGGTGAGAAATACATAAAAATAGTCATCTTTTGTAGAACTGAAGGTTGGGAGAGCATGTAATGGTCTCTCCCACCAGATGTGGAGGCCTTTCATATTGTGGAAGGTAACAATGTAGATTAGTTCAAGCTTATCTGCAGTCTTGTTCGCATCCAGGTGTGTCATGGTCTCAGCTGAGCAAGGCACAGTGTTTGAACTGAAAGACCTCTGAGCTTTCAGGCAGAGTCTTAAATAGAAACATATGTGGTGGTAGGTATGTCTAGGCCAGGGGCATATCCAACAATGTAAAGAAAAGAAGAATAAGAAATGTCATGGTGGAAATAAAACTTTTTTTTTCTACTGTAACTCTCAAAGTTAACAGCTGCTTTATTTGCAGTACTTCCCCGTAGACCATATTAAAAATTTTTTTATCCACAGGCTTGTAAAAAAGCAAAATATGGTTTAGATTTGCAGGTATTACTGGGCATTCTATGCAGTAATTCTTGATTCTAGTCATTGCTGCAAGTTGGTTTCTGCTCTGCAGATCTTCATGTTACTATGACAGATGATGTTTGTATGGGAGCCTGTTTATGGATGCTTTGGAGCTCTGTGAGTTTAACTGCCAGTTAATAGCCAATCCCCTCCTCACACTCACTCGCACCCATGGGCAGAAACTGTCATAAAAACAGTGAACTGACAAGATAAGAAGAACAAATAAGAATAATGAAAGACTTGTCAATGAATAATAAAACTGTATCAACTCATACCAGTTCATTATATGATCCTTAAGACTGCAGGATTTGGTACTGATCATTGCTTGAGAGCATTATTTAATATGCATTCCATGTTTAGTTTTACTTCTTTGCATAGCTATCTTGTTTTGGTTTAAGTGTAAAATGAGTATCCAAAGGAGCTATTCACTTACAGACTCACCGAACCCACAAGTTTTTTTTACAAATGTGCATCTTTACAAGCAAGTAGAGGAAAAGAGCCAAATGTTTAGCTAATTTATTAGGTAATTCTTTGCCAAGTTACAAACAAAGCTGCAGGAATGTGTAGGGGTGTATGGAGAGGCTGTGGCAGCATCCTGTTTGCACTTTATAATGTACCACTGTCTCATCTTTGCTTCCCACTGCAGTAATCCCCAGGACACCCATCCTTGTCTCAATACCCCTTCAAAATGCTAATAGAGCCTGGCTTTCAGGAATGTTGTTACATTATGGTAAGGAGCAATGACTAATTCATTATATTTATTCTACAGAATATTAGATATATATTTAAAGTGATTTTCTATTGCTCTGCTGCTAGGGTTGCAGGCAAGGCTGCATTCTTTAGAGACAAATGGATGGCACTAAGGATATGAAAATGTTCACTTTTCTGGGCAGGCCAGAGGAAATATGTTGTTCAAGTGTCTTTTGCCTTAGGCCTAACCTACTGCAAAAATCTATGTCGTGTTGGAGTTCTTCCACATAAAGAAGAAACTGGCAAGAACATTATTCCAATGTGACAGGCCTTTCTTATAATGAGCACATGGGATAAAAGGAAGTGACAGATGTATGACCCTTGGGTTGGCTCAGGAAGAGACCATATTATCTGTCCTTGCCCATAGCTTAATTTTTTTTTTTTTAATTTATTTTGTAATTCTTTCTAGGAGCTCATCAAAATAATTTAAAAGAATCGTATGGTCATTGTGAAATGAAAGGAACAGAGAATTCAGCCGAGCTACTGGTAAGGAGCAAAACGTTTTGCAAAAAGAAAAAGAAGTTATGTAAATGGGTAGAAAAGGAGAAGTACCACTGCCGCAGGCCACACAAGGTAGGCTCATCAGCCTTGCACCTTGAAGCTGTCAGTCTGATGGCTGATGCTCAAACTTTCTAGCCACACAGGTTCATCTGTGGAAGTGGAGAGATTACTGGAGGCAGAACGCTACTTAAATGGACTGCTTAGATGGACTGGGAAGAGATAGTGACATTTATTTCTCTAAGTAAAAAAGTAAAATGATCTAGGAAGGAAAATTTGGAATTCTGAACTTTAGAATATTAAATTAATTCATATTAATTGCAGATTGATTAAATATGCAAGTGAATTCTAGTTAAAGTCAACTACCTAAGCAAGGGCAATTTCCCAACCAAATAAAAAAAAAGTAAAGGCTAGATTATTTACAGTACTTTGCTCTTTAGTGTTTTCTTCTGCTCTAGGAATTTTGAAACTCACATTCCCTGTCACCTTTTCACATTTTCTTTTAATAATTAGTTCGGTAGAAGAAAACTTGAAATTCCCCTTGCTGTCTCCCTGCAACTAAAATAACTGTTCAGCTAAATGCTCTCTTGGGATCTAAGACACTTCTCTCTCAGAAAAGTTTCCTCTGATGTATCACACTCCTGTGGCAAGGCTGACTTTTCCTTTCTGGTTTTATCCTTGCAGTTGAGAGCACAAAACCCATTCTTGCAGTGAAGACCTGTGATAAGCCCGATTTGCATCCAAGCCCTGTGTGGTGGTGCCTGGCCAGCCCAGAGCCAGCCCCAGCAGGTCTGCTCTTACCACAGGGCTTGTCACAGTGGCAAACCTGTTAGGATTATTGCTACATTACTGTCATGCTGCGGGTTTGTGTCTCCTGACTACCCCAGTTCACATCCTGGGCTCTTCCTCTTGTTGAATTTGATCTTTCTAAACATGTTTATGTCCAATGTGCATATACCTTTATATTCTGCTCTTCTAATCTCTTATATCTGTTTAACATACATTGAAACATCAAGCAGGATATTGATTGGAAAGATGTGGTAAGCTGGCTGAAAAATTGTAAGTGTAGTACAGGGAATAAACATAATGTACCCAGGTCTTTTCTCTGTGAATTAGTCTCTCCTTTTTTTAGTAAGATAAATCTCTGTTATTTACTTTGTCAAATCCCATTCTGGGTAAAGGTATTTGAAGTTTGGTGTTTTCCCCCACCTCAACCAACCCCAGATCCTTGAGAACATTGTGAGAAAATCCCTATAAGCTCTTTTCAAGGCAAAGCAGAGGAAACTCATTAAAGTAAAATGCTCTGTTCAAATAGCCAGCCCCTCAGACCCTGCTAAATAGTGCCTTTTTGGCAGCATCCCAGTTCAAACTGCCATAACCAAGTATAATGACTACATTAAATAACTAATAAAAAAAAAAAAAAAGGTGAAAGGTGTCAAAAAGGGAAGAGTCATTATGCAAATTGCTTGAACAAAGACAGGATTTTGCTTCTAGCCTTGATAGTATGTTATTTAAGTCTTCTCTGTCTCCTAATGCAGTTTGGGGGGGTTGTTGTTTTAGTTCTTTTTTACATGAATTTAGTTGTGGCTCTTTGGAATTGCTAAGAAACCTTGAGGGGAAGGACAGGCAGGAGTGTGCTAAAGAGCTGGAGTGATGTTTGCTGCACTGTTGTGGTGACATGAAGCTTTGCTAGATAGAGCCACATTTGATCCTCATAACAGGGCCACTGTTCCTGCTCACTAGTGTTTGAGGAGTAAACTCTTGTGGTCTAAGGAAATGCTGCAGAATGGATTGCTTGATGTACTGATTAAGTTTTACTATAAGGGAAGTGCAGCACTTCCTCCTCATCTGACTGCTGGGATCAAATCCAAAAGAAGTAAGACACATATATTTTTATGAACAAGCAGATAGGAAACTCATTGTTGTATGTTCCTTGTGTTGGTATTCAGGGTGGTCACTTTAGTTATTGCCCTCAGACTTTGTGTAGGTGGGAGAGACTCTACCTTTTGGTGAAATGTCACTACCTTTCTTCCATGTCATAAGATCAACTGTCTGGAATCAGCACTCTGTGCCATTTCAGAGATATGCTGGAACATCATTTGTCTCCTTAACTATTCTGTGTTATACTGTAACTCCAAATCTCCAAATTCCTTTTTCTTTTTTCCCCTCAGTCATGAATCTGGTTTAAAAGACCTTTGTTTCCACACAGCAGTTCATGGCCCCATCAACTCTGCTGCCACAACTTTGTTGTCATCCTGAAAGCCAGGCCGAAGAAAAATAACCCTTCAAAATGGGTTCTTTCATTTGGGAAAGAGATATTTTAAGCCGGTTTTGCCATTAAGGAAAATGTACATGGATTGAATACACTCAGTATTGCTCAGTATTGCTCCATGGCATCCAGGGATCTGGCTCACAGTCTAAATATTTTCCAATGCCATCTCAAGATTCAGTTTTCTTCCACCCTGGAGTCTTGCAAAAATTTGAACACTGTGATTTCTTGATTCCATTTATTATAACTATTCATGTATTTCCTAATAATATTAAGTCTCTAAGGTATTATTTTCACAGCAGCTTAAATATGTTAATATCCTCTTGAGCAGAGGCTAAGGCAAACTTTCCCTTATTTATATGTCTAGGGTGTCGCTGGCCAAGTCTAAGCCTGTCACCTTCCTGCTTTCCATCAATCAGCATAGAGATTTCTTCAAAGCATGAAATTTCTCACTGCATGGTGAATTTTTTTATTTTTTTTTTTTTTTTTTTTGAGAATTGTTGAAAGAACAACTCTCCAATGGTGCAATGGTGCCTCCTTCTCTCCACTGACTGACAGAGGTGCTTAGGATATTAATGCTTCAGATGCATACATGCTGAATAGGCATCTAGTCTTTAGATATGTAAAAGTAGGCAAAATGAAGCTTACTCTAAGTAACTGTCTCAACGAAACACAAATCAGGTTTGGCAGAGGCAAGGACTGAATCCATATTTCCCAAGACATAAATCTTGCATTTTGTGGGAAGTTCACTTTTCTGAGTCTCACACTGTCCCCAGGGAAGAGCAGCATGAAGAGATTTTGCAACTAATGTGAATCTAGCTGAGACAGGTTTTCAGTAAGTTGATTGGAAATGACCTGTTGCCGGTTTTGATGGGAAGACCTCGGAAATGCAGAATATGCTATTTCCCTGGGTAACCGGAGCTTTATGCCTCTGCATTTGCAAACATCTTTCCCCATTTGAACTGATCTGGATCCTGAGTGTAGTTCTTGTTTTGCCTTATTAAAAAGCTGTCTGATATTTAGCATTTTCTCCATGTGAAGACATTTATATGAGTCGGTTATCTTTGCTGCACTAAACATGTGACCTGCCTGAGTGTCTTTGTGAGGCAAGTTCTTTACTTCTCAGTCTTTTCAGTTTTCAGTCAGCTTGAATGATTTTCCACACCCTTCAAAAAACTGTAAATATCATAACTTCCACCACGGTCTTCAAACTGGATTTTCTCTCATCTGAAATTGTGGCAAAATCATCATTCTACTCTATTCACTTTTTCCATGGTTATACAAATACTACTTATATCATCTTTGCCATTGCTTGCTGCTGGGAGCTCATGTGGAGTTGTTCAACCAGTCTGACTTTCAGAGTCATTGACCTTCCCTGAGTTTCTTCTTTCCAGAGCATAATCCACTCCCTTTACTTCCCTTTTCCCATTTTTGCAATATGATCTCCGAAGCACCTTCATAGATTTTATGCTTTTAGATGTCTGTGGGAAAATATATTTTTACTGAATGGGAAAAGTTTATGAAAGTCATTTGTCATTCTGATTGATTTACTTATCAACAGTTAACAACCTTGTTTATCTTTTTTTATCTCATTTTATCAGCAATAATTTTATATTTACTTTTAGGACACTGTTGAAAACACTGGTTAATGCTGAGACCTGTAGAGTCACTGAGCTGTCCTGATCCAACGCTCTGAACAGACTCTTTTATAATGTAAATACTCCAGTGCCTGTTACTTTTTGAGGTGACTTTTAGTAACTTTGCAAGCCACCTACTACCTGCTTTTGATACTGTATCATATTAGTTTTGTAATCACAATCCTATGAAGTGGTACTTGTCAAGTCTTACTATCCAAATATATCTACTCAATTGCTTTTACAAAAGAAATTGTGGTTTATTTAACATTTCTTCATAAAAATGTGTTGGCTTCCATTATTTATACTCCTGTGATTTAATTTTCCAGTAGCTGAACAACATAAACAATGACTTCACATTTTATTCAACCTCTATTTGCCCCATTCTATGCTTGACCTCTTGGATTTTGGTACAGATGAGCATTGTTTTCAACCTTTCTGAATTACCCCTACATTCAGAGCCTTATTTAAAATGAACAGCAGCTTAGCACATTAGGATGTATTTTTAATTTAGCTTGGAGTAGGAAGCTGGGCATCTGTTCAGCTGGTTCTTTTAGGAATGTGAGGTGGAAATTTATGTAGGCTGCTGTTTTTTATAAAAAGTATTCTTGCTATATCCATGAGACGTATTGCTCAACATTGTCTGTAGTTTCCATTGAATTTGGAAGTTGGATTGCAGTCAGTAGTAAAAAAAAATGTTCTGGTTTAAAGGAAAGCGTGGCACAAGAGCTCTGCCTCCTGCTAAGGGCAGTCGGGTGCAAAGGGAAAGATACTCATCTGTTTTCTGGCCCATGTGGCAGGACAAGTACCTGAAGTGCCATGAAATCACCCAGTTAGGTCAGAAGGAGATGTTTCCCAGCACACACAGCCTACGACAGTGGCTTTGCAAAGCTGGTGCAAGAAGCACATTGCAATTATTGTGTAGTCAGGAGGGAGCTGCTGCACATTTGGACAACACAGAGCCATGGGCACAAGACAGGGGAACTTTGCTCAAATGACTGTCCCTGGGCTTTGAGGTAACTCAACAGCACAAGCATTTAGTATATCTCTGCATACTACACAGAGTGATTTTAAAAAATTCTTCTGCAAAGCATAAGAGATGGGAACTGTCTGTAATGAACTTTTTACTCTAACCTTAGCACCCTTGACTTCTTTACTGCAGTGCCTGTTGAGTGACATTGCTTTGAAAGTTATTTACTGTTTATAACAAATTCGTTTAATTTCAGACACAGCTCTTTGGGAAACAGAAAAAAAACCCACCAAACCCAAATCCCAAAACCACACCAAACCCCAGAACTTCCTGCTAAACATATAAAGTATTTCTATGAACAGAGTTTTAAATTCAGTGAAACTTTTAGTCTAATTAGTCTGACTTTGTCCTCAGTGTTTGGTTTACGACTTTTTTTTATGACTTTGTTTATTTGCTTTTGTTTTCTTTGTATTTACACATTGTTCTGTTTGAATTTATCCTCCACATAATGTAGCACATTGCACGTACTAGTTGTCTTCAGAATTGACATCTAATTTACTCGTCCTTTTCTAATGTTTCCTGTCATAACATTTTATGCTTGAAGAGGAGAGATATAATTTTCTTTTCAGCTACTGAGGTCTGTTTATTGAGAGAAATGTACTAATGTGGACGGACACTGAAGAGTTGTGTTAATTCTCAGGAGCCATAAGAAATTTGTATCAAGGCTCTGGACAAAATTTATGATGGTTGCAAGGGTTCTTTTGTCCTATTTTTTAGCTCTAGATTTGACTCTTAACAAACATCCTTTCTATTCTGCCACTCAAAATAAGAGAATTAATACTGTCCTCATCCAAGAGCATATTTGAGGCAAGGTAGATGCCAACCTTCAGGCAACCTGACAGCTAGAAAGTAATGTTGGATACCTCTGCACTAGTCTCAAGTTTCATCAGGAGTGATAGGAGTTGTTTTTAAAGGTGAGGAGATCCAGTACATTCTGAATCAGAACTCTTTAAAATTTCCTTCTGTAACCTGCTGTGGTAGGGAAAATTCTTGATGTGCTTCAGAATCTATCTCCAGTAAATGCTGAAAGTCATCAGCATAACTACAGTTTGGTTCTCTCTCAGTTTATCTTTTCCAGCTGTAGAGAAAAAACCCATCTTAATATAGATATTTTTAAATATGTTAAAGTATAATTTAATACACATAGGTATTAAAACCCCACTTTCATTGCAGGCAAAGGAAGATCTATACTATTTAAACCTCATCACAGCCTGTGCTAGCTGCTTTTGGTGATAAAACTAGACACTGTTGGAAGGTACAGAAACACTTCCTACCACTCTGGCATGATTTCAAAGCCCATGTTTTCCAGCAGATTAGGTACAGAAGGTTGATTCTAAGCAATGTCCTAATTGCTATTTGATAGCTAACAAAAATGCAACTTAAGAGCTGGCATGAGGTGCCATGGCAGATTTTAGGTTCTCTAGATTTGTCTTGTGTGAAAATCCAGGTATTCATAAATAATTTAGGCAACCCAGTCAAAACAATTTGTTTTTTAAATAGGTTTTTTATGCCAGCAAGAAGACCATTGTGATCACTCATATAATCCATCTAGCTCATGACATAAACATTTCAGTCAGCAATTTCTGTGTCTGAAGAATACATATTTTTTTACTATTTGTAACTGCCTGAAGAACTTTCAGAAAGCTGACTGACACTTCATGAAGTGATTATTGCCTAGCTGTAGAAAGCTGTGTCTGTACACGTCTTCTGTGTGTCCTGGTGCAGTAAGAACCACCCTAGAGGCATCTCACTGCTCCATGTGGCTGAAAGTCATTATGAGAGCAGCTTGTCTAGTCCTTGTGTTTGGCATATTGTGAAATCTTTGAGCTGTGGTGGTCTGTTCTGGATGGGCCATATGAGTCTGTCCAGTCATCCCTAGGAAATCCTTGTCAGGGTTCACTCCATGTCAGCCTCAGAGAGAAGAAAGGCTGCCATTGAATGGGGCCTAGAGTCAGGTCATTGTCTCAAGGGTGAATGGGAGTGTGAGAACTATAGGAGAAATGGAAATGATAAATGAAAGTCAAATAGTGAGATCTTTAAACTGTACAACATGTTAATTGTCACTGTTTGTCAGTGTCAAGTGACCATGGACCTGTTAGAAATTTAGAATTGAAAACCTTAATGTATTCTTCATAGGAACAAAATCTCCTGAATTATGCACAGCCTAAAATGTTCCTACTACAGGTGACTCAGCTTCTATATGCATTATTTAAAGAGTCCTATGATATCGGTCTGCTGCTGTGGGACTGCAATCTATACCACTCTTTTTCACTGGCATGTTTTTACAAATCCCTAATTCTAATTGCAATCATTGGAAACAGTCCTACTAAGAGACTTCTGCAGTACGCATTCATCTCCATCCACCTTTGCAGCTGTCTCTAGCCGTATTTTAAATATACAATAGAACTGATGATGACTCCTTTCAAATTTTGCAGAATGAAAGCTGAAATCTTATTTGCATTTCTAGTCTAAGAAAAGACCTTTCAAGAACATCTAAACTCTGCGTCAGAGGATTGTCTGGAAGATGTGGAGCAGCATGAGAAGAGCAGGTTAACATGCTCAAGTGCTCTGTGAATAGGAAGGAAGACATGGAAGCAACACCTTGCAAGTGTTTGATCTATATGCCAAGAGAGAGCCCTAAATCATGTTTCAGATCAGTTTTTTGATGATTATGTGATGCAGATGCAGAAGAAAAGGAGCTTAAGATATGATTTATCCTCAATCTGGAAGCAGTAAATCACTGACCAGAAACTACATATCTCATACCACTTCAACAGTTTCCACATCTCTGAAATGTCAAAGAAATGCCTGGGTTGGAAGCAACCTTAAAGATCAGCTAGTATAGATATGTATTTCTTTTTATGTTGTTGTAGTGTTGCTTAAATAAAGTGGCCTAAACATTTAAAAATATTAAGGGAATATCTCTAAGGTTCATTTTCCATTACTGATGTGTTGCTAAAAGGTTTCTTTCAAAGTATCACTGTAAAAGCTCTCATCTGTATTTCAAAATGCAACAGACAAGTCAGAGTTTTAAATAGAATTTGCTTTCCAGGCTTAAAACTGAAAAGTATTACTCTGTGATCATAACACGAATGAGATGCAACACATTTCTTTCAAAAGAGGATTAAAAATCCATAATCTCATAAGGATATATTAGGGTGTCAGAATAGCATTGATGAGAGAACCATTTTATTATCATACCTCTTGTTTTGAGAATGAACAAGAATTTCCAAATTAAAGAGTCAAGTGTGTGTGTGTGTGTGTGTGTAAAATCCCTCCAGCCTGAACCTTTTCATGACACTGATGTTAATTTCTCTCCTCTTCCAAATCACATTTTTAAAAGTGGTTTTCAATTCTCTTAAAAGTGGGCAAAAAGTGATTGGCTATTTCCATAGTGATTGCAGAGGATGCCACCTCCTGACTTGTGGAAAGAACTGCTGGATAAGAGTCAGAACTGAAAAGTGAGTCAGAATGGAAATGTGTTAATTTTTCAGCTCCCCAACTACAAGGAACAGTACTTCTTGACGTTTACTACCAGGCCCCATTCTCAAAGTTACTCTAAGCTACGCTACATATTAACTTGTGGCAGGATCCTGAAAGCCATGTTGCTCTGGCATTTCTAACTATGGAAAACCAAGGGTTAACAAGTACTGAATATGCTCCTGTTCCTCCAGGTTGAGCTCAAAGGCACATTAGTAATAGAATTTGGAAAATGAATGGCCTGAGAGCATAGAAGAGCTAATTAATACTCCTACCTTGAGATCAGGACAAGAAAAATGTATTTTGTCCTTTAAGAAAAATTTAAAAAACAATGCCAATTATGAGTGGTAGAAAAAAAGCAGGTGCCATATGGTGTTATGGCATATACAGGCACTGCAAGGATGATCGCTCACTAAAATGAATAGAAATTTACTGCTGGGATGTTACTGCATTCCCTAGCATTGCAGTAGTGCCTGGGAGATTTATTAATGGATCAGGCCCCAGTAAAGAGCCAAATGCCATGCTGAGAAGACAAATGAAGTGATCCCAGTGTCAATGGGATCACCGCAGGCTTCACTCCCCTAAGCATACCTGAGTCACACCCTGTGTTCTAGTGGAAAGCAGCCTGGTTTTGTTTGCTAGGAGAACACTTCAGGATTCATGCTGCTATATCTGCATCACTCTTTTGAATTCTTCCTTAAAAGATGACTCTTGACAGAGAATTCTCAGACCTCTTCAGCTGCTGGAAAAGCTGGCAGGTTTCTAATATGTCAGCTGATGTATACACCTTTTGTATGAATGATGCTCAAGAGTGATGGGTGGGGACTGCTACCTTGCACAGGAGGCGCTGTCTCAGAGGAGCTGATGCTTACTGAAAAGTGTGGTTAGATGGTGGCACTCAGGAGAGAAATTACTTTTCGGGTTCTATTTTAGGCATAATTTTTGTATCTTTAACTGGATATAATAATTTAAAATCAAAGCTGGGTGTGTTGGTAACTTTCAGTTTCTCCTCTTAGCCTTAGCATTTGCTATGCTTTGCTTTCTCTCCCCCCACTGCTTCCTCTTTGCAACCAACCAGCCCCTGTCACTTTTGCCTAAGCCAGACTCTGCCTGCAGCCAGCTGGCGTTCAGCCTACTCCCTGACTTCTGTGAAATATCAAGAAAAAAAGAATTTCTTTCCTCTAGCTTAGATTATTTTTGTTGTAAGCCCTCAGCAGGCCTTTATTTTCACTTCTGGCACAGAACACACTCCCTGAAAGAGTATATGATATAAAACAAAAGTCATCATCTGCTGCCGAGTCAACACACTCAAGCTTGTGTATCCAAGGAGAGAAGCCTTATGTCTGCAGAACTAAAAATCTGGCCTTTTTCTCGGTGAGGCACAAAGGTCTTTGAAAGTCTGGCACTACACATATAAATGCACTGAGCACTGAACAATGCTGAGAAAACACTCAGTTCACAGAGAGAAATGTTTGAGGCCAAAGGTGCATTGGACTAGGGAGGAAGCCGTGAGTTAATGAGTCCCACTCCTTGCTTTGCAGGCAGCTGGGCTGTAAATCCTGACCGTAAACTGATCACACTTCAGCATCAATGTTGCTAAGCAGTGGAGCTGCCCCTAATAAAAGTTGTTCTAGTCTTCTGGGGATTTGCAGCCTTTGTCTAATACTCAGGCTAAATTTATTGAAGGGTAATGTCTGTCCATTTGTTATTGTAGCAGCAGTGTCTTTTAGTTTAAATAGCTGTTAGCCTCTGCTAAGTTTATAGAAACTTAGACTGATGAGTTTATAGAAAGCAGCCAGACTCCCAACAACCTTTATTCTCTTAGGCTAAACAAGCCAGCATCTTTTAATCTCATTTCAGAAGATAAATTCTTCATTTCCTTGATTATTGTAGTTCTGTTACAGACTGAATTAATCTTCCTTGCATCTGGATGCCCGGGACTGCATATTGTATTCCAGATGGCCTCATCATGGTCTTGTTCTCTAAAAATGCCTCACAAGGGACATCTGAAACCAAATGATTCCAGCTATGATTGACTAATGAAGCCAGTATTTTATTGCTTTCTGGCACCTCCGGTGGGTGATCCCCAATTTATAACTTATTTTTTTTCATTAGTTTGATGGCATAGCTTTGTCCTGCCAATGGGTGGGCACATATCTGAGCAAACTGGGAAAGGCACAGTGCCTTTGCTGCTCATGTAGTCAGCAGAGTAACACAACCAGTTGCTCCAAAAGATTGATTCTATTCTATCTGAAGCTGGAACTGCCAATTTCCCCCTGTTGACTACAAAAGGAACATTGCAATTTCATGTTCCTAAATTTGGTTGCTTTGTTAGATGGGCTGAGTGTGGCCAAAGGTGCAGTACCCACCCTGTGGTGTGCACTGCAAAATTTCATCTTGTTCCTATGAGCCAGGGGCATCCATTCTCTCCTGTGCTTCCCATTTCCTGCCACAGCAGCACAATTATTGGAATTGATCAAGTGATCTCTGATTGTAGGAAGGCCTTATACTTGCTTTCTCTGATCATAAAACTGCATCCTTGGGTCCTGAGAAGGACAATGGTTCAGCTGCCTTTTCAATTAGAATGATTATATCCTACTGCCATGTGGTAGTTTTCTATTTCATATCTTCATTTGTGTCAGTTATTCTTTTTGCTTTCTTCCACATGAGTGACTGCTTCACTTCTTTTTGGGCTGTCCTGAACATCTATTTCTTCACTCTCCTTAAAGCAACTTTTATTCTTGTCCTGCTACTTACACAGTCAAAGTTCCTTTTGCAACATGTTTTGCTTTGCCTTGTGTAGTTTATCTTACCTTGAGTTTTGGCAATTTTAAATTTATTTCTATCCTTTACGACAGACAAGTTTCTCCTACCAAGCCTCTCAGATACTGTTTATTCAAAATATTACCCTGGAGAAATATTCGGTCATTCAGCGAATTTCAGAACTTCTCTACCCAATTTTTCCTTCTAATTTACAGTACATAATCCTGTATCTTTAATTTTGAGAGCTTCAGGCCTTTTCCACATGTCAGATTCTTGAATGCTTTAGTCCAGTTAAACAGTCCTCTTAATGTCTCTGAATTCTGTCAGTCCAAATAAATATCTTCTTAATTTCTCTGAATTCCACTGTAAAATCCAAATTCAGATCTGACCATACAAATCTGCCATTACTCTGTCTTTAGGGTATCTCTCAAAAGACAGAACAGTGTTTTTCTATACAATAATTCCTTAGTGACAACCATTTGAATGTTTCCTCAAGTTAATGCTGTTGAGATTCTCAAATTACCTTTCTTTAATATGGACCATATCCCACTTACAACTGCATGGACCTTCTCTGTGCCATTATAGGACTAAGCAACCTCCTTTAATTGCACTCTGTGCTCTCTGTGGAGAGCAACTTCAACAGATATTTTGATAAAAATTAGTAGCAAATAAGGAAGAAGAGAAATGGGCTTGCTTTCTGTTGCACTTTTAACTGTGGCTTTAACTGTTCCCATGACAATTTGAATTAGTTTCAACCTAGCCAGTACCTCACATATCTATTTACTGGATTTTAGTTACTTCCTTTATTTTGTGGGGAGAACTCTGGAAGAAAACTCATATCATGGGAACTGTTTTTCCAGGCCATTCACATCACTGCAAGATGCACAATTTCTCAGCTCTTCTTCTAAATTTATAAATACAGCTCAGAAAAAATGGTATCTCTTGGGTTTGTGGGGAGGGAATGAAATAAAAAATTGGTTTTGGGGTTTTTTTTTGCACAGAACTCAGTCATCTAACCATGTGACTTTCAACCAGATTAAACTAATTGCATTGAAATTAGGAGGTGTGTAACAGCAAAAGAACTTGGAGAGTTTAGGGATTCAATTTTTAGGTTTACAGTGCTATCCACAGCAAGTTCACTACCCCAGCTCTATTTTTTCTTACAATCTCTTACCCAATTAGGCCCATTCCTCAGGCATATGTGTTGGTCCTAATACACCAGAGACTGAGCAGAGGATTTTTAAAACTTGAGATTTGAGCTAAAAATCCTCCTGTACAGGTAAGGCCTGGAGCAGACTTACATTTCCTGGTGACATACAGCAGATGTATGTGCTCATTTAAAATAAACCATGGGCTATGGACCTCAGTTGGCGGCTTATTTGGTTGACAGTTTAATTGCTCTGGTGTGTTGACTCGCATGCTCTTTCTCTCTTTCCCCTTCTCCCTCCGTTCCCTCTTCCTCTCTACTGACTTTAAAACTAGCACCTTGGAGATCTGTATTTGAGCACCCAGTCAAAATTCAGTGAGATGTGTTTGGTTTCTTTCACAGTTTATGTCTTGGGATGTTCAGCTGAAGGTAATTTTATCTCCTTGAACCATGTTAAAGCAGGGTTGGGATTTCAGGTATCCTTGTAGGAACTAATTAGGAGGTCATAAACATGTCACTGGAAGCAAATGTTTGCCTTAATTCTGAAAATAAGGTAAATTCAGAGATTTTTTTCTCCTCAAAGGAGGAAAAATCTGCTACAGCACCAGTTGTATGTACCTTTTAATTAGGTTATTTAATCAAAATGCTTTTGATCTGAGTGTTATTGTTCGGTATTGGAGTCCAAAGGGACTGATCAGTCTGAGATTCAACTTCCCACAGATAACCAGCAGCAGTTCGCTGCAAAGCAGGATGGTCTTGTAAACTACCTGGAAAATTCTCTTAAGATCTGTCTGAGAACATGGGGATTAATCTTGATTGTGTATTTCAGCTGAATTTCAGTTCTTTAACTGTTTGTTCACTGGAAAATAAGATAAACCTTTACTACCATTCTGAAGAGCTTTAAAGCAGGCATCTGTGCATTTCAAGCACATAGGAACTTATGCAGAATACAAGTGATTTAGTGATTTAAATTGGGTTGTGGGAATAGCACTGGGAAAGGCTGAACAAATAAAATGGAACTAGTTCATTCATCATTTTAATAGCGTTTAGCTTGCCTCATAAAGAGAGTGGCAGCTTTTATTGCTCATACAAGGACTTACACCACTATTAAAGGATGATGCTTCAGCTACTTCTGCTCTAAACTGCAGAGCATGACAAACCCCAGTGGATTGAATTCCATTTACTACTTAATACCTAGATGCTAACTAATAAAGCAAAGTGGAAGGGCAGTGCTTAGAAAAAGCAATTGTAATATTTAAAACCAGATGGTAGGGAGAAGAATAATACCTTAAAATCAGCATGTTAAGTTGTTAGATGTTTCCAAATTAAAATCTGTTGACTTTTGTGAATTCATATTGCATTAAAACAATAAGATGTAATAGAATTAAAGCTTCACTGAAACATGACTTCTTCTCTAGAACACTTAGGTGATATGACTCTTAGTCACTGTGGAGAAATCTTACTAGAGACACTCCTAACTCTTCCTAAAGTCACTGATTTTCACCAATCTTTGCATCCAAGGTTTTAAGGAATAGCCTGTCAGCATTGACAAATCATTTAGGCTTGCACAGATTCAGGACTTCTGCTGCAAAAATGAAGGAAGAGTGAGAGAGGTGAATTCCGGTTTTGGCCAAAAATGCCATTTCAGAAGTGTTCCCTCCATAGAACTGCACTGTAGACAGGTCCTGCATATTTCTGTTTGTGAAATGGGATCCCAGGGCTGCTGATATATTCTGTAGGCTATTTTTGCTCTGAATCACTGCTGTACCTCATGGGAACTGTTGTTCATTCAGGGCAGATGGTGCAGGGAAGTCAGCCAGACAAGGACCCAAATGGCAAATCCCTGAGACACTTTGGTGCCGTTTCTGACACAGAGTGTTCAGTTGAGTCTGCAGTTACAAACCAAACACCTTTTGATAAAAGCTGAAGTTTGCCCTTAAAAATCTGATGCCATTTGAGAAAAAAGATCCAACATCATCATTTGGGAGATCAATCATCGGGCTGGGTAATTTTCCACTGAAAAGGAGTTTAACAAAAATTTTTCTACCTGTCTTATGAAAGGCCTTTAGGCTTTTATTCTCTCTTTCCACTAAGTTAAAGTTATCCACTTTTCTAGAGAGTAAGGTGGTTGTTTGTCTGTCTTGGACGTTCCTAAATCGTATCCAAACTCTGATGAATCTTTACCGATACCTTTTTACTTATGCATTTCCACTTCATGAGTAGCTGGGGATAGCTCCCAACTAACTGCTGAGCCCCTCAGTATGAATGGAGTTGCAATTCGGTAATGGACTATGTAGAAAAGGGTGGGTCCAGAAAAGCTGAAGGAGATGGATATAAAAATGTCCTGGTAAGGTATCTAACCAGGAAAGAATGAAATGCAAGCTGTTTCTCTCTCAGATTTATTGTGTTTTCATGGTTTATCCTTCTGGTCTATAGATTGCATCAGCCTACGTTTTCCAAACTACTGAAACCAATTAAAGGTCTAAGCAACAAAAGAATTGTACTACTCAGGGCAGGGGTACATCTAGCCTATTATCTGACTGAGAGCAGAAGTGCCCAGAATAGTTTACAAGAACAGACCAGGCAGAGTCAAAAATTCCCAGAATATCCCTCAGCCTCTGGGAATTTGCAGTTCAAGAACTCCCTTACTTATAGATGATATTAAAACAAAGTAGTATTTTCATATCACTTTCTTAATCCAGATTTGATTTTAACATCCATTGTGGCAGGATGATCATTACTAGGTGCTATGTGGGTAAGTGCCTCCCCTGTTTTGTTTTGCATCTGTCACTTGCCCCTGCCATTTTGATGATCTTTGGTTCTTTTATTGGTTATGATGAGAAATAATTTCTGTTTACTTCTTCCTTGCTTTTCTATGGCATTTCATGTGTCTTTCCTGATATGCCCCTCTCTCTGTCATTTCTTCAACAAGCTGAAGAGCCCTGTTTGTGTATTTGCACTTTGCCTGGAAAGTGCTCCACAGGGTTTTCATCCTGTTGCTCTTCACTGTATTTTTTCTACTCTACATATCTTGTAAGTTGGAGAAAACTAACTTGCATTCAATCATCATCTTATGTATGCACCACTGACTTTTATTACAACATAGTGATATTTCTTTTCTGTTCTTCTATAGAATACTGGTGATTGACAAGCTGGATGTGACCTGGCAATGTGCACTTGCAGCCCAGAATGCCAACCATATCCTGGGCTTCATCAAAAGCAGCTTGGACAGCAGGTTGAGGGAGCTGATTCTGCCCCTCTACTCTGCACTTGTGAGGCCTCATCTGGAGTGCTGCATCCAGCTCTGAGCTAATGGAACACGTCTCCTGTGAAGAAAGGCTGATAGTTGGTATTGTTCATCCTGGATAAGAAAATGCCTAGGGAGACCTTATTGCTACCGTGCAGTACTTAAAGGAGGTTTAGTAAGAAATATGGGGAACAGACATTTTAGTAGGGCCTGTTGCTATAGGACAAAGGGTAGTGCCTTTAAACTAAAAGAGAGTAGATTCGGATTAGATATAAAGAATAAATTTTTTACTGTGAGGATGGTGACACAGAGGCACAGGTTGCACAGAGAGGTAGTGGATGCCCCATCCCTGGAAACATTCAAGGTTAGGTTGAACAGGGTTCTGAGCAACACTGATCTAGCTAAAGGTGTCCCTGCTCA
The DNA here is from genome assembly GCA_035222235.1 of Margarornis squamiger. NCBI lineage: Eukaryota > Metazoa > Chordata > Aves > Passeriformes > Furnariidae > Margarornis > Margarornis squamiger. Next base: position 52,954,230 of record JAWWTY010000156.1, read on the forward strand.
TTACTGGGTAGTTGGACTAGGTGACCTTTAAAGGTCCTTTCCAACCCAAACTATTCTGTGATTCTATGATAATATACAGAATAGTTTTAAGCTAGTGTTTTATTAGAAATATCTATTAAAACTGTGAGTGGTAATAGCTAGTTATGAATCTCTCAGGGCATGTGTGAGGTTAGTGCTGGGTTTCTAATATGCTGGCAGTCACTGTTTGGAAATCCTTCTGCAGACTGTTGCCATCACCTTTTAGCCCCATGGCCCTGAGTATCTCACTGCTGTCAGGGAATGCTCTCATTGCAATGATCAACTAATTTTTACAGGTTATCTCGAAATGCTCACAGACTTGAGATCAAATATAATTTTTTCTCATTGACAAAATGAACGAACTACACTTACATTTCATTTCCAACCTTTCAGCATCTCTTAACAAGAGAAAAATATGATTTATAACCATTATATAAGCATTATCAGCTATACAATAATTTAAATTTAACCACTCATGTTTTCTGTACCTTTTTTACACAGAACTTTTGTTTAAGGTGCAGCAAGTTTATAGCACTAACAACTTCAATGCCTTTTTTCTGGTTGCCAGTAAGCACTACAAGGGAAATCAGACATTTCTGGTGTGGACAATTAGAAATAATGAGTATGAAGATATGAATCTGAAGTTAGCCAGTTTGTCAAGATGTATAACTGTGTCATGCCTGTCCGTGTGTCAGGTCTGTTCATACTGTGTCTCTCCCCTTCTTTTTTATTTTGAAGAAGTTTTGTCTTTAGCTGTCGAAGACAACCTAGAAAGTCAAGGCCATGGCATTACTCCTGGGTCCAGCAGTCGTCTGCCTGATATCCTGTTCTGGATAACTACATGTGCTGCCAACTTGAAAGCTTTACTTTACATGTTTTGCTTAGTGTTTGGTTGATGAAGCAGTAGGAATAATTGGGTGTAATAATGGACTGTTCACGCCTGTAAAGTGAAAAGAACACGTTCACAGGCTCACTTCCTTCTGCTGTTGGTGCAAACTGTTTTAATCCAGCTGATTTGCTGTGGAAGCTTATCTCTAGGTTCTGGCTGTGAGAGTAAAAGTAAATAAGCCTAAGCAATTAGAGTAATGTTCATACAGGTGCAAAGAGCCCTCATAATGGCCTGTTTACTCTTGCCTTCCAACCCCTTTAATCATCATTGTGGAGCTTAAGTTGTACACGAGGCTTTTGTGTGGTGTATTTCCCACACAGAGTATTTGAGTACTTCTATTTCACTATAGAAATCCTCAGCCCTAGAGACATATCTGGTACCAAAATAGCTCTGAACATCTTCTCAGTCCTTGATGGAATGAGCCACTTTAGTAATGAGTGGGCAAGCTGTAGAGTCTCCAAGGTCATTCAAAAGTTTATAGTACTGCTTAGTAGTGTTGTAAAAAATAATTATGATCTGTGTAATTCCACAAACAACAGACAAATGTGGCAAATGTAAAATGATGGGAATCAAAGGCTTCTGAAAACCGTCCATGCTACCTTGGTAATTATCTGCACATCTAATGAAGTGTAAACCCCTGTGGAAATCAATATACCACTGGGATTGTCTTTCCTGTAATTTAATATTTCTTGTAAAATTTTCTTTTCTTCCCTGGTAATGGAATTTCCTTTTGTTTGCTTACCCTACCAGTACTTTAAATTTGAGCAGTTAAAATGGTTTTTCAAAGATTTCCCAAAAAAGCTTTATTCGTGTTACTGAAATTCATAGTAACTACTAATTTCTTTCTCATGTGGTGCATCCTAAAAGTGAGCGATTTATCTATTAGGTTTATATTAGTGGTGGCCTGAGGGGATAATTTCAGGAAAAAATTCTATAATATTGTCTGCAGCAAAGCTCTTCATGTAAGGGCAGAAAAATCACAAGGCTGTTGAAATGATTCTTCTATTCTCTGGTAAACTACAACAACAACAAAAAAGGGCAATTTTAGCCCATTTATTAAGAAAGGCTCTAGGTATAAGCAAATATTTGAACAATGTGAAAAATGTGTACTTTATTTTTGGATGAAGGATATGTAAAATTGACTGAGTCATAGATTTTAGTGTGCAAAGATAAGGTTTAATCAGCTAATGTAATCTCATCTATAAATTAGTTCATTGAATTCCAGTCTTATACTAAGACCAAAATATGTGTTGGCTGAGGAACATCTATAAAGTATGTAAGTTTATATTCTTGTGCCTGTGTTCTCTGCTCTTTATTTTTTTTCTCCTGACACATATGTATCTCAGGCACAGAACTTAGAGGTAGCTGAAAATTTTGGAAATTTATCATCATCCCTGGTCAGTTATCTAACTTTGCCCTCATCTGCTACCACATGTTTTATCATTCTTATTCCCCTATGAAAGTCTCTGTGTATCTGTTTTTCTGTTGGTGTTTTCTCCTCCCGGGCTTACAGGATAACACATTTTTTTTCTCCCAGCTGGAGTATTTACAGAGAGGACAGAGGAAAATACTGTTAGAAAGGGAGCTGGGGAAATAAGATAGAAGAGCCATCATCAAGCCAGTCTTTTCATTTTGCCTTTGGGAATTTAAGGCCAGCCTCATATCTGAGTGTCAAAACTGGCCCAAGCAACTCACTGAGATGGGTCATACTGGTATTTTGGAAGAACTGTATGTGATGGGGTAGAAACAGACAAGGGGGTGTTCAGGAAGGATCTGCACAAGAGTCTCAGGCTTCTACCCTCTTTTTTCCCATTCCTCTGGAGTATGGGACTTCATCTCTCCTCACTACTGTCCAGTTGACAATCCCTGTCATTACCCACAAGAAGCGCCTTGGTCTCCTTCCTTCCTTCCAAGCTCCTAGGACAGCTTAAGGAAGGAGTTGGCAAAGGCCAGGGCCTCCTGAGAGGGAAACAAGATGAAGGGCAGTAAGGGGATGAGAAAAGGCATTGGTGTGTAAGGCTTTCTAATTCTGGTACTACAAATAGCAGTAGTAGGGACAAATGGCTTCTTGAGAAATGTATTGATTAGTGGCCCATGTGTCCCCCAGGCCACACCATTAATGCATACCCTCCACATCACCTTCTGCTTCCTGTGTTTGTGCCCCACTCCTGACCCAGCACACTTCAAACCTTTTCTAGACAGCAAGAGTTCAGGTTTTGCTAATTTTGCTCTCAGTGGTACTATTTCCCAGGAATGATGACTGAACCCTATAAAAATGGTAATTTTGATGATTGTTTTTGTGTCATGCAATAATTTTTTTTCCCAATTACTTTTGCATCTAACATTCTAAGTCTATCTAATTCCAAACATGAACTAATCTATATTGTCCCGAATCTATCACCCCACTGGTTCATTCTGTCCTTTTTTCACGTGGAAATGATACACCAGGTGCCTGAAAGCCGTGTGTATCTCAGACACATTTCTGGTGTATAGCTGAATGCAGCAGGATCCAGGTATAAGTAACATTTTGGTAAGAGCACCTCACTGGTAGCTGGTTCTACATTCAGGCCATGACTAATATCTGAATCATTATATACTTGCTTGAAGAGAGGCAAAAGACATCTGCTACAGGAAATGGAGGATAGTAACTACTGGCCTGAGTCATAAGCCTCCTTGGTAGCCTTTGTTGTTCTGTACTCAATGTATTTTCCCACGTACAAGTTCATCCTGACTTGACAAGTAAAATACAAGATTTACTTGCTGTTTATTTTGGCTTTTGTAAAAATATGTTAAAATTGCCCCTTTTTTTTCTCTTTTTCTTTTTTTTTTTTTTTTTGATAGTGCAAATGTAAGGTGTGTTTTCAATTATCATGATGTAATTAACCTTGTAGACACTGGATTCCTTATTCTTTTGAATCATTTGACCTCAACACTTGTTCATTAAAAAAATAAAAAGAAATTTTAAGGGGAGATGCAGTTGAAAAACAAATTTAACTTTTGGGGTGTTGGCAAATGAAACTGTCTTTTTCTGTCTTGGACATTTTTCATACTTCATTATGGCAAAACAGGTGTCTGAGTTTCAGAGCTAAAACTAGATGATTGCTGACAGTATACAGCCAGTCACTCATGAGTAATCACTATTATGGTCAGTAAAAGGGTGATGGTTTTGTATGTAACACATTTAACAGAGGCTTAAGTACAGCCCTAGTTGAAAAGTACTGAGTAAGCTGCAGGCTTTCTCTGCGAGAATACCTGGAAAAGAAATTTGATGGACATGATGAGGAAAGGTGGAAGATACCTGGGAGAAATGTCTGGAGTCCATGGAGGTTATAGGGCAAGCACACGTGGGAAGTGGTAAGACTGTGGTTCTTCAGATCTAGTTAAGCACTTTGCTGTTCAACACCCACACTTTGAAACATTAGGAAATGCTTTAATAACTAGCGTCTCCATAAGATAGATCCCTGCTATGGAATGCATTATTTAGCCCCTATTTATAGGAAAATTGCTAGTGAAGTCACATGGGATGGCAGAAGTCTTAGACCGGATTTAGGTGAAGTAACACTAAAACCCTCATGAAGTGCAAATTAATTAGAAGGAGTTTAATTGGGATCACCGGTTTATTGGGATATCTCCCAGGGAACTGATTTAGTCTAATGAGAATGGATGGCAGTATCTACTGATTAACTGGGAGAGAGTTAGCATATGCTGAGCTTAATAGGGAGGGCTCCGGCAAGTTTCAAAGTGTGTTCAAGGTTTTTCCTAGCTCAGAAGGCTAAGGTCTGCCTTTAGTTACTATTGTCGTAAGAGATTTTATCTAGGAATGAATCCCATTCACACTGCTTTGCATATAAATTCCTCCTTCCACCAGCAGATTCTCCAATTGTGGTATAATAAGGGAAATATGTATTTTTGAAAAGTCAGACCATCTGTCTTCCTACAGTAAATATAATTAGAGATAGCTAAATGATACCTTAGCAGGGAGAGGAAAAGTAAGCCTGCTGTCAATGGACAAGACAAGACAGGATGGACAGATGCTTGTGATATTTTAATTGCCGTGTTCCTAGACCTTCTACTCTGTCTGCATCTATTGGGTGCTAAAAAATTATTCCTACTCTGATCACTTCAGGGAGTTATTATATGCCTAGCTTTATAGAATTGTCAAATCCACAGCTAGATCATATATAAAATTTTGCCTTCAAAGTTTCTTTAAGTGTCATGTCCAAGACATATCTTCCGTCTGTGCTTGTACTGATTTTTCATATCTTTTCCCTAAGAAATGATGCATTTTCCTCTAAAATTCTTGGCATCCCAATCTAATATAATTCAGAATTTCATGTGCAGTGCATGATGTAATAAACTATACCTTAATATCTACGGATGTTGCCCACTGGCTATCCTTAATAGCTTGTATAAATTCACTTAGATTAAGAGAATTTACTTTGCAGTTAAAAACTCTCTCATGGTACGACAATGTCCTGATGAGAAGGTTTTGATTTAAGATCTCCCTCTGTTCAACTTGGCTCATGCTTAAATATTTGTACTGCTGAATTTTAATTCTTTATACTGTACCCAGGGATTCAAGGCAGAAAAGTTTGAATGCGACAATAATATGAATGATTGATACAGCCTCTATCAAAGTTGCCAACTTGCTAATCTCTACATTTGAAATGTTAATGTTTTCTACAAAATTGTCAGTTATCTTGTCTATTATGGTATTAAAGAACCCTGGGTGCCAGAGCCAAGCTGTGCAGCATTCAGCTACACAGTTATTAAACACATTAAAGTAGAAGATATAAAAAAGGAGCCTTTTCCCTGTCTCCTGGCACCTTTCATTTGTTCCAGGAGTTCTAACAGAAAACTCCAGGAAAACAGGTTACTCTCTAAGGTCCTGTTTTACTATAAAGACAGTAGTTTATACCACTATTCCGCTCTCTCTTCATTTCTACTGTCAAGTCCTGTAACTTCTCTCCACTTCACAATCCATTGCACTCTTCCAGTGTGAGACAAGACCTCCTACTGACAAAGTGTAGTCTTGTAGAAACCATTCCTCTTCTTTATTCAGCCATCATTTTCCACCCACGAGCCTGCTTCCATTAAGGCTGTCAATCATCTGAAGACTCCTTGGATTCAACCTTTCTGTTTGCACTCATAAGTTTTCTTCCCTGGCATTGGTAACCTACTCTCTCCTCAGTCCACTGTAATCATGATTTCTTTACTTTTGTATCCCCACTGTCCTCTGTAGGACAAAAACTGGTCCTGTTTGTACCTGGGCACCTGCTGAGGCTATTTATCTTGTGCATCTCATGCTCTACCTTCAGCTTTCTTCCTCACAGGTGACTCTGCATCATCAGAACAGATATACCTCTAGTATACTTCTAATCTAGCGGGAATGTGAAAAAACAGTGTTTTTTACTCCATAAGAAGTGGTGTAACTTTACAAGGAATTTTAGGCTTTTTCAGCCTATACATAAAGGGTATGCTAAAAAAAACCAAAGCAAAACAAAACACCACCCTCCCCCAAAAATACCCCAACAACAGCCCAAACGAAACCCAAAAAAACAGCAACCCCCTTCTGAGAACCCCTCAACCTACTATTTCCTTCAACAGCAATATGCCAATAAAAGCGTGCGTACTCCAGAAGGAGAGATGTGAGGTAGAGCTTTGTGATTTGAAAAGTCATGGATCACATTCAAGGAAGTATTAATCCAATTACTGAGTCAGTTTCAACATGAAAAAGTTGCATCTGAAAGCTGATTTATATACCTATATCTGTCCCCCAGAATTCTGGTATTGAATCCTATGGGTGCAAAGTTATGTTTAAAAATAACTACTGAATTTATACCATGAAGCCTACATTGACACTACTAAGCCTGATCTCGTCACTTTTCTTCTTGAGGCAAATAATTGCTTGAAACTCACTCAACAGTGTAATGGTACCGTAGAAAGTCCTAAGAAGTCAATAATTTAGAAGACGCTGTCAGGAATCTCAGTCTCTCTTAGCTGCATTAGCAAATTTTAATATCATGAGCAAGAGCTTCCCATTCTGCAGTACTGGAAATCTCTGCAGAATTACTTAGGGCATCTGTTGTTGATGCAGGAGAAGGGAACACAGTCTGAGTAGGATGAGAAAAGATATTTGGACACACTGCAACCTCATCACACAGCATAGGACTACAGCAACTCTCTTCAGAACCCAATATGCTGCTACAAAGCTGAGCTGGCTTTACTGTATCTGGTAGAAGGTGCGTTGCAAGCCATGATGAGAGCAGGTGCAGAGGCTCAGAAAATTTTTAAGAGCATCATTGTAGAAATGACCTTCCTTTGATAGTTTCTGCAACAGTTGAAGAGAGGATGATCTGTGGATGAGCCCTTAGAGCTCATTAGATTTTGATTTAAAAACCACAGGCTTTAACACATGGAGACACCCTTCAGGTTGTGCAAAGCCTTTGTGCGCTTCAGGTTAAGTCTGACCTCACTTCATAATGAATCAAAGCTTTTATAACCATCAGGTCTTGGTAAAGGAATTGTTTTTCTTTAAAAAGCACCATTGGAACAACAGGAACAGCTAAGCCAGGAAAGAGCAAAATATGAGACTTTGTACCCTGCTAAACAGAGTATGCTTAGGGATGTTACTTGTATTGTCATCTATCCTCTCACCCCAGCATGTTACCAAGCACTTAGTGACATTAAACTTAGAGAATCATGCCTGGAACATTACTATAGTATTTAAATACTGCATGTAAAAGGAAACCCCTCTGAAAATCTCATCATAAGTGCCCTAGCACTGGGTAGCTATCCACTAAGTCCGGACAGCAAATAGAGCACAGTAAATATGAAAACCGTATTGAGAATAGGAAGCACCTTCACACCCTTGAGAAAAGCTCTGCATACGTAAGTAATGACTTGGTTTTAGTCATTGTGTTGTTGTTCTACTCAGTTTGATACATTGTTTTCAAGAAAATAAAATTTCTCATCGCAAGTTTTTAATAGATTGGACTATCTGACACCCTTCCCCCCCCTCCCTTTCCCGCCAAGAAGGATAATTTTAAGTGTATTTCCCTTTCAGGTCAAAAAGAAGGAACATAGATATCCAAGGTGAACTTAGAAAGACAGAGGATCATCACAGTCACAGGAGCCTGGTATTCATCTCTAATAACTTAAACTCATCTATAAGTAAGACACTGGATAAAACTGCTTGTTTAGTCTCTACTCAGTGGAAGAGATGTGTTCAAATAATGTTTATGCCCATGTACTTAGGCACCTGTTTTACAATGACAGTTACACTGTAGAGGTGCTTTTATCTCTTATTGGAATAGAGAGGAGCCTGGGGACCAGCTGAGTCCTTATACTTCATAAATTTATCTAGAAATAGGAGACATGAAGCACAAGTTTTGTCTTAAGCTCTGACTACTGCTTCATTTTATTAACTATGTTGAAAATATATTAGGTGGCTGAGAAGGAAACATTTAGGAAAAAAAAAAAAGCACCCTATAAGACCTGTAGTTCACTGCTCGTTGCATTTTCCTTTTTAATAGAATATCATGCTAGTTTTCTTTCAACCATCTGGAAATTCTCCATGGTTCTCTGATTTCCTCATAATACATACGAAAACCTCAAATACATGCTTGATATGGTCATTTTAAAACCTAAAACTGTGTTTTTAAAGAGTTTTTAAGTAAAACTCACCAATTTTTAGTTATCCATATCTCCTATCATATTCAGTTATGACAAAATACAAAATATATTATCTCACAATATAGAACTATTTTATTTTCCTGAACCCCAAAAGCTCATTGACTTCCATTACAGTACTAAAGGCAATACACACTTCACTATTCCTAGTAGGTAAAATATCAAAGTCATTGCTTAAATTTCTTCTAGTTATATGAACTTCAGCTGCATTATTATACTTATTATCTTACAAATTATTTTCTTATTTATTTTTTCTTTCTTTACCTATTCTCTGTATTTCAGATCTTAGTGGCTTAGTGGTAGTGGCTGCTATCTGTTCTTCTTTCCACTTGCTACTTGCACATCTTCCATTTTATGGAACAATCTTTACTTCTTCTCCTAAAGTTTTTAATAATAGGTTTCTACTCTTTTATTCCTAAATGTGAGATCTTTTTATAGCAAAACAATGTGAGCAGTGATTGATAAGTGTCTAAAATCTTTTCTCCCAGATCGCTTGGCTCAAAATAATTATCAGTTTTGGAAGATTCACTCTTACATTGAAAACATATATCATTGGTTTGGACATTTTCTGTGTACCAGGATCAAATATAATAAACTCATGATCTCTTTCCCTTAAACTACAACTCAGTTCAAAGATGAGTCCCTGCATTTTTCATAATGAAGGCAAGGAGAGAATTCCTTCATGTTTAATGCAGCATTTTCATAATCAGGAAATTGTTACAGCAATTTTTTAACCACTTCTAAAGAGCTCTGTACTGGCTGTAAGTGACCATCAGCATAGGTTGCTAATGCCAAAGATGACAGAATTTTTCCTCCTGTGTGCTACAAAAAGCTGTTTCTAGAGATACTGCACAACTCGTTGCAGTGTTACGTGGCCTGTAGCAGGGACAGACGAGCATGTGATCTGCCTCTGCTGTCTATTAATAATGGAGGAATATTCAAGACTACTATTTTAGAGTTGCCAGGCACAATAGAGTGCTGTTCCCAAGCTCTGCAATCCACTTGATCTATTCCAAACAAGCTTAGTTAACCATCCTTGTTGCACAAGTCTTTTCCTTGAGCTCAGGCACCAAGGCATGGACATTAATTCCAAATCTTCTAGTTTATTACTAGATTCTTAGTGCTGCCACATAGTCAGTTAGAGGGTCTCTTTTCATACATCTTGGTCAATGGATTGGCTTTATCCTTGACACTTTGATTGTATGGCAAATGAGAATACTTTATTTTTGCCTTTCAATCCCCTTTTTCTTATCTAGGTTGATGCTTGGCTGGTAGAGCTCACCAGTTCCACAGATAGGACTTTCCTATTTGCTTTAGATGCAGACAGCTAAACCAAGAAGCTTCTCTTCCTCACAGCAAATGGATTAGGATTCCACAGAGCCCAGATTTGCCACCTAAAGCCATAAACCTAGTTATCAGCTCTCTTCCCACTTTCTATTCTGTTTTCCTTGTAGTATAGGAAGGCTCTCTGATGAGGAATTGTATGAATGACTCCTGCCTTTCAGCAGTGTACTGGGAAGTCTTTTAGAGACAATAAAGCCAGCTGGCATCAGCACCTGTGGGGGAATTACCATTCAAATTCCTCATTCTAATCTTTGAGAGTTTAGAATTGTGTTAAATCAGCTTAAGGAAGAGTATATGTAGTTAAAATGTTGGAAGAAGCAGGAAGATTCATGCTTCTTTAGATCTGTCTTCAAAAAAGGCTCCTGACCTGTGTTTCTTCTTCCTCATGGAATATATTCTCAGTCTTTATTCTTCAACTCTGGCTATTTAGCCAAAAGAAAAATTCCTGGAAGCTGAGCAGTGGAAAGCTGAGCAAGACCATGTAGTGAGGGTTTATGAAAAATCTCATTGCAGCAGATAAAGCCAATTACATGTGTCACTGAGGAGTAAAATAAGCCTTGCTCAAATGAAATTTCTTCCCTTGATGTTATATTTACTGAGCTCTTGCATCACTGTAACTGGGAACACTGAGAGGAAGATACATTAATATAACACTATGAAAATTCACAGAGGAGCAGAGCACGTACTGGGGAATCATCTAATGGGGAGATAATTCTCCAGTGACCCTAGGAAGGGAAGACGAGACAGCTGCTTTCCCTGGCGCAAAGCGTCACTCGGGACTGTCAGCATTGCCTACAGTCCACTTCCCTTCCCAGTGCACTCTAGGAAGAAATATCTAGCTAAAAAAAAAAAAAAAAAAAAAAAAAAAGGAATGATTAAGAAGAGACATTCAGCCTGAGGAGCAAAAGTTCTGCTTTCTCCAGTGTGCTGGCATGAGTCTCTCCTGGTTGCAGGGTGTCCTTGTCCCCAGATTCCAGCCAAGCACAAGGGAAATTGCTGCCCCTGGGATTTTACTTGCTCAGCTTTCTCCTCATGTCAACTGTCTGAAGTCAGATGTGCAAAATCTTCATGCAGCAGGTTGACATTATCATATTTTTAATTCTTTAAATTTTCTTACTACTGTTTTTATGATCTAAGAAAACTGAATCCCTCATTGAGACACCACTCTTTAGCATCTTGAGTTGGGTATTGAATGGCTGCACTCTATGAGAAGAAATTAAATCTATCTTAATAAGATAAATAATTGATAACTTAAACTGTTCTGATAGCCTTTAAGTTTTGCTTTATTAGGCATCCTTTGTCTATGTATCCACTGAAATTCTGGACATCTTTCTGTATCCACACTAAAGATTTGAAAGAAAAATAGCTAAAATATTTAAGCAGGAACACATCAGAAGTTTTGATAGAAACCATAAGTATCAGGTAATTTGAGACAAAAACATGCCAATGCTGTACTATGCTCTCTTCAGTTAATCCCAAACCATAGCAAACTAGATTTTGGGATGAAACAGAACCCTTTACCACTTTAACATCACCCAGTATTGGAACAAACTTCATAGAAATTGCTGCACTTAGTGGATAAAGATCCATTCAGTAAATTATGCTTTAAAAATGTATTGAGAGACTTGGGCTAATTTTATTAAAGGTTTCAATTCTGATTCTCTGTCTAGTAGTTGGGTAACTGTGAAAGAACTATTTATTAATTTAAAGCTCATATAGCTGATTGATGCATGCTAATGCATTTTAAATTTAATAATCACATCTTCCTTAATTGAATTGTATTTGCTCAGACAGATCATATAATTAAATCAAGTCTTTCCTAATCCTTCTCATGCCAGATTATTGTATGGTACATTGGGGAAGAATAGTCACAAGTGTGAATTTAGTTAATTTAAGACCATTGAAGAAATCTGTAGTCATGTGAAAGTTTAGGATATTAATAATTTTCAAAAATAAAGACATGTATTCTTCCATACATTTGCTCTGCAATAATTAACAAGTGTATAGAGGCAGGAAGAATTAAAATATGGCTAGGAAGGAAAGAGTTTTAAGCAAATCCAGCAAATTTATACAGCAGCTAGTGAAATCCTCATACCACATGACCAGCAAGTCACATCAAACAATTGCTCTCAAGTGCCTTTATGGGGAATGAAGATATCAGAGGGAAGACACAGAAAACAAAGAGAGGAATGAGAAAATACTTTACTGGACACTTCAATGTGCTTGCATATACCTTGTCAACTGTTTCCAAGATGAAAGTCCAGAACAAAGGAAAGGTATTCCAAAATATAAAAGATAAAAAAAATCTGATTTGAATGAGGGGGAAAAAATCAGTTAGAATTGGGGATGGATTTCAAGAAGACATACCAAGGGAAAGACAAAGGAATGAAGGTATTTTTCAGGGAAGAGATTTATCTGTCAGCTGGAATTTTTATAATCCACTTTGCTCCTTTACTAAAAGAGTTGTAAGAGGAGGAGGATAGAGTTTAGACATACAGAGGTTTACTTATTGAATGCATTTTTCTGATCACTGTGGACCTTTTGATAGAATAGAACTATAGGAATATAATTCATAGTGTGATGTTCAAACTTGACATTTTCTTCTTTTTATGATAGATCAGAGGAACTGGATAAATGGATATGATACCAATGCATCTTCTGTGCCCATAATACTTTAAAAGATCTATTCTGCAAAGCAGAGATATGGAAACAAGCACCATTTTTTTCTCTGATAAATCATGTATTGCCTGAAGTCAGAATTACTGACCTGATCTAATTTGTCCATCACAGTTAAATGATAGAATTTATCCTTTTTAGTAAACAACGCTTGTTTCTGATTAAAAAATGACCTGCAGCAGAATCTGACTTCTCTTCTTGATTTCCAAACAGTACAATTTTATTAAAGATAACATTCTGGGGCTATAGTGTTTTGTCTGAGGATTTTGATATTATGCTCTATGGCATTTCACTTGAAGAGTGATTTACTCTTAATATCATTCTCAACCTTCTACTAGCAAAGGTCTTACAAAGATTTGTTTCCTTGACTACCCCATGTCATAGATTTGAAATGTAATTCCACAGCAGTAAAAGGAAAAAAAACTTTGACACTGGTGTATAATTAATAACGTATCACAGAAAGAAATCGGTTCAGCATAGTGCTGTCAAGGTGCTGCTTGTGAAGTAAATGCACGCTTTTCTTTGCAGGTGATTTGTAAGAGATATGCAGGATGATTACTTTTCTTCCTGGTACAAAAGAGTACTGGTGTCTGTCTATAATGTTTCTTCACTGGGGCAAGCATACATTGACTGAGCAGGATATGTCACTTCATAAAACTTAGCACTGACAACTGTAGGGGTTTGCTCCTAATTTGAAATAATGCCAACCTATATGACATACACTGTATAAAAGGACATTGCAATAAAAACTGCTTACACCTGCACCCCTTGCTAAAGGTCTTCTTGTCACAGTGCCATCTGGAAATATTCCTGCAGTTTCCAATTCAATCCATACCTTGTGTCTAACATGAGCTCAGCATAAAGGCACCTGTCACCTCCTATCCAGCTCTTTAGGAATGGAAATCTGAGCAGCCAATTTAAACTATAAACAGGGATACTTTATCTAAATTCAGTGAATGCAAAGAGACCTGTCCCTAGGCTGGGGAAGGGTCCTGCCATTCCTGGCCTGGGTTCTGCTGAGATGTACTCTTTGACATAAAATATGGATGAACAGAGTATCACTGCACAGGCTGATTGCTCCTCTAAGCAGGAATTAGCTGGCTGCTCATCTTTTTCAAATGCTCAGGACTTTGCTCCAGGCACTAGATATCTTCTGTGGCAAAAACTTTTTTCCCAGTTCACAACTGTTTTATTTTGCTGACTTAGGACCAGTTCTTTAGGAAACCAGCAGCACTGAGGGTCTGCTGTTTATAAATTAACATAATCAGTTCATTACCTAACCCCACTGACAGCAGGACCAACTTGCTGGAAGACAGAGGGTAGTTTTATTTTCCATCATTGAAATTATGCTTGAAAAAGGTATCTTCCCTATTAGCTTGTTAAAAGTCTTTCTAAGCTGGCTAGACAGCTTCACAGCCTGTGCTCTTTCTAGTAGCAGTATAGATGACAAAATGTTCTTATAGTCTTTCCATGTACCTATCATCTCCCACATTTTATATCACTCACATGCCTTGCCAGGATAGAGTCCTGCTTGATAATAAAATGCTAAATAAATTATAGCTGGAGGGAACAGAGGTGGTGTTGACTGATGCTAATTCCCTGAAGTCAGTGTAATAGTATCTTCTGAGGCTGTGTTAGTGACAGTAGGTTGAAAGAAGAAATGTTTGTTTCTGAAGGAATAAAGAAAAATAAAAGAGTCCTTGATTACATATTACATCTCTAGTGAGCAAAGAGGATTCTGCTGGAGGTATATGCCACTTTTGATAACAAAAAAAAGATGATGTTGAAGATCCTTCATACCTTTAGTACTGTGCTGTGAGCACAAGTTATGCAATTAGAACATGATAATATACTAATCCATCTTTTTCCAGCCTTCTCTGAATTTCCACTTCACAAAAGTGACTGTCTTATCTCAATAATTCTGTATTCCCTCCTGTACAGACAAAATGACATGGTTTTGAGTTTGGTAGATGCAATACTATTTCCAAAAAGTACTTTTCTTTATTTAGAAAGAAAAAAAAAAAAGAAAATGAAAAAGATTATGAAACAGATGATAGAAACTTCCTATAGTGACTAGGACTGAATATTCTAAATACCATCTCTGCACTCTCTCCTTTCTTTCTTTCTTTCTTTCTTTCTTTCTTTCTTTCTTTCTTTCTTTCTTTCTTTCTTTCTTTCTTTCTTTCTT